>OZ005735.1:218394121-218804121 GCA_963930755.1 Eudasyphora cyanicolor | reverse complement strand
GACGTTCACAACCTTCATGGTGGCGTCTAAGGATGTCTTATTCATATACTGGTACTTGCGTCGCCTTTGGAGACTTTAAAGCACACTGCAGTGCACTAAATAAGGTAAGCAATAAATTGAACACTATGTGGTAAAATGTCATATATTTTAAATAATCTTTTCCATATTCCGATTCTTGACTAAGCTTAGCATATATAAACAATAACTTCACTCTTTTGAAACAAATACGATTCTATGACAAATGGGTTTTTTTACCACAAGCGATTTAAAACTATGTATATATTTTTATATTTTCAATAACCTGAAAATTTTAAAAACGTAATCTTTTTTGTTGTTCGTGCGAGTGTGAAAGGAAATTAGAATTTTCCTTATAACATTAATTTGCAGTGTATTTTTGTTGTTTGCGAGAAAGGCTGTATACACAAACTTGTTGATATACACATGTAGTATGTATTAATCTGGACCGCAGTAAAGACGTTGATAATGGAGTTCAAGGTTTATGTAATATAAAAACAAAATTGTTTTCAGCTTAAGGGGCGCCAGGAAAAAATTATATCCCTTTTTATATCACATCATCTTATAGGGACGAGGGCATATGTCATTTGATGCTGCTGAAAAGGGTAACAAATCCGTTTCTGGACATCTGAGGTATGGTCGCGTCCATTCGGGCGGGCACACGAAAACTCTCGAGAAGTGTGGCCAAATGAGCTAATATTTATACCCTACACCACACTGTGGTACAGGATATTATAACTTGGTGCATTTGTTTGTAACACCCAAAAGGAGAAGAAATAGACCCATCGTTTATTATACCGATCGACTTAGAATCACTTTCTGAGTTGATTTAGCTATGTCCGTCTGTCCGTCTGTCTTTGCATGTATTCTTGTAATCAAAGTACAGGTCGCAATTATGGTCCGATCTCGACAAAACTTTACACATATCTTTTTTTTTGTCCAAGGACGATCCGTAATGAAGTTGGTTAAAATCGGTTCAGATTTAGATATAGCCCCCATATATATGTTAGCCGATTTGACATGTAAGCGCTGTAAAAACTTTATTTTATATCCGATCAGTATGAAAATCGGCAGAAAGAGGTTTCTTATTACATGAAGGAACACTGCTAAATTCGGAGAAAATCGGTTCTGATTTAGATATAGCCCTCATATATATGTTACCCCCCGATTTGACATGTAAGCGCTGTAGAGCCTGTATTTTACATATATCCGATCAGTACGAAATTCGACAGAAAGAGGTCTTTTTACATGAATGAGTATTCAGGGAAAATCGGTTCAGATTTATATATAACCTCCATATATATGTTCCTCCCGATTTGGTATTAAAGCGCTGTAGAAGTTGTACTTTTCTTCCGATCATTAAAATTTTCCAGGAAGATGTTTCTCAATTTAGAAACGAAGAGAGGAGGGTATATAATTTGCTACGAGCCAAAGTGTAACACATCGAAGGAGTGACCTAAGACCCTAAGTAAAACGGATATTCGTTTGGGGTCATTTTAAGTCGAATGAGCAATGTCCGTTCGTCCGTCTGTCTGTCTGTCTGCTGGCTGGACGATAACCCTCGAAAGGAGTCACCGATTGACTTCAAATTTGGTATGTGGTAATATTTTCTTCTATCTCCGGCTAAGTTCGAAGATGGGTCCACTCCTTCTAGTACTTTCCCACAAATGGTTAACATTTAGTGAAATATTGATTATTTAATAACTTTATTAATAACTGCTTATTTGAATCCTCTGAATTTTGAACCAAAAGTTAATAGCTTATAACTTTATTACCAGTACATACAAAGACCTGACATTTTGTACAGTGTAATGGTTCAATAGTACCTACAACACAGGGAAAAATGGACATTGTTTCCACGCTCCTTGTGGTACCTCCCACACAAATGGACCATTTTGTACCAAAAGTTACCAGCTTATAACTTTAATATCAGTGCATACAAATACTTGAAATTTCGTACAGTGCAATGCTTTTATAGTACCTAGAGTCTAGAGAAAAGTGGCCTTTATTGGCACACCTCTTTTGGTACCCCCACACATATGGACCATTTTACAACAAAAGTTAACAGCTTACAACTTTAATACCAGTAAATACTTTAAAGTTATTAAATGCAATTTAAATTGATAATAATTTAATTAAAACCAAAAATAAATAAATTTAGTTGATTGTAAACTCTGAAGAGAAGAAGTCCATAGTTTTGTTTTAAATTGAAGTTCCCTGATGATGATTGTCGAAGACATTCGAAATATTGGAAACAATAAAATTTAAAAAAACTTAACCACCAGTTTTTTAATTAATACATGACCTCAAGCCTAACCATCAACAATTTCATTAAATAAAAAGGTCAACAATAAATAAAATTAACATTTACTAATATTTTTTTTTTGGGACTCAAGGTGAGGGGATTCATAAGTCGGTTTAACCGACTGAACTTTCTTACTTGTTTGTATATGTTTTACATTTAACATTTTTATTGAATTAGTTTTAATATTCCAAATTTGTAAATTTTTATTTTTTAATTATTATATTTTATATTCTTTTATTTGTTTTATGTTAGTAGAATTAATTATTTTCCATCTTTTTAATTCAACTTAATTTTATTAATTTATTTTATGTTATTATACCCTCACTTTAGTGTGACGAGGGTATATATCATTTGCTACGAAAAAAAGTGTAACACATCGAAGGAGTGATCCAAGACCCTAAGTATGTTCGGCGGATATTCGTTTTTGGTCATTTTAAGACGAATGAGCAATGTCCGTCCGTCTGTATGTCTGTCTGTCTGTGTGTCTGTCTGTCTGCTGGCTGGTGCGCACGATAACTCTCGAAAGGAGTAACCGATTGACTTCAAATTTGGTACGTGGTAATATTTTTTTCTATCTCCGGCTAAGTTCGAAGATGGGCCATATTGGTCCACTCCTTCTAGTACCTCCCCCACAAAGTGTTAAAATGTTGTGAAATATTGAATCTTTAATAACTGCTATACTACTTATTCGAATCTTTTGAAATTCCACACATAGCATTAGTTTATTAGTCGCTATCAACTCGAGAAAAATGGGCCATGTTGCTACGCCCCTTTTGGTACCTCCCACACAAAAGCACCATTTTGCACCAAAAGTTAACAGCTTATAACATTAATACCAGTGCATAAAAATACTTGAAATTTTGTACAGTGTAATGCTTTCATAGTGCCTACAGTCCAGTGAAAAATGGGTGTCAGATTCACGCCCCTTTTGGTACCTCTTACACAAAGGTACCATTTTGCACCAAAAGATAACAGCTTATAACATTAATACCAGTGTATAAAAATACTTGAAATTTTTTACAGTGTAATGCTTTTATAGTGTCTTTTGCACTGTGAAAAATGGACGCTATTACCACGCCCCTTTTTGTACCTCCCACACAAAGGTACCATTTTGCACAAAAAGTTAAGAGCTCACAGCATGAGTACCAATGCACGAAAATGCAACAACATTTTGCACAGTGTAACGCTGATTTGAAGAAAATCGGTAAAGATTTAGCTATAGCTCCCATATAAATGTTTCATCCGATTTGGCTCTTTAGATCCAATCGTTTTTATACCATACACCACACTGTGGTACAGGGTATTATTTAAGTATAAAATGTCCCAAAAGTAAATTTATGTAAACAATTTATACATGAATTACAAAATTTATACATTAGAGTTATTCAATATTACGAGAGTGGTGTAGGGTATTATATAGTCGGCACCGCCCGACTTTAGCCTTTCCTTACTGGTTTTTGATTTGCCTTTTATCTTGACTATATTTTATATGTTTATTTTATTTTATATTACATACATACATTTAAAAGTATATAGTTTATTTTATTTTTTATACAATTTATATTTTTTCTACAATCTTGATACACGGGGCAAAATCGCCTTTTTTGATATGTTTGAATCGAAAGAAAATATATTTGGAACACAAATTTTTAAATATTATATATTTCTTAGCAAATAAATTTTATTTGAAAATCAATAAAATATATTTGGAACGCATATATTAATATATTACAACAAATTATATTTGCAAACTAAATTTCTCAAATAAAATATGTGTTTAAATACAAAAAAAATTATTATGTAGGAATTTTTCCAAATATATTTTATTTAAAAAATATTTCCAAAACTTTTGCTGAGTTTTTCATATTTCAGTTTCAATTTTTCTTGGGTTTCGAATGTTATGATACCATATGCAGCATTACCTTCTGTTTTAAATCAATCATTTCAAATTTCTGAGTATTCCAAGCCATCATTAGTTGTCAATCCTCTATGTACTTTATATTGATCCAAGATTATATGATTTCAATTATTATTTTTTACGAACATTAAAAATTTCTAAAAAATTTACTTTGAATTACTGAAAAATTTGACACAATTTATGTATTTTATGAATACTTAAATGCAAATAAATATTTGTTTCGGAAATAATGGTCCCAAATAAAAACATATTGGAATGTAAACAAATATTTGTTTAGAACAACATCTTCCAAATACACAATTTTTGTGTGTACCAAATATTACATGCTTAGACTCTACCCCAAACATATATATATTCCAAGCCGAATATGTTTGGGACAATATACTACACAAGCGATTTTTTTCAGCGTGTATAGAGTATTTTAGTTTCTTTGTTGCCATCACAAAATCTACATTGCGTGTTCTTCACTTAATCACATTTTAGATGAGTTTTTGTGTGTGTGTGTGTGTGTTGTGCCTCTTGTCTGGACTTTAGGTCACTGCGGCTTACTCAACAATTTAGCGGTAATAGGCGTCAATTGTTAAATTATACAAATGCCGTCTGTTTTTTTTTTGTTATTAGTTGCAAAGTTTGTCATCAGTTGGTTGATGTTAATGGACTTTATTTCTTTTCCTATAAAGAGGCTATTATTTAATGATCGCGAGTACATGGGATAAATAGGCAAATTCTGGTGAATTTTATATGTACAAAAAATAAAACACTCAGCTTATATGGTTATAAAGATACATAAAAAATCATCAAAATAATCTATAGATCTCTTTCAGGTTAAACTGTATTATTTTTATAAAAGATATTTTAGTTTTAGTATAGTCTAGACCAAAAATATTCTTAATTTTTTAAAAGTTTTTTTTGTAAAAAAATTAAAAATTTGTTTGAATGTTTTCACATTCAAATCGTTCAAGATTTGCGATCAGATCCCTTTCCAGCACAGTATTTTTTTATACATTGTTGAAGTGGACAATCTGTAAAAATATCGATGAAGTGACTTTGGATAATTTAGGAAATTTGAGTTCTGTCCGTCCATCTGCCTGTTTAGTACGCACTATAACTTTTAAAAGCTGTCAGGATATCGAAACCTTAGCCCAAATTCGAAAATGGTATATACTGTTCAGTAATTCCCACGTAAATGATCAACATTCTGTGAAATGATAATTCCCCTGGAATTCGTTTATTTTTCAGATGAATAAACTCTCATTGGCTTTATTGTAGCTACTCGTATTAACACACCACAAATTACCCTGTCTACCACTCTTCTTTTTGTAGCTCTCAAAAAATGCATATCACACGTTAGTGATCCTAAACTTGAATAACAAACAATACATCATTGTTGCCAGAAATGACGATTGTAACGATTTGAAGACGAATTTTTTCCTTAAAATATAGATTTGTAACAATTGTATAGGGTGATCCAAGTAGAAATACTTTTTTCAATAGCCTTTTATTGAGAGATCACGTGTGAGTCGTGTCATGCTGTCATGTTATTTTTGTTAAGTATTGCTTGGCATTTCATCATGGAAAAACTTACGCCTGAACAACGTTTACGCGTGTCATTCGCCAGTTACCAGTCGAAATGCTCGAACGAGTCATCGAAAATTGGACTCAACGGATGGACCATCTGAGACGTAGCCGCCGCCAACATTTAATAGACATAATGTTCAAAAACTAAATGCCAAAGATGATAATAAACATTCCGCATTCAATTTGAATTTTCTGTGTTTTTTTCTTTAAAAAAGTAGGGAACCTCGAAATGGATCACGCTATATTTTCGTTTTTTTTATTTCGGTCTTTAAATCGTTATGGGTTTGTCACTAGGATATTCTCCTGGCTCTAGACCATCTTTGGCTCTATTATGTATTATAGAATGCAAAACGGTGAAGCAAATACAATTACTTGACAGCTCAGCTCCTCGTATAGCTACTTCACGGATGCTACTCCGATAATTCAGCGAGGTTTAGCTGTGATTATTCGGTCAAAAATCCAGCTCTAAGAGTCATAGCTTCTTCCAAAGGAATACGAATTATTACATCACTTCTGTTATTTCAAAACGAAAAAATCACTTCAAGTAATCGTATTGCATCGACCGCCTGTACAAGAAACAAATTGTGTCTAGAGCCAGGAAAATATCGTAGTGACAAATCAATAACGATTTTTGATAATAACAAAAAAAAACAACACTTTTTTATATGAAAACTCTTCATAATTCCTTCGCGAGATTTTCGACATTTCCATTGTCTTTTTGTGGATGAAAACAAGAAATTTTAGAAAAACATCTAGTACTAAGAATGATACTTATCAAACGGCCAGACAAAATTTTATATACCATCCACCGTAGATCGCGTGCATTGCCATAACAAGAAAATTCTAAGGAATGACGTTAAAATTCAATTTTAAGTGAAGTTGGAGCTATGTCAAGACGTGAATCTATGACGATCATTAGTCATACAAAAGGTTACAAGTAAAATTCATAAATTGTCTTCTTCATTAGTGAGAATTTGTGTTTTTAATGGCGCCAAGAAGCCAAATTGTTGAGAAAAAAATTAAAAAAAAATAACGAGAACATGTTGAACCAGTAAGGAAAGGCTAAAGTCGGGCGGGGCCGACTATATAATACCCTACACCACTCTCGTAATATTGAATAACTCTGATATATAAATTTTGTAATTCATGTATAAATTGTTTACATAAATTTACTTTTGGGACATTTTATACTTAAATAATACCCTGTACCACAGTGTGGTGTAGGGTATAAAAACGATTGGATCTAAAGAGCCAAATCGGATGAAACATATATATGGGAGCTATAGCTAAATCTTTACCGATTTTCTTCAAATTCGGCAATGTTGGTTCATGGATCAAGAAACTCTACCATTCTAAATTTCAAAAAGGTTGGATGTAAAATATAGCTTCTATAGAACTAAAGGGCCAAATCGGACGAAACATATATATGGGAGCTATAGCTAAATCTTAACCGATTTTCTTCAAATTCGGTGGTGTTGGTTCATGGATCAAGAAACTCTACCATTATAAATTTCAAAATGATTGGATGTAAAATACACCTTCTACAGGACTAAAGAGCAAAATCGGACGAAACATATATATGGGAGCTATAGTTAAATCTTAACCGATTTTCTTCAAATTCGGTAGTGTTGGTTCATGGATCAAGAAACTCTACCATTCTAAATTTCAAAACGATTGGATGTAAAATACAGCTTCTTCAGGAATGAAGAGCAAAATCGGACGAAACATATATATGGGAGCTATAGCTAAATCTTAACCGATTTTCTTCAAATTCGGCAATGTTGGTTCATGGATCAAGAAACTCTACCATTCTAAATTTCAAAACGATTGGATGTAAAATACAGCTTTTATAGGACTAAAGGGCCAAATCGGACGAAACATATATATGGGAGCTATAGCTAAATCTTAACCGATATTCTTCAAATTCGGTAGTGTTGGTTTATGGATCAAGAAACTCTACCATTCTAAATTTCAAAACGATTGGATGTAAAATACAGCTTCTATAGGACTAAAGGGCCAAATCGGACGAAAGATATATATGGGAGCTATATCTAAATCTGAACCGATTTCAACCAAATTCAATAGCGATCTTAACAGCTGCGAAATACTCTAAACTGTAAAATACTCTAAACTGCAAAATTTCAGAACGATCTGAGTGAAATTGCGACCTGTAGTCGACGAACAACTTTACATGGACAGACGGACGGACGGACGGACAGACACAGCTAGTGATTCTGAGTCGATCGGTATACTTTAAGGTGGGTCTAGCTGTGTTATTTTCAGGTGTTACAAACATCTGCCATGAAACAAACTTATAATACCCTGTACCACAGTGTGGTGTAGGGTATAAAAAGTCTAAGTTTAAATCTTCAGTTGGATATATCTCAGAAACTACACAAGGTAATCAATTTTTTTTACATGATGTCATAAACATTACTCGAATTTATACAAATATATACTCCAGCTGCTCTAATTTGAAGATCTGTAGCTCCGTCCCTCTCTATTATACCCTAACATTATTATAGGAAGGTACATAACTTTTGTTGCAAACCAAAAATGTAACATGTCGAAGGAGTATATTTGGCGGAAATCCGTTCTGGGCCACCTACCCTAACATTATTATAGGAAGGTACATAACATTTGTTACAAACCAAAAGTGTAACATATCGAAGGAGTATATTTGGCGGAAATCCGTTCTGGGCCATTTTAAGTCAGCTGAGCAATGTTCATCCGTCCGTCTGGCTGGTGCGCACGATCGCTGTCGGAAGCGGTAACCGATTGACTTAAAACAGGGCTAAGTTCCAAAATGGACCGTATTGACCCTCTACTGCTAGTACCACCTGGGGGAATTTGCAACGTCCGTTTTTGTATTCCCAAACAAAGTGACCATTTTGTATAAAATACGTGAAATGTTGTGCAGTGTAATGTTTTCGCAGTATCTACAGTCTAGTGATTCTGGGAGTAGCTACTCCACCTCTTCTGGTGACTCTCATGCAAATTGAATTGAAGTATACGATAGTTCAATGACCCATAACTTTTTAAATATTGAGCCAAAAGTCTTCAAACTCAAAATTTTAGAATAATTGGCAAATAATGAAAAACAGTTCTGACAGCTCTCATATACATACTGTACAAAACTCCATATTAGGGCTGTTTGTCAATTCCGTGAACTTTTAAATTTTATCGTAGTTAATAAAAAATGCATAAACGGAGCATTTAGGACAACAGCTCAGCTACTTCATCTACTGCCCATTGATACTGTGGCGAGAGAATTTTCCACCAGAGCGGCATTACGATTTAACTGTCTATCAATGTAGAGCTACAAGAACTATGGCCACGTGAGGATATCGGAGGGGAATGGGTTGGCAGAATACCAGGAAACAGAAACAATATCCAATTCTACACACATGGTTCGAAGTTTGATGATAAGGTTGGCAATGAAAGATGGACACAAATCGGCACCTGTTTTTTCTTTCTAGGCAGTCTAACAGATCTTTCCAGTACCAATATTCGTACTATCGATAAATTTGTATATCAAACAGGTTGGTATCGATGAGGGGAATTTTAGCCCGTGGTACCACTGGGGACCTAAACTGGTCTATGTGAGCTGAAGGAAAAAAAAAACGGCTGCCACCCAAACCTAAACCTAAACCATGGGGTCTTCAACATCATGTGTTTAGTTAATTGTAGCTAAATTACTTGGAGTAAAAAATTTACTCCTAGTTTACTATTTTCAAAAATTTAAATTTTTCTAAGTCCACCAAATTTGCCTATTTCGAATATATAGATAGACATATAGTTAATTTTTAAGTTAGATTAAGCTCTAAAATTTGTTTCTATTCGTTTCGTGGATAGTTTACGTTTCTGAATTAAAGGACTACCTAAAGACTTAAAACTTGAGAATCTTATATGCCCTCTACAATAGAATATTATATGCCCTCTATATGTGAATGGTTACGGGTACTAATAAACTCATTTTACCAAATTTCAGCCCAATTCGTTGAAATTTGAGGTTTTTGTGGCGGTACGAAGTCAAATCTAGAGGGACCTTTGTACGGGGGCTATATCAAAACTTGGACCTGTGACTACCGTTGTTCGTGTGAAGGATTACGGGTATACATATATAAACCTCAGTTACCAATTTTCATACCGATCAGTTGAGACTTGTGGTCTCTATGACTCTAAGAAGTCAAATCGGGGAGATGCTATATATAGCGGCTATATCCGAAAATAGACTGATATTGCCCATTTTCAATTCCAACATACCTGCAGACATAAGAAGTATATGTATCAAATTTCAGCCACCTAGCTCATGTATTATAGATTGTAGCGTGATTACAACAGATGGACGGACGGACAGACAGACATGGTTAAATCGCCTTAGAATTGTACGACGATTAATAATATATTTATATACTTTATGGGATCTCAGATCTATATTTAGTGTTGTTACAAACGGAGTCAGAAAATGGTGGAGGGTGTAATAAAATTATTTTCGGTCAAAATATTTTTTTTAATTTATTATGTATGATTTTTTATTCATAAAGACATTTTAGGCTTGTTGAACTGCCCTCGTATATTTCTCTGAAGTAGAGGGTATACCTCAGTCAGGTTTACTCAACTGAGATATTCTTTCATTCGCAATCTAGTTTTCTCATTGCAAACCTCATTGCATCGCTCTTATCTTGACCAGGGTCAATGTCATGTACCTCAGCGTATTCATTTAATGGATTAATTGCTCAACATAACCGCCATCTATAAGTGGAACAATCATACAATAGCTTCGCCTCCAGTCGTTAGTCAAGCGACCGGCGGACCATTCATTATCAAGTCACTGGCACTAAACTCGCTCCTCCTTAATCAAACAAGACAACTATAACGACACGGTAGCGCAATGAACACTTCGATATTTATTGGGGGTGTGAGACCTATAATTTATGACTCAATCAATCAATCAAATTGAATTTATAACATTCAATAAATTTATGGCGCTTATATGAACGAACAGTGCTCTGACATTGTTTTAAGCATTCCCCAGGGGCTGCGGAAAAGAGGGCGGCAGTGGAGGGAGGAGAAAGAGTTTTGTTACTTGCACTTTTCTAGCAACAAGTGGAAGCTCTTAAGTGTATAAATTCGACTAATCAAAGTACTTGTCAATTGCAACACCTTCTAATGACTCCAATAGTAACCGTAGTAAGTAAGTAAGTGCTATGGTACTCATGCTTGGCCAATAGACATAAATTTCATGGCAAACAATGTCTTGGTCTGTCAGACATGATAAGGCAGTTGTAATTACAAATTACTAGCAATAACAACAACAACAACGGTATTAACAATGGACTAATTTATAATTAACCATGTCTGAGCATGCAGTTGATAATTGCGGCTTAAATTGGCTGACAGTTGTCAGCTCTTTCTGTTTCATCTATTGTAATTCGTAGCTTGGACGATGTATTTCGATTGGTTGTCCGTCTCTGGAAGGGAATTTATTTTAATGCGATTAACTTAAATTAAACTGTTGTCATCTCTATTCTCCCCATCAACTGTAATTGCTATCGATCATGTGAGCATTTTGCTAAACCACCTGTTTGCCATTAACCAACAAATGGTCAGATGAACGAACGCTTAGTCGTTGTGGTTTCTAGGTGGGCTCGGGAATTGACAAATGAGACATCAGGTACATATTGCATTTATATATACAAGTCGGTCGCAATGCATTATTAATGCTTAAATCCCCACTTGAGCGTCGCAAAAAATATTGGGGGATTTATCGATTACAATTATTATATACCGATGCAAAGCGAATGAGAAAAAGTGAAAACAACTTCTAAAAGTTCAACAGCATGCATCAAAAATTACCTAAATACTTAAAATTAAAAACACGAAGCCATGTATTCTATAGTGGCTACAATTTTAGCAAACTCAAATTGCCTCTTGGGCGGTTATAACTCAAACTAAGGTTTCTGTACATTAGGGTTTCCCAAAAATTTCAACCATACTGTTATGCCACTTTTTTAATAAGATTAATAAAATACTATTGCATTTTTTATTATTCGAAATAAATTGCGCTAAAATTGGTTTTTATTTAGAAAATTTTAATGAAATTTCATTTATCTAACATTACTACAGAATTTCGTCAAAATTACTTGTTTTTTGATTGATTGATAATGAAAAATATAATTTCGGAGAAATTTTGTAAAAAAAATGCGATTTCGATGAAATTTTCCAGAAAAATTAATGTTTGAAAATTTTATAGAAATAACGAAAATTTCAATAAAAATTTCTTCGAAAAAAAATTGTTTAAAAACATCTGTAACCCTTAATCTGTGGTCGTCGAGCTTTACTCCAGTCACTAACCAATGAAAAATATAATTTCGGAGAAATTTTGTAAAAAAAAATGCGATTTCGATGAAATTTTCCAGAAAAATTTAATGTTTGAAAATTTTCTAGAAATAACGAAAATTTCGCATAAACCACGACAATATTTGATTAAATTGTAATCCTTTTATCAAAAATATAAACAATACTATACAGAAAAATATGCCAATCGTGTTATGTACAAATTATTTTTTTACTTATGTGCTGACTGTTATGTCAGTCAATTGTTTAGATTCACGATTGGTGAAATACATATACAAATAAGTATTTTGTTTTTCACATTTCACTCAACGTCAGTAGCAGAGCAGAGCTACCCCAGTAAACTAATGATTTCTTACTTTCGGTACAAATAAAAATAATTCAATTTCAACATAGTAAAGAGCTATCTTTTTACTATCTAATGACATACTCGTATAGTTAAATAAACAGTAAACACCCCTAAAAGTAGACTGTTTGCTCTGCTAAGACCACCTGATTGCTTTGTGTGCTCTACTCTTTTTCTAAGAAAATGGGTCAATACTTTACCCAATTAACATAGAGAAAACTCGAAAATGTTTATAGAAGTTTGTTGCTATGGATGGCATCTCTGTTATGTCAAGATGAATTGTATCTTTAAATGCTGAGGAGTGTGATCAGAGAAACCGGTTCCATTTCTTATTATTTATACAATCACGTGCTGCTTGAATTCACCTGCACAACTTATTCAAATACATACATTTGGGGGTATTCCTCCTAAACTGGCATTTGTAGAATTAACTGAATCGTGTAAGCAAATTATCGAACGTGTAACTGTAGAACTGTAATTGTAATATTCATGGAAAAAACAAATAAGGTGTTCCAGCCTAGCAAACCGACTAAGGTTTGTGAGTAATGTATTTTGTGAATATGGTATTTTGTGTGGGAGCCATAACAATGGAAATATTTTACATACTAGATATTCGAAATTCAAAATTTCACTAAATTTTAACACTAGAAGGAGTGATAAATGAGATCTAAAAAATTTTACAACATATTTAATTTGATTTCACTTGGTTATTCCTTTCGAGAGTTATGGTGCAAACTAACCAGACAGACGGATAGACATTGCTCAAATATTATTTAAAATGTCCTAAAACGGATTTCCATCGAACATGCTTAGGGTTTTAGGTGACTCATTCTTTGTGTTTTACTTTCTATCCTTAGCAATAAGATATACCCGTATCCGCAAGGTGAAGGTTAAACAAGTAAGAAAGTTCAGTCGGGTAAACCGACTTATGAATTAAAGTGTGTACGGGTATTAAAGTTAATAGCTGTTTATATTTGGTTCAAAATGGTCAATTTGTGTGGGAGGTACCAAAGGGGGCGTCCCAATAACGGTCACTTTGCTCTGGACTTTAGGTACTATAAAAGCATTGCACTGTTCAAAATTTCAAGTATTTATATGCACTGGTATTGAAGATAAAAGCTCTTAACTTTTGGTACAAAAAGGTCAATTTGTGTGGGTGGTACCAAAAGGGGCGTGCCATATTTCTCTGGACACTAGATACTATAAAAGCATTACACTGTACAAAATTTCAAGTATTTGTATGCACATGTATGTATTAAAGTTATAAGCTGGTAACTTTTGACACAAAATGGTCCATTTCTGTGGAGGTACAAAAAGCAGCGTGGCAATAATGCCAAGTTTTCAGTGTATTTTAGGTACTATTAACCCATTACACTGTTCAAAAATTCCAGTCTTTGTATGCACTGGTAATAAAGTTATAGCTTTTAACTTATGGTTCAAAATTGTCCATTTGTGTGGGAGGTACCAAAAGGGTCAAGCCAACTTCGCCCATTTTTCTCGAGGTAATAGTGACTAATAAACTAATATTATGTGTAGAATTTCAGAGGATTCAAATAAGTAATGTAGAAGTTATTAAATAAGCAATATTTCACTAAATATTAAACCTTTGTGGGGGAGGTACTAGAAGGAGTGGACCAATATGGCCCATCTTCGAACTTAGGCGGAGATAGAAGAAAATATTACCACATACCAAATTTTAAGTTAATCGGTTACTCCTTTCGAGAGTTATCGTGCGCACTAGCCAGCGGACAGACGGACGGACATTGCTCATTCGACTTAATATGACCCAAAAATGATATTCGCCGAACATACTTAGGGTCTTAGGTCACTCCTTCGATGTGTTACACTTTTGGCTCGTAGCAAATGATATATACCCTCCTCTTTATGGTGATGGGATAATTACAAATTATTTATTTTAGTGCCAAAATGAGAAAATTTACAAAATTCGCTATTAGTATGACATCGCATTTATTGCCATAAGAAGAAAAATCTCTGGAATGTTATTAAAATGCGAAATCGGGATCAAAAATAATAATGAAAAATTTTAAGTGAAGCATGTCAAGTTTTGGTCCTATGACGACCATTAACCCTACAAAAGGTTACAGGTAAAATTAACCGCTAATTTTCTTCTTAGTTGGTTAGAATTTGTGTTTGCAAATGGCACCAAGAAGTAAAATTGTGTCGGACCTTGAAATGATTATTCTCGCCAAAAAAATCGCTCCTGCAGTATAATGACCCAAACATAAAGGGTGTCCCAAGAAGAGCGCAATTTTTTAATTTTAAATAAAACACAGATATTTAAGAAAAAATCGTGAAACTTTATTATATCGTAAAGTAGACAGAATGAGGTTATGTATGGAACAATATATCGTGCAGATGGCCGCCGCGGCTTTGCTGGCATGCACGCGATCTTTTAATGAAATTTTCAATGACCGTTTTGCATGAATGCTGCGGTATTTCATTAATGCAGCGTCCAATTTCGTCTTTTAAGGCTTGAGTCGTCGTCGGCTTATTCGCGTAAACCATCGACTTCAAAAAACCCCAAAGAAAAAAATCTAATGGTGTTAAATCGCACGATCTAGGCGGCCAATTCTGATCTCCAAAACGCGAAATAACACGACCGGGAAATGACTGATGCAGCAATTGAATTGTTTCTCTGGCTGTATGACATGTGGCGCCGTCTTGTTGGAACCACATGCCCTCCACATTCATTTCTTCAATTCTAGGCAAGAAAAAACTGGTTATCATTTCACGATACCGAACACCATTGACTGTTTGCGCTTGACCTGCCTCATTTTCATAAAAAAAGGTCCAATGATTCCTCCAGCCCAAAAACCACACCACACAGTGACACGTTGAGGATGCATTTGCTTCTCGTGAATCACTCGAGGATTTTCCGCACCCCAAATGCGACAATTCTGCCTATTGACGAAGCCATCAAGATGAAAATGGGCCTCGTCACTGAAGATGATTTTATCGGCAAAATCAGCATTTTCATGTTGTCTCTCCAATACCCAATTAACGAACTCCCTTCGCTGTCCATGGTCAGTTGGCTTCAGTTCCTGAGTCAATTGAACTTTGTATGCATGAAGATGCAAATCTTTCGTCAAAATTCGCTGCAAAGTGGATTTGGAGACACCAATTTGCTGAGCTCGGTGTCGAATTGAGGTGGATGGAGTTTGAGCGACATCATCACGTACAGCTGCGACATTTTCGGTCGATCGACCTGGTCGATGGCGCGTTGTTGTCTTTACATCACTAACAGACCCAGTTTCGGCAAATTTATCCATTAATCTCTTTACAGTTGACTCTTTTGGAGCATTATTGTGACCCCAAATTGATCGCAATTTGCGAACTGTAGCCGCAAAACTTTCACCATTTTGGTAAAACAATTTCACAATGAGAATGCGTTGTTCATTCGTGTAGCGCTCCATTTTTACTAACCTCGTACCTTCTACTAACAAACAATAACAATTATTCAAATGTCAAACAATGACACTTCGAATGTTGCGAGATTTAAAAATTGCGTTCTTCTTGGGACACCCTTTATAATAGCATTACACTGTACAAAATTTCTAGTATTTATATGCCTGGTATAAAAGTTATAAGCTATTAACTTTTGGTGTAAAATGGTCCATTTGTGTGGGAGGTACCAAAAGGAGCGTGCCAATAACGGCCACTTTTCTCTAGACTCTAGGTACTATAACAGCATTGCACTGTACACAATTACAAGTATTTATATGCACTGGTATTAAAGTTAAAAGCTGTTAACTTTTGGTACAAAAAGGTCAATTTGTGTGGGTGGTACCAAAAGGGGCGTGCCATATTTCTCTGGACACTATATACTATAAAAGCATTACACTGTACAAAATTTCAAGTATTTGTATGCACATGTATGTATTAATGTTATAAGCTGGTAACTTTTGACACAAAATGGTCCATTTTTGTGGAGGTACAAAAAGCAGCGTGGCAATAATGCCAAGTTTTCACTGTATTTTAGGTACTATAACCCATTACACTGTTCAAAAATTCCAGTCTTTGTATGCACTGGTAATAAAGTTATAAGCTTTTAACTTTTGGTTCAAAATTGTCCATTTGTGTGGGAGGTACCAAAAGGGTCAAGGCAACTTCGCCCATTTTTCTCGAGGTAATAGTGACTAATAAACTAATACTATGTATAGAATTTCAGACGATTCAAATAAGTAGTATAGAGGTTATTAAATAAGCAATATTTCACTAACTGTTAAATGTCGGGGAGGTACTAGAAGGAGTGGACCAATATGGCCCATATTCGAACTTAGTCGGAGATAGGAGAAAATATTTCGACATACCAAATTTGAAGTCAATCGGTTACTCCTTTCCAGAGACAGACGGACGGACATTGCTCATTCGTCTTAATATGACCCAAAACTGATATTCGCCTAACATACTTAGGATCTTAGGTCACTCCTTCGATGTGTTACACTTTTGGCTCATAGCAAATGATATATACCCTTCTCTTTATGGTGAGGGTAAAATTGCCAATTATTTATTTTAGTGCCAAAATGAGAAAATTTACAAAATTCGCTATTAGTATGACATCGCATTTATTGCCATAAGAAGAAAAATCTCTGGAATGTTATTAAAATGCGAAATCGGGATCAAAAATAATAATGAAAAAATTGAAGTGAAGCATGTCAAGTTTTGGTCATATGACGACCATTAACCCTACAAAAGGTTACAGGTAAAATTAACCACTAATTTTCTTCTTAGTTGGTTAGAATTTGTGTTTGCAAATGGCACCAAGAGGTAAAATTGTGTCGGACCTTGAAATGATTATTCTCGCCAACAAAATCGCTCCTGCAGTATAATGACCCAAACATATTTGGCTTGAAACATATATGTAGTATATGTTTAGCGTACACTCTAAATATATAATACAAGCTTTTACCCGGTGCGCTTCGCGGCCCATATCTTTTATTTATTTGTTGTTTAGGGAACTGAAAAATAGTTATAAAGCGTGATCCATTTCGAGGTTCCCTACTTTTTTAAAGAAAAAAAAACCCAGAAAATTCAAATTGAATGGGGAATGTTTATTATCATTTGAAAGAACATTCTTTGGCATTTATTTTTTGAAGATAATGTCTATCAAATGTTGGCCGCGGCTACGTCTCAGATGGTCCATCCGTTCGGTCCAATTTTCGATGACTCGTTCGAGCATTTCGACTGGTAACTGGCGAATGACACGCGTGATGTTTTGCTCCAAGGCCTGAATCGAAGCGGGTTTGTCCGCATAAACTTAAGACTTTACATATCCCCACAGGAAAAAGTCTAACGGTGTGATATCACACGATCTTGGTGGCCAATCGAACGGCCCAAAACGTGAAATTATCTGCTCACCGAAGTGTTCTCTCAATAAATCCATTGATTGATGCGATGTGTGGGAAGTGGCGCCGTCTTGTTGAAACCAAATGTAGCCGAGATCACGAGCTTCAATTTCAGGCATCAAATAGTCGGTTGTCATGGCACGATAACAGTCGCCACTGACGGTTACGTTCTCACCGGCATCATTTTTGAAGAAATATGGACCGATGATTCCACCGGCCCACAAACCACACCAAACCGTTGTTTTTTCTGGATGAAGTGCCAACTCTTGAATCTCTTCAGGTTGCCCTTCGTCCTAAATGCGGCAATTTTGCTTGTTTACATACCCATTGAGCCAGAAATGGCCGTCATCGCTGAACAAAATTTGGCTCGACAACGTCGGATTTTCCTGGAACTTTTCAAGAGCCCAAAGAGCGAAGCGATGTCGCTTGGGAAGGTCGGACGGCTTCAGTTCTTTCTTTTGTATGCTTCCAATTTAAGATCTCGACGTAAAATGCTCCAAGTCGTTCCATACGTCAGTCCGAGTTGCTGCGAACGGCGCCGAATCGACTCTCCACGGTCTTCGTGTACACTCTCAGCTACGGCCGCTACATTTTCTTTACTGCGTGCTGGACGTGGTCTATTCGGTCGAATATTATCCAATCATGGATTCTGGGTCTCAAGATGGGTGATAGTGTTGCGAATAGTACGCTCAGTAGGCCAATTATGTTGACCATAAGTTGAGCGAAGTGCACGAAACAAATTCCTCACAGAACGTGAATTTTCGTAATAAAGTTGAACGATTTGTAAACGTTGTTCAGGCGTGAGTCTTTCCATGAGGAAACGCCAAACAATACTTGAGCCAGTTAGAATGACAATGGTCTAAGTCAAGAAATCAAAAAAACTGAGATAATCATATTTTTTGCTTTGCTTTGACTAGTTCTTCGATTTTCAGTAGTCTGTGTTTCAAATTTTTAGAAAATGTACCGTTACATATGCATTCTTCGTTTTATGCACAACATAATTGTCTTCATTGTTCGTATGAGAGTGGTCTAAGTCAGACAATATTCAGTGACAGCGAAATGGGAGACTTAAAAACTAAATTAAAATGTCAACTTTAACTAATTCAGGTACTTTTGGAAATGATATATGTAATTTGAAAATATTACTAGTTGATAAGTAAGTAATTAATATATACAACTTTTAGACGAACAACATGAATATATACAAAGAGGAGCAATAAAATGAAAAAGATTGCGAATAATGTCATTTTCGAACGAAGATTTGGACGAAACAAGTGAGAATAATAATAGGAAATATTGCGAAACAATCTCAAACAAGTAAAAGCGTTAAGTTCGGCCATGCCAAATCTTATATACCCTCCACCATGGATAGCATGTGACCTCACAAAATAACTCAAACCTAAAGAAAATAACACCGAATAACATAAAAACATAGTAGATGAGGACAGTAGGAATCACAACAAGTTAGATGCTATATATGGGAGCTATATCTAAATATGGACCGATATCGCCCATTTGCAATCCCAAACAACCTGCAACTATAAGAAGTATTTGTACCAAATTTGATCAACCTAGCTCTATTATTGCGGACTGTAGCGTGATTACCACAGACGGACATGGCTAAATCGTTTTAGAATTTTACGACGATTAAGAATATATATACTTTATGGGGTCTCAGATCAATATTTAGAGGTGCTACAAACGGAGTGACAAAATGAATATACCCCCCATCCTATGGTGTAGGGTATAAAAATAAGAAAAACTAAGCGAAAATGTGGAAGAGAATATAATACAAGATCTTTAAAGGTAGTAAGAGAAAAAAAGATTGAAAATAAAGCTGGCCG
Organism: Eudasyphora cyanicolor; assembly: GCA_963930755.1. Classification (NCBI taxonomy): domain Eukaryota; kingdom Metazoa; phylum Arthropoda; class Insecta; order Diptera; family Muscidae; genus Eudasyphora; species Eudasyphora cyanicolor. The sequence continues at coordinate 218,784,392 of OZ005735.1, read as the reverse complement.
CACACTAGATACCTAGTCGTACGAATTTAGATCGTGCGAACACGTACGGACTATCCGAACATATGAAGTACTATGAATGTACGAATTCATATACGTATTCGCACGTTATCACTGAAAATTTGAAAGAAATACAAATTGGAAGAAAATGGATACACTCATCTGGAGTAGAAGAGAATATAATATTTATATATGTTTATTTTCCTTGTTTTGGCCGTATAAACTATTTTCGAATTCAAATAAATAATTATTTAAAGATGAAAAATTATAATTTTTCATCTTTATAATCGAACTTGTTTTCATTTATTTGTTTTTGCCCAATTTGAATAGAATGAAAGTGGTCTAAGTCAATACACCCCCTGAAAACACTACTTCATTAAGACGTACAGAAAATTTAGATTTTTTTTTTATAAAAATTTGAGACAATGACAGAATATTCTAAAAGAAACAATCGATACTTTAGTGAAAAAATGTTGTGCATTAGACTCAAACTCAAACCTTTAGATATATCGAAACGAATAAAGTATGACTTAGACCATTGTCATTCTAACTGGCACACTTAACACAAATAAAAAGTCTATTGATAGACTGTCAAAAAAGTCTATTGAAAAAAGTATCTCTACTTGGATCACCCGTTACCTCTTTCTTCCAAAATTGTGTGATTATTTCATATGGTGCAAAATGAAGTAGATTTGATTACTTTCACTCTTGGAACATAAACGTTTCATTCCTTGTTTATGTTTCAAGAGTTACCCTGACACCAAGGTTCAATATTTATCCCTTTCCCCTGTGTACCTATGAATGTTTAAAAAGTATTTTTTGGGTCATATGTTACCTATTTTTCCTAGATTATATTCCAATAAGTACATCCACACCCTGGTACAATATAAAACCATGTTTGTCCCACCATGTCTATTTTGAATGTTGCACCACTGTGCAACAATAGGGTTAATAGGGGAAAAAAAGCTTCGCAACCTTAGGCCGTATATATCCCTTTTTTACCCCTACCTGTGCCATGTTTGACTTTTTATCATACCATACCTTATTTAACTTATTTTTCACACGCTGAAAAAATCCCATCTGTAGTATATTGTCCCAAACATATTCTGCTTGAAACATATATTTTTATGTTGCACTCCAAATATATAACATTTGACACATACAAATATTATATGTTTGGGAGGATGTTGTTCTAGACAAAACTATGTTTACATCCTAATATTTTTTATTTGCATATGTTATTTCCTAAACAAAGATCTATTTAGGTGAATATATATCTATTCTTTAATTGTTTCAGCAATTGAAAGGTAATTTTTAGAAATTTTTAATGTTAGTAAAATATCTTTGTAATTGAAAATAATGACTGGGAATAGTTAGAAAATAAAAATAAGTGGTTTCAAATAGAAGTTAATGCCAAGTATGCCACTTTTAATAGGAAAGCATAATTCGAAAACATGGAAAAAATTAAAACTAAAGTTCGAAAAAATCAGCAGTTTTGAAAATATTTTTTTTTTAAATAAAATATATTTGGAAATATTCATAAACAGTAATTTTATTTGCATTTAAACACATATTTTATTTGAGAAAATTAGTTCGCACATATATTTTATTATATGCGTTCTAAATACATTTTATTGATTTTCAAATAAAATCTATTTGCTCGAAAATATATAATAATTAAAAATGTGTGTTCCAAGTATATTTTCTTCCGATTCAAATAAATCAAAAAAGGCGATTTTGCCCCGTGTAGAAGTGCCATATTAAAAAAGACTTTGCTTTGGTTTATGCCACATTCAATCCTTTATGCACCACTGTACCATTTTTAACCCTTTTGATTACACAGTGCTTCTAAAGTACACTGAAAAAAAATTTGTCATAAAATTAAAGAAATGCTCCAAAAACGTCTTTAGTCTTCAAAATAAGTACATTTTGTACTTAAATTTAAGAAAATGTACATACAATTAAGTAAATTACTTAATATTAATGAAATTATCTATATTTTAATTACAAAATGTACTTATTTTGAAGACTAAAGACGTCTTTGGAGCATTTCTTTAATTTTATGACAATTTTTTTTTCAGTGTACGAACTTTTATACATATCTCGGACTATATATATAACCCCTTTCCCCACTTACCACTTTTTACCATTTTGCCACACTTTACCGCATTTAACATTTGTTGCCCCACTGTACCAGATACAACTTTTTTGCTTCACCATACAATATTTAAGCCTTTTTGCTCTATTCAACCATATTTAACAACTTTTCGCCGCTCTGTAATATATTTAACAATTTTTGCTTCAGCATAATTTTAACCTTTTTGCACCACAGTGCTACTAAATGCATACATTTGAAAAAAACACTTCTTATCTCATATTTATTTTCCAGGAGTTATCCTCTCTCCCTGCATCCATATTTTTGACAACTGTACTAAATGTACTCTTTTTGCCCCATTGTACCACATTTAAGGCTTTTTGGGTCCACCGAATCTTATTTAACATCTTGTGGTCCTACTGTACAATGTTTAACTAATGCACCGCATTTAACTGGAAGATACTGAGAAAGTTCGTGTCTAGTACCGATTTTCTGTAACTCGAGAGGTAAAAAAATGCATAAATAAGGAGCGCACAACATGCCTAACCACTGGCTTAAGTGTATGTCCATACACGCTGAAAAAAATCGCTTCTGTAGTATATTGTTCCAAACATATTCTGCTGGAAACATACATATGTTTAGGGTACACTCCAAATATATAATATTTGACACTCACAAATATAATTTGTTTGTGAGGACGTTGTTCTAAACAAAATTATGTTTTCATTCCAATATTTTTTTATTTGGAAATAATATTTTCAAAACAATGATTAATTTGTATTTAAGTATTTTGGCAATGTATTGCTGCCTTAATTTAAAGGAAAGTCTTCAGTTTTTTTAGAAATTTAAAGTTTAAAGTTTAATTTTTTAGAAATTTTATATGTTTGAAAAATAAAGTTAGAATTTAAATCGTATAATCTTGGGTAACGACAAATTGATGGATTGACAATTGGACTATTTATAAATTAAAAATAAGTGCGGTGAAACAAAAGAAAATGCTGCTTACGACATTTTTACCTATAAAGTATAACACAAAATCTAGGAAAAACAAAATTAAAAATTGCCGAAGTCAACAATGTTTTAAAATTATTTTGAATATAATGTATTTGGATAAATTCTTAAACAATATCTTTGTTTGTTTGTAAACACATATTTTATTTGTGACAGTAAGTTCGCAAATATATTTTGTTGTAATATATTAATATATGCGTTCCAAACAAAATTTCTTGATTTTCAAATAAAATATATTTGTTCAAAAATATATAATATTTAAAAATTTTGGTTCCAAGTATATTTTCTTTGAATTCAAACATATCAAAAATGACGATTTTCCTCCGTGTAGACATGAGACATTTAAAGGTCTCCTTTCTTCAACCTGACCAAACCTAACCTGGTGTAGATTTCTGAGGAACATATCTACCTCAAAAAAAATCTGAAAATATTTATTAATACAAATATATGTTACTCTAAAACATTTCCTTCATCGCTTTTACGATGAGATGATAAAACTATTTTATGTTACACACTTCGTTCCGGCAACATTAAACATTAGCGCCAAAGAGGTCCCAAATCTTTAATAATGGGTTTTCAATAGGGACAATATGATTTTGAAGTGACGTTTCGGCCATTTAGTGTTTAAAATTTCATCATGGAGATATATACGCAAGAACAACGTTTACAAATTATTCAGTTGTATTATCCAAATAATCGTTCTCCAATTGCAACTTTTCGTGCGCTAAGTCCATTTTTTTTTAAATCCAAAAAAAAAACACTTTCCAATAGACCTTGGCAGCCATGAGCAATATTTTAGATCTCATTAAGGGCTATCTTTTTACCATTGACCGATTCCCGATCCGACGTACCGTTAAGGAGCTAGAGAAAAATAAACTTTCCGTTCACATTTGAAAATGATGCTAAGTTCATTTTTTATACCCTCACTTCAGTGTGACGAGGGTATATATCATTTGCTACGAAAAAAGTGTAACACATCGAAGGAGTGATCTAAGACCCTAAGTATGTTCGGCGGATATTCGTTTTGGGTCATTTTAAGTCGAATGAGCAATGTCCGTCCATCTGTCTGTCTGCTGGCTGGTGCGCACGATAGCTCTCGAAAGGAGTAACCGATTGACTTAAAATTTGGTACGTGGTAATATTTTTGCTATCTCCGGCTAAGTTCGAAGATGGACCATATTGGTCCACTCCTTCTAGTACCTCCCCCACAAAGTGTTAAAATGTTGTGAAATATTGAATCTTTAATAACTGCTATACTACTTATCCGAATCTTCTGAAATTCCACACATAGCATTATTTTATTAGTCGCTATCAACTCGAGAAAAATGGGTCATGTTGCTACGTCCCTTTTGGTACCTCCCACACAAATGCACCATTTTGCACCAAAAGTTAACAGCTTATAACATTAATACCAGTGTATAAAAATACCTGAAATTTTGTACAGTGTAGTGCTTTAATAGTGTCTACAGTCCAGTGATAAATGGGTGTTATATTCACGCTCCTTTTGGTACCTTCCACACACAGGTACCATTTTGCACCTAAAGTTTACAGCTTATAACATTAATACCAGTGTATAAAAATGCTTGAAATTTTGTACAGTGAAATGCTTTTATAATATACCAGTGCAAATAAACGCTTATAATGCGGCGCAGTGCAATGTTTTTAAAGTATCTACTATTCAGCGAAAAATAGGTGTACTTCTTAAAAACCTTCTGGTACCTCCCACACAAATTGACAGAATAATTCGTTTAATATTCCATATAACATTACTCACAAAGTGAGGGTATACCTTAGTCGGTTTACCCGACTGAAATTTTCTTACTTGTTTTAAATCCAAAAAAAAACACTTTTCAGTCGACCTACGACCTTGACACCCATGAGCAATATTTTAGCTTTCGTTAAGAGCTATCTTTTTGCCATTGACCGATTGTGGCTATGTGCCACACAGCAAATGAAATAATTGAATTGTTGCGAGAAAAATTTGAAGATTCGATTATTTCAAGGAATTGTGATATTGAATGGCCTCCAAGAAGTTGTGATTTAACACCATTAGACTTTTCTTGTGGGGTTAATTGAATTCGTTCCTGCAGAAGAAGTCGTGGAGGCCATTTGAATGACGTTTTATTTAGAACTTAATTGTATCGATTGTACTTCACATTAAATAAAAAAACTTTTGAATTTCCTTAACAACAAGTGTTTTTTTAAAGAAATCATATCACTTTTATTGGAAAACCCTGTATAAGTAAGTTTGTACTTAACATTACAAAAAATTAACCTAATATTTATGAAATTTTCTAAAATATTTACATACAATATCTACCTATTTTAGAGATTGGGGATGTCTTTAGAGTCAATCTATTATTTTATGAAAAATGTTTTCTATGTAGGAAACATTTTATTATCTCTTTTTAACAAAAACCATTTTAAACGAAATCTATTAATTATTAAGTTATAAAAATAATTTTTCGAAAAGTTCTTCTTAAGAAATACTAGTTACCAAAAAGTTGCTTATTAACCCAAAATTCTGCTTGCCCAATTTGTCATTAGTAATATTTGTTTACTTCCATCTAAAGAAACAACAACAACTGCTTCCACTGCAAAACTTTTCACGTTTTGTTATTTTTTTCGTTAATAGTTTAAACTTCTGTGGCAACTAAACTTTATCGGCCCATAAGGGTATTAACATTTGTACACAATACAATATTCTCTCATGTGGGCCATATAAAAAGATGGGAGGGAAAAAAATAAAAACAACTAAACGTTTTAACAAATAATTATGTAAATAATAAGAAAAACAACAGCGACAGCAGCAGCAGTAGTAGTGATGATGACAATAATGATAACAATAATGTTTATAGAACACGACACGGCATAAAGTCTTACGATGACTACGGACAGACTGAGGGACGGACAATGTTAGACTTGCGTGGAATGCCTTGGAATATTTGCTTAGTGGGGGTACGTGTGTTGTGGAAGTGTTTTGCGTATTTCTTCTCTGACACAGGTGGAACAGGTGAAACAATTGTGCGTTGCACAATGGAAGAAGATGTTCTAAACACACAGAGAGAGAGACTGCTATGCAATAGTTGTGACAACTGAATTTTTCTATAAGGGATTTTTGATGTTGTTGAAAGTTTTTTACAGGCTCATAACTTTGAGTTAGTAACACTGCTGTGTTTGACTTTCGATTTAACAGCATATCGTTGCTTTTGATAAGTTTGGTTTGCCATTTCATCATGGATAAACTTACACGAGAGCAACGCTTGCATATTGTTGAAATTGTCTATGAAAATAATGGTTCGGTTCGCCAAACTTCAGCGATGAAGCTCATTTTTGGTTGTATGATCCGTGAATAAGCAAAGTTTTTGCATTTGGAGTTCATTCCTTCATAAAAGTGGCCACAATATTCGCCGGGCTTAAACACCATTTTTTACGGACATGCCAAAAATTGGGTGTACGAGTATAATGAATTTTTACGTGAGTGCTATGGTAGGTTCAAAATCACGAATGCAAAGAAATCAACTAAATTAACAAATATAAAAACAAATTTTTTGAAATTACACGCAAAAAAAAAATCGTTTCTGCGAAACGAAATATTAGACAACTACACTTCTCGTTTGCCGGAACTGAAATTTCGTTAGTTGTGACAGAAACTTATTTCGCGTAAGCAGTTGTATCTACTGACCAAAAGAATTTCAGTCGTCGTAAACGAGAATTGTAGTTGTCTAATATATCGTTTCGCAGAAACGAATTTTTTCTTTGCCTGTACCATTAATCTGTTGTGCTAAGTCGATAATCCGGTTGGCGTTACAAAAAAATTCAATTGATTTCGTTTTTTTGTTGTCAAATTTTCTGTTTGTCTCATAATACATAAAAATCGGTCCAGTAGTTTAGAAGTTATAGGACTAGTATTTTGCTTTACTACACGGGGCAAAATCTCCTTTTTTGATATGTTTGAATTGAAAGAAAATATACTTGGAACACAAATTTTTAAATATTATATATTTTCGAGCAAATAAATTTTATTTGAAAATCAATAAAATGTATTTAGAACCCATATGTTAATATATTAGAATAAAATATATATGCGAACTACTTTTCTCAAATAAAATATGTGTTTAAATACAAATAAAATTATTGTTTATGAAAATTTCCAAATATATTTTATTAAAAAATAATTTCCAAAACTTTGCTGAATTTTTCGAATTTTAGTTTTAATATTTTCCTTGTTTTCGAATTATGCATTCCTATTAAAAATGGCATACTTAGCATTAACTTCTATTTGAAAGCACTTATTTTTATTTTCTAACTATTTCAAGTCATTATTTTCAATTATAAAGAAATTTTACTAACATTAAAAGTTTCTAAAAATTACCTTTCATTGCTGAAAACTTAAAACAATTAAAGAATATATGTATATATATTCACGCAAATAGATCTTTGTTTGGGAAATAACATATCCAAATAAAAACCATTAAGGAAAGGCTAAAGTCGGGCGGTGCCGACTATATAATACCCTACACCACTCTCGTAATATTGAATAACTCTGATATATAAATTTTGTAATTCATGTATAAATTGTTTACATAAATTAACTTTTGGGACATTTTATACTTAAATAATACCCTGTACCACAGTGTGGTGTAGGGTATAAAAACGATTGGATCTAAAGAGCCAAATCGGATGAAACATATATATGGGAGCTATAGCTAAATCTTTACCGATTTTCTTCAAATTCGCCAATGTTGGTTCATGGATCAAGAAACTCTACCATTCTAAATTTCAAAACGATTGGATGTAAAATACAGCTTTTATAGGACTAAAGGGCCAAATCGGACGAAACATATATATGGGAGCTATAGCTAAATCTTAACCGATTTTCTTCAAATTCGGCAATGTTGGTTCATGGATCAAGAAACTCTACAATTCTAAATTTCAAAAGGATTGGATGTAAAATACAGCTTTTATAGGACTAAAGGGCCAAATCGGACGAAACATATATATGGGAGCTATAGCTAAATCTTAACCGATTTTCTTCAAATTCGGCAGTGTTGGTTCATGGATCAAGAAACTCTACCATTCTAAATTTTAAAACGATCGGATGTAAAATACAGCTTCTATAGGACTAAAGGGCCAAATCGGACGAAACATATATATGGGAGCTATAGCTAAATCTTAACCGATTTTCTTCAAATTCGGTAGTGTTGGTTCATGGATCAAGAAACTCTACAATTCTAAATTTCAAAAGGATTGGATGTAAAATACAGCTTCTACAGGACTAAAGAGCAAAATCGGACGAAACATATATATGGGAGCTATAGCTAAATCTTAACCGATTTTCTTCAAATTCGGCAATGTTTGTTCATGGATCAAGAAACTCTACCATTCTAAATTTCAAAACGATTGGATGTAAAATACAGCTTCTATAGGACTAAAGGGCCAAATCGGACGAAACATATATATGGGAGCTATAGCTAAATCTTAACCGATTTTCTTCAAATTCGGCAATGTTGGTTCATGGATCAAGAAACTCTACAATTCTAAATTTCAAAAGGATTGGATGTAAAATACAGCTTCTATAGGACTAAAGGGCCAAATCGGACGAAATATATATATGGGAGCTATATCTAAATCTGAACCGATTTCAACCAAATTCAATAGCGATTTTAACAGCTGCGAAATACTCTAAACTGCAAAATTGCAGAACGATCGGAGTGAAATTGCGACCTGTAGTCGACGAACAACTTTACATGAACAGACGGACGGACAGATATGCTTAAATCGACTCAGCTAGTGATTCTGAGTCGATCGGTATACTTTAAGGTGGGTCTAGCTGTGTTATTTTCAGCTGTTACAAACATCTGCCGTGAAACAAACAAACGTGAAACACCACCCTGTACCACAGTGTGGTGTAGGGTATAAATATTAGGATGTAAACATAGTTTTGTTTAGAACAACGTCCTCCAAAACATATAATATTTGTATGTGTCAAATATTATATATTTGAAGTGCACCCTAAAAATATATATGTTTCAAGCAGAATATGTTTGAGACAATATACTACAGAGTCGATTTTTTTTCAGCGTGTATGACATGCAGTATTAATTTTTTTTACTTTTTTCTAATATTTAGATAAGCATACTTCGTATTTAGTATTAGGAAAATTTGCCTTATAATAAGGAAGATAGATGCCTTAATAGAATATGCCTGTTTTAAAGATTATAATGCCAAATCTTTAATATCAAATACATTTTTAAGTATACTATCGATGTTAAATTTTTTTCTTTAAATTTTGCCCCCACTGTGTGACAATTTGACAGTAAAAAAATTGGCTGAAAATACATAATGAAAGAATAAATCTGCTAATGTTTAATAAACGATAAGACACACAAATATGAATAATAACGCCTCGCCAAAGACGATGTGGTATGTCTGAAAAGAAATAACTTTGGGGGAAAACGCGGTATTCATTTTCATCTTTAATTAAAAAATGGCAACAGTGACAAAGATTAATATTTGCTCTTTGAAACGTGCCGCCAGAAGATGTTAGATTTTGTTTAAGAAAATAATATTTCCAAAAATACTCTGCGCTGTGATATGCACAAAAATGTCGGCAGAGCCCAAACCTAATGTAGGTACATAATTTCAAAGTGATCCAGTTTCATTAACCTAGTATTTAAGGTAGATTAACTTTGTAATCGGCAACTAGAATATGACGTCGGGTTAAGCAGTTTGTTTAAGTTATTTTAATAGGCAACAGTGCAAACAAAGAACGATGCAATTTCTATCGAGCAAAGCATACTTTATATTCGGAGTCAACATGAAATTCATAGAATGAACTGACAAAACTATCATACCTCTAAAATCAATTTCAATACATTAAAGCCTTCGGAATATCTCCACAGGGAAAATGAACCCGTACAACACCAAACGCTTGATAACTCCATTAAGGACTGGGATCGGATTGCAGATTGTTCCTATATGTCTATAACATGGCTTTGTCATTGGAGGTGGTGAATTGCTACCTTGTGGCATATTCATGTACTGGTCTAAAATAATGCCTTTAGTACCAGAACCTTTAATGTCGGACACATCATAAGTAACATTTTCAACAAATTAAATATTTAATTGTTCAAATTCGATTACTGGATCAAACTGGTCCACTACTAAGGAGTAGATAACCAAACAAGACGTCACAAAGGAGTAGATAACCCATTTGGTTGCTTACTAAGGAGTAGATGACACAACGGGTCGTCAATCAGGGAATAGATAGCCTAAATGGTTGGCAACTAAGGAGAAGATAAACAAACTGGTCGTCAATTAAGGAGTAGATAAACCAACTGTTATTTTACTAAGGCATAGATAAACCAGCAGATCGTCTACTAAGGAGTATATAACCCAACTTGTATTCTGCGACGTAGTAGATAACTCTACTAGTCCTCTATTAAGAAGTAGATAACCCAACTAGTTCTTAGTTGACAACTAGTATTTTACTTATGAGTAGATAAACCAACTAGTATTTTGCTATGAACTAGATAACGCAGCTGTTCGTTAATTGTGGATTAGATAACCCAAATGTTCTTCATCTAACGAGTCGATAACGCAACTGGACGTCAACTAAGGAGTAGATAACCCAACTGGTCATTAACTAAACCGACTGGCATTTTACTAAGGAGTAATTAACCCCTTTTGTCTTAAAATAAGGTTTAGATTTCTCATATGGACGGCAACTAAGGAGTAGATAACCCAACTAAGAAGTGATAAACCAACTTTTGTTTTACTACTAAGAAGTAGATAACCCAACTGGTCCTCAACTAAGGAGTAGAGTAGATAACACAACTGGTCGTCAATTCAGGAGTAAATAAAACAGCTTTTCGTCAAATAAGGAGTAGATAACCAAACTGGTCATCAACTTAGGAGTATATAACTCACATGGTCGTCACCTAGGAATTGGATAAACCAACTGGTGTTTTACTAAGGAGTATTTAACCCAGTTTGTCTTCAAGTATATTACCCAAATGGACCTCAACTAAGGAGTAGATAACCCATCTAAGAAGTGATAAATCAACATTTATTTAAGGAATAAATAACCCAGCTGGTCCTCATCTAAGGAGTTGATAAACCCTCCTCAACTAAGGAGTAGATAAGCCCTCTGTTCGTCAACTAAGGAGTAGATAACCCAACTATTCCTCAACTGAGGAGTAGATAACTCAACTGATCGTCAACTAAGGAGTAGATAACCCAACTGGTCGTCAACTAAGAAGTAGATAACCAAACTGGTCGTCAACTAAGTAGATAACCCAACCTGTCGTCAACTATGGATTAGATAACCCAACCTGTCGTCAACTAAGGAGTATATAACCCAACTGGTCTAAGGTCTAAGGAGTAGATAAGCCCTCTGTTCGTCAATTAAGGAGTAGATAACCCACCTGTCGTCAACTATGGAGTAGATAACCCAACTAAAGAGTCGATAACCCAACTTGTATTATACTACGTAGTAGAAAATTCTACTTGTCCTCTATTAAGGAGTAGAAAACCCAACTATTCGTCAACTAAGGAGTAGATAACTCATCTGGTCGTCAACTAAGGAGTTGATAACCCAACTGGTCATCAACTGAGGAGTATATAACCCACATGGTCATCACTTAAGGAGTAGATAAAACAACTGGTATTTTACTAAGCAGTAATTAGCCCTTTTTATCTTCAACTATGGACGTCAACTTAGGAATATATAGCCCGACTAAGAAGTGAGCAGATACATAAACTGGTCCTTAGCTAAGATGTAGACAACCGAACTGCTCATCAACTATGGAGTATATAACTTAACAGGTCGTCAGCTAAGGAGTACATAACCAAACTTTTAATTTACTAAGTAGTGGATAAGCCAAATGGTCCTCTACTAGGTAGTAGATATATAGTGTAGTTCATTTAGTAGTAAATAACGCAGTACATAACACAGTTTTCTTAGAGTAGATTACCCAAATGGACGTCATCTAAGGAGTAGATAACACAACTAAGAAGTTATAATCAACATTTATTTTACTACAAAGGAACAGATAATCCATCTGGTCCTCAACTAAGGAGTAGATAAACCCTCTGATCGTCAACTAAGGAGTAGGTAATCCAACTGGTCGTCATGTTAGGAGTAAATAAACACTCTGGTCGTCCACTACGGAGTAGATAACCAAACTGTTCGTCAACTAAGGAGTAGATAACACAACTCGTCGTCAAATAAGGAGTATGTTACCCACATGTTCTTCACTTAAGAAGTAGATAAAATAACTTGTATATTACTAAGTAGTAGATAACCCAACTATGAAATAATAAATCGACATTTATTTTACTACTAACGAATAGATAACCCAACTGGATGTCAACTAAGGAGTGGATAACCCAACTGGATGTCAACTAAGGAATAGATAACCACACTTGTCGTCAGCTATTGAACACATAACCCAACTGGTTGTTAACCAAGAAATAGATAACCCAACTTGTATTCTACTACATAGTAGATAACTCTTATTCGTCCTCTATTAAGAAGTAAATAGCCCAACTATTGGTCAACTAAGGAGTAGATAACTCAACTGGTCGTCTACTAAGGAGTAGATAAGTCAACTGTTCATCAACTAAGAAGTAGATAAACACACTTGTATTTTACAAAGGAGTAGATAAATCAACTGGTATCTTACTAAGAAGTAGATAACCCAGCTGCTCGTCAACTATGGATCAGACAACCAAATTGATCGTCAAGTAAGGAGTAGTAACACAACTGGTCGTCAAATAATGAGTAGATAACCCAACTGGTCATCAATTGAGGAGTGTATAACCCACATGGTCGTCACTTAAGAAGTGGCTGGCATTTTACTATGGAGTTATTAACCATTTTATCTTCAACCAAGGCGAAGTTTACCCAAATGGAAGTCAACTTAGGAGTAGATACCTCAACTAAGAAGTGAATAGATAACCCAACTGGTCGTTAGGTAAGATGTAGACAACAACAACTGGTCGTCATCTAAGGAGTAGATAACGCTACTGATCGTCAACTAAGGAGTACCTAACCCAACATTTAAGTAAAATATAACCCAACTGGTCCTCTACTAGGGAGTAGATAAATCTTATCGTCCATTAAGTATTACATAACCCATAAGAATGTAATTCATGACCGAGTTCGGAATTTTTTCTGATAGGATGTAACTGTCCATTTTTTTTTGAAATCGCGTTTTTTACATTTTCTGTAAGAATTTTTTGCATTTTTTTTTTATCACAATATAATCGTAGAAAATGCTATTTCTAAAATGTCAGTTACATCCCTTCTGAATTAAGATAAGGATATGCGTTTCGGATAAATACTGAATGAAATCGCAGATGCTATCTCAAACATTACTCGTTTTATATGACACTATAAAATAATATTTAATGATGATTTGGTAGGTATGTTAAGATAATCTAGAGGCTGTTTGTTAAGAATATTTTTCATGTAATAGGTATAGACTTTAATCAAAATTGTTACACTGAACATATAAAACATAGACCAAATTGTTTCCATGACCTTTTCGGTATGTATACTTACTTTTTTCAGTACACTCTTATAAATACACAATGCATATCTGGTAATATGAACACCCCATCTCAGTTACATGAATGAAAATTCCTTAGTATTTCTAATAAAAAAAATATGAAGATGTCTAACTACTTATACAAAACACAATAATAAATCGAAATTAACTGAAGGCACCGTTTTGATGAGCTCCCTTCCTCTTTAACTCTCCAAAATGAAGCATTACTTACCGCTGAAAAACCGCACTCTTCTTGGCGGGACTCACTGGCGGATGGCGACAGCAATTCCGGCTTTAATTGAAATCCAAAACAATCTTTAAATCCATAAAATGCCGTACACGGAGAACGATGCTGATTTCCAGACAACAAATTCAGTTCGTTGTTACTGTTGTTGTTGTGGTCGCCTTCGTTGTTGTGTTGTAGGGGTGGTGCTGCTGGTGTTTTTAGTGATGATGATGATGATGAACCTCTGAAGCTGACAATGATGCTGGTCAGTTTGATCTCTTTAGAACGTCCGACGAATAAATTTAATTCACATATATTTTTTTCCCGTTGACTCGCGGTCACTGTATTTCATTCACTTGGCAGGGCGATTATTATCTATCGCGTGTATGTGTATGCACTTTTTTATTTATTTTCTCTTTCTTTAGGTATTCGTTTTATTTCTTCTTTCCTCTCCGGTTGTGTGTGTTTTTCTTTTGGTGAATTTAATTTAATTTTCTGTAATTTATATAATAGAGCAAATAAAGAAAATTTATTTATTACTGGGAAGAGCAGCAGTGCATCTCTTGTGGCTGGATGAATGGATGGATGTACTACTCGTCGTATCAAATTGCAAATCACTAATCCACGTACACACACACACACACTCACAGATACTAATAGATGCATATCAGTGTGCATAGATAGATACAGTCTCATGTCCAGAAAATATATTATCAATATACATTACACACAAATATTATTCCATATAAACGGTGCAAAATATAAAATTTAGAAGTCTGGGTCAGAATTTGTAATATTGGCTTAAGAATTATTGAGATAGAAGTTTATTCTATACTGGATATAATCATTAGTTCAGCCCTATATCCAGTGCTATATACAAAATTATCAGCCCTGTTCTGGCTCTCACCAAATATTCAATTCACTTCACAAATTCACTTCACCCAACAAATGGAGAGGTGTTCTGGTTCTCACGTGAATTCTCTTTTTCGAACTTCTGCTCAAAAAAATCGAAACATATGTTTTTGTCTGCAAAGCCATAATTTGCAGACAAAAACGTAAACAAAACAATTTATTCTCGCGAAGAATCCGACAAGAAATTAAAAAAAGAAAATCTAAAGATTTATTAATCATATTTTATACAAAAACACAATAAAAAATGTGCCAATAGCTTTTCTCTTAGCCATTAGGGATTTATGCAGTTCTTGAGGAACGTATCAAAAGGCGGCACTTGCGTGACTACTCAAATCCAATGGATATTCCAAATTCGAGGTATGTTAAGTGTCGTTAATCTGTTTAACATAATAATTTATGCCTTTAAATGTTTTATAGCTTTTTACCGGCTTAATAAAGACGGATTTTCAATGATCCTTGATCAAATTGCACCCTACATTAGCACAGGCTCAATACCACAAAAAATACAATTGGCGGCAGCTTTGAGATTTCTTGCGGTAGGCGCTTTTCAAGGTGTTATAGCAAACGACATAAATATAAGCATGGGAAGGACTACATTGTGCAAAATAATGTGGAAAGTGGTAAACGCTATTGAGGACAAAATATGTCCACAATGGATTAATATGGAAATGAGTCAGGCGGAAGTCAGTGCTTCAAAAATGCTGCCGCCAATTGTACACAGTGAACACAAATTCAACAAAGTACACTGCTCAGCACGGAACATTGTTGAGAGGACTATAGGCAACATAAAATCTCGTTTCCGATGCCTACAGGCGACCCTCCACTACGAACCAGCAAAAGTAAGCAGTATTATTAATGCGTGCTGCGTACTGCACAATATTTGCAAGCATTTTAATTTACCTATGGATGCGGAAGTTCCGATACCTGACGATGACAACATTGAAGATGTGGAACAATTAAGTAGTGGTACCGATGGCACACGAGTAAGAGACGAAATTGCACGTTCAATAGTTCAATAAAACAGTCTTTAGAATGAATAAACTAAAAATACAAAACAAATTTTATTTGCTGCAGTTTTTTATGAGATCAATTAGATATATATGTATTTATTAACTATATTGTCAATTTAAAGTCCCATCTTCAATTGTTCCAGCTCGATGGACTTCAATTTCAGCTCATTTCGGGTGAGCAAATGCTTCTCCATTTGTATGTGGTGCCTTTTCTTTTATTTCCTCCTTTTTTAATGAGACTAGTTCATCTAGCTTATTTTCAATGCTTATTAATGTATGACTATTGGCAACCATCACTTCCTTTATTGCACTAATACCACCCGAAACACACTTAAAATTTTTCGTTTCCTCCTCCATTAAGTACTCCACGTCCGATGGTTTCTTTCTCTTTGGTGCGGGTGGCTCAACGTTGGGAGAGGCAATTGGCGAATCGGGTATATCGCCGAAATCAGGAGAGTGGCTGCGTACACGCTTTGATGCAGTCACTGTATTTGCAGCTGATGATGTGGCAAGTTTTTCTGCTGGTTTTGCACTTGACGTTTCTTTGGGCCTAATACGACTTGCATGCGATGTAGATGGTGCATCTGCGTCAATATTTTCTTTATTGGGGCCACCTAATTTCTGGGTGTTATTTATCCCATCCGCGCACATATAAAGGTCGCACAAAACAGCAACACGTTCCTTCAAAGGTGTCATTACATATTTATTATATTGGCCACCACCTGTTGCCCGACATTCCCTTTTGTTATGTGTAAGCTTGGATTTAATGTTCCGTTCTTGTTTGAGGTCCGCATGAATTAAGGTTTGTTGCCAGGTCTGACCACAGTTTATCCTGCTCTGCTTTATCCATCTTTGAGTAGCCCATGCATGGCCAAGTCTGGGTGTAACTCCATGAACTGGACGAAAATCTCATTGTGAGAACTATTTATTCGTGGGGACCTGTAGGATAGTAATGCAATGAATTTGAACAATTAGCTTCAGCAAAAAGCTCAGCATACTTACATCTTGTAAAATCTAAATCCTTTGGTTATTTTCCGTCCAATTTTTGTTTTATGTTTTTTTGTTTTGTCAAGTTGGTGTTAATTGTTTTATGTTTGTTGTTTTTGTTACGTTTTAATAGACGTCAAACATTTGACACTTTGCAGAAGTAGCGTTGCCACACGGTTCATAATAGGCAAATTGACGATCATTTTAATTATTTTACTTATATTTTTGTTAAATTTAGTAAATTTTTAAAATGGAATAACATTTCTGTACCAAAATTAAATTATCCGATGCAAATAACCTTGAGGTTACTCCATTAAAATGGTTGTATTTCAAACTAACAAACATCTTGCATCTCTGATTTTTCGAAGTCAAACCAAATCAGCTGATTTGCCAAGAACTCACTTACTCACATCACAAAAGAAAAAAAGTTGGTTGCAATTTTGGACTTATTTTATAAAACCTAATTTATTAATTAATTTGATTATTTTATCGTACAGAAACTTGTAATTAAGAAGTAAACATTACAAATTTTGTCACGGCACAGTTAATTTGTGATTACAATAATTATTCTTTCCAAAAAATGAGAACTCACAGCGCTCTCACAATGGAAAACATGGCGAGAAAAAATTGCATGAAATGGGGTGAAAGTGAGTTGCAGAACACCTCTCGGTGAATACTTCTCCCTTCACCACCACAAGTGAATTCCAGAACATGGGCGTATGTTCAACTGAAATTTGAAAAAAAACAATTCAATTCCAAAAAACATTTTGGAATTGAATTGAATTGAAATTCAAAAACGGCCAATTGAAATCTAAATACTCGCTATAAAATTCAAAATAAATAAAATGAAATTCAAAAATTTCATATTCAAAATAATTCAATTGAATTTCAAATGAAGTCAATTGAAGTTTAAAAGAATTCAATTGAAATTCATATTTAAACAGTTCGAAAAACTTTGATCGCCTCCCCCGAAAAACTACATGTTTTGACTTAGCATGTTTTGGAATGTAGGTATCGATATATAAAGGGTTTTCCAACAAGATGTGTTATTTTGATATTCAGAGAAAAATGCCATTTTTTGAGATAATTGGTCGGGTGTTTATTTCATAATAACGAGGAAGGTATGCCGTTAATAATGAAAAACAACATCAGCCAAATGGCCACCACGACCACGCTTACAGGACCATATCCTTTTCATGAAATTTTCCATAACCAAATCGCAAATTGGCTGCCCTATGTCCTCGATAGCCTCACGAATTCTATCATTGAGGTCTTGAATCGTAGCTGGGCTGTTGGCGTAGACCTTATCTTTCACGTGGCCCCAAAGGAAGAAGTCGCAAGGTGTTAAATCACAAGATCTCGGTGGCCAATTTTGATCACCTCTTCGAGAGATAACACGGTCCGAAAACTTTTCCCGTAACAGAACAATGGTTTCGTTGCTTGTGTGGCACGCTGTCTTGTTGAAAGTAAACGTGGTCCAGATCAATACTATCCAACTCCGACCATAAAAAATCATTAATCATCTCTCGATAGAGCAATACATTCAGCGTAACTGTTGATCCAACCTCATTTTCGAAAAAGTAAGGTCCAATGACCCCGCCGGACCATAAACCGCACCAAACAGTCACACATTGAGGATGGGGAGGCTTCTCAACAATAACTCTTGGGTTTTCCGAGCCCCAGATGCGACAATTTTGCTTGTTGACGTAGCCACCGAGGTGGAAATGGGCCTCATCAGTCAAGATGATTTTTCGATTGAATTCCGGATCATTTTCATCATTTCAAGGACCCAATCAGCAAAGGCACGACGTTTTTGATGATCGTCCGGCTTGAGTTCTTGTGTTAACTGAACTTTATAAGCCTTAAGACCCAAGTCTTTATGCAAGATACGGTGTAATGACGTTTGTGGAATTCCCAATTTCAAAGAACGACAAGGAATGGACAAACGTGGGTCTTCTTCAACACTTTTGGCTACAGCAGCAATATTCTCAATTGTTCTTGAGCGACGTGTACGGGTTTTATTCTTCACATCACTTACTTGTCCCAACAGCTCGAATTTTTCCACCAATTTAGGTATTGCGGTCAGACAAGGTGCTTTACGACGACCCAAAAATGCTTTAGTTTTGCGAACTGTGACAAGATGTTCACCATTTTTGAATTTGTTGAATCGTGTATCGCTCCATTTATAGTAATGGCGTAGTTTCTACTTGTCAAATGACAAAGAATAAAAGTTTCAAAAGTGACAGCCACCGAAATACCGAGTGATTCACACCTCTTGTTGGAAAACCCTGTAGAATACAAAAATGTTTGACTGGCCCAATTTTATATAAAGGTCATTAACTTCAATTATTTTATACATATTTTAAGACCATGTGTGTCATGTGCTGCACATCGATTTTTTAGAAAGTTATTCTTTTAAGGAACGCAGAAGGCAGTCCTAATTAATATATATTACTCAAACAGTGCCGAAATCCAGAGATCAAAACAAAATCATTGCCGTGAAATAAATTGTGCTGGTATGGTAACACACATACTCGTGTACATATATCTAATAACTGCTGTCTTTTCGGACACACTAGACTTATTTACGACTACATATATAGTGTGGATAGCATCATACACATGTATATACGAATGACTCGTATTGAAGGAGACCCTTGCGTCGGTATCCTTTTTTCCAAGATTCATTACAAACGAGTATAAGCAGAGTGAGGTAGTACTCTGTTGTTATTGTACCCTCCACCATAGGATGTGGGCATACTAACTTTATCATTTCGTTTGCAACGCACAGTGGGTGGACATCAAAAAAGGGAAATAATTCGGTCATTTTCTAACCAGACAACCGATTATTTATGCGTACGTATCTTTTGTATTTGTCGTCTGCTTCGAATAGCTTTTGTATGCGTTCTACTAACCGAGGTTATATACACGGGGAAAATCGCATTTTTTGATATGTTTCAATTGAACACAAATTTGTAAATATTATATAGTTTTGAGCAAATGCATGTAGTTTGGATAAATAAAAGTTCAAATTGGAAGCATGTATTAATATATTACAATAAACTATATTTGCGATCGAATTTGCTAAAATATAATATGAGTTGTCAACCCATCAGTAATACAAGATTCCACGATTTCAATTATAAAGGAATTTTACGAACATTTAAAATTTCTGAAAAAATTTAACGTTGAATTACTGAAAAAAAAAGTAATATATTGATATATATTCTCTATACTTAAATGCAAATAAATATTTGTTTCGTAAATAATAGATACAAATAACAAATTTTGGGACGGAAACAAATATTTGTTTGAACAACATCTTCCCCAAATATATAATATTTGTGTGTGGCAAATGTAATATATTTCGAGTGTACCCTAAACATTTATATTTTTCAAGCAGAACATGTCTGGGATAATCTACTACCGAAGCGATTTTTATAAATAAAAAATAGTAATAATATTATTTGATAAAATATCAAATTTTATTTATATTAGAATGGCTCGAATTGAAGGAGACCCTAGCTAGTTTCTACAAGGGGCAAAATCATTAAAATTTATTTGAAGCGCATATGTTAATATATTACAACAAAATATATTTGCGAACTAACTTTCTCAAATAAAATATGTGTTTACAAACAAATAAAATTATTGTTTAGAAATTTCTCCAAATATATTTTATTTAAGATAATTCACAACTTTGCTGAATTTTTCGAATTTCAGCTTTAATTTTTCTTGATTTCGAGCCGTACAGTTAAAAATTGCATTAACTTTCGTTTTAAAGCTCTCATTATTAATTTCTCAATATTCTTCTTCAAGATTATGTGATTTCAATTATAAAGGAATTTAACAAACATTTAAACTTTCTAAAAAATTAACTTTCATTTACTGAAAACATACTTATTGCATTAAGGTATCGCCGCATTTTTGAATGCAAATGAATCTGTGCATTGGAAATAATAGTCCCAAATAAAATATAATTGGATGGAAACAATGATTTGTTTAGAACAATAGCTACCCAAATATATAATATTTGTTTGTTTTAAATATTACATATTTAGAGTGCGCCCTAAACATAGAAATATTTCAAGCATAATATTTTTGGGACAATATACTACAGAAGCGATTTTTTTTCTGCGTGTAAGTGAAGTAGCGAACCGTTGCACAGGGTGGCATGTCATAATGCCCAGGGTCATAGTGTCCAGACAAAAGCTTTATAAATCTATAAAATATTTAAAAATCTATATATTCCAATAATTTTTTTTGTAGTTTTTATGTCTGTCTGGGCACCAGAAATCGACGATAATTCTAAGGCTATTATATTTGTAAAGGAAAATCCCACAATTCCCAAAATAAATTCGAAAACCCATCAAAAACTATTTTTTTTAGTTTTTTTCCTAAAATCTAATATAAATATCATTTGCCACGAGCCAAAAGTGTAACACATCGAAGGAGTGACCTAAGACCCTCAGTATGTTCGGCGGAAATCCATTTTGGGTCATTTTAAATCATTTTCACATCTCCTACAGAAAAGGTATGATGAAATTTGCTCACAAAAAAAAAAAATACGTTAAGGTGTGCCTCACAATTAACATCGTGTATTATGGTTTGGCCACCCTTTATAATATGAATCAGAAAAAATTTAATTCTTAATAAATGTGTATATCAATAACTTTTATAATTTCTTTTTGGCTATATTTATATTAATTTACATATAAAATTGTTAGTTATTTTTTGTATTTTAGAAGGTAAATTTTGAACTCCGACTAACAATACTAGTTGTTATACCCTACACCACACTGTGGTAAAGGGTATTATAAGTTTGTTTCATGGCCGATGTTTGTAACACTTAAAAATACTACAGCTAGACCCACCTTAAAGTATACCGATCGACTCAGAATCACCAGCTGAGTCGATTTAAGCATGTCCGTCCGTCCGTCTGTCCGTGTAAAGTTGTTCGTCGACTACAGGTCGCAATTTCACTCCGATCGTTCTGAAATTTTGCAGTTTTGAGTATTTTGCGGCTGTTAAGATCGCTACTGAATTTGGTTGAAATCGGTTTAGATTTAGATATAGCTCCCATATATATCTTTCGTCCGATTTGGCCCTTTAGTCCTATAGAAGCTGTATTTTACATCCAATCGTTTTGAAATTTAGAATGGTAGAGTTTCTTGATCCATGAACCAACATTGCCGAATTTGAAGAAAATCGGTTAAGATTTAGCTATAGCTCCCATATATATGTTTCGTCCGATTTGGCCCTTTAGTCCTATAGAAGCTGTATTTTACATCCGATCGTTTTGAAATTTAGAATGGTAGAGTTTCTTGATCCATGAACCAACACTACCGAATTTGAAGAAAATCGGTTAAGATTTACCTATAACTCCCATATATATGTTTCGGCCGATTTGGCCATTTAGTCCTATAAAAGCTGTATTTTACATCCAATCGTTTTGAAATTTAGAATGGTAGAGTTTCTTGATCCATGAACCAACATTGCCGAATTTTAAGAAAATCGGTTAAGATTTAGCTATAGCTCCCATATATATGTTTCGTCCGATTTTACTCTTTAGTCCTGTAGAAGCTGTATTTTACATCCAATCATTTTGAAATTTAGAATGGTAGAGTTTCTTGATCCATGAACCAACACTACCGAATTTGAAGAAAATCGGTTAAGATTTACCTATAGCTCTCATATATATGTTTCGTCCGATTTGGCCATTTAGTCCTATAAAAGCTGTATTTTACATCCAATCGTTTTGAAATTTACAATGGTAGAGTTTCTTGATCCATGAACCAACACTACCGAATTTGAAGAAAATCGGTTAAGATTTAGCTATAGCTCCCATATATATGTTTCGTCCGATTTGGCTCTTTAGATCCAATCGTTTTTATACCCTACACCACACTGTGGTACAGGGTATTATTTATGTATGAAATGTCCCAAAAGTAAATTTATGTAAACAATTTATACATGAGTTACAAAATTTATATATCAGAGTTATTCAATATTAAGAGAGTGGTGTAGGGTATTATATAGTCGGCACCGCCCGACTTTAGCCTTTCCTTACTGGTTTTTATATGTTTTCTAATATACTTTAGGTTTTTACAGTTGATAGCGATATATTTCGCTTTGTTGTCTATAAGGGTAAATAGTATTTTTTCTATCCGAATAAATCAACCCAGTCTAATATACTACATACAACATACATTACAGTACGTGTATATGAATAACTAGTACAATGTCATAGTGGCAAATATCTCTTTGATTTTAATTAACACTTCCGCAATATTTATATGAAAATTTATTTTGTTCAATTGTTGTGGTTTTTTGTTGTCGCTCTGCTCTGATCTGATCAGCTCTACTCTACTTAGTATTTGGGCAATGATTTTCCGTTTGAGATTTAATTTGACTTCTTCTGAAGAGTAACCTAAGCTAAATGCTATTTACGATACATTGAAACACAAAAATTTCTAAATAACTTCTTTAGGGGAGTTTTTCATATAATCTATATAAAACGAAAAACAACAATGTCTAAATAACAAAAAATCGTTTAATAAAACATATTAATTTTTCTTAATTATATTAAATAAAGTAAAACGTGTCGGAAGTATTCTGGTGCATCCAAGCGTCAGAAGCGCTTTGTGTATGCACATCTCATTAGAAAATCTACGTTAACCAATGAATTCAATAGATCAATTTCCTTGAATCTTCTTCTTGTACCCGTATTTTGCCCCTGGGATCGAACAATATGTTCGTTTGGTAGTCATAATTACCACTATAAACATTCGTTTATTGCTCCTCAGTCTTCCGTCTAGAAGTGATTACAATTTACGTTCAAATACTAATCGATGTCAGGGCTTCGGATAGTTTACACAAACTTGTTTTGTTTTTGGGATAATTTCGTAGCTCAAATATAATTGTTAGCTGATGATTATCTCGTAGTCTCAATGTACCCTTTATGCTTTTTAAGCGAAGAAGCATTGTTGCAATTTAAAGTTGGAAATTTGAAATAGCATCTTACAATTTGTAATTCAAAGTAATTCCCCTCGGATATAATACACTTCTGCCAAAAGTTTTTTCCAATCCTCGAAACACTTCAAATAATCATTTTTTGTGATCTTGTTCAGCTCCTCCTTCGATGCCGTCTTTATCTTCTCAATCGTGGCGTAGCATCGTCCTTTCATGGGCCTTTTCAGTTTTGGGGGGAAAAATAGTCACAGGGGGCTAGGTCAGGGGAATACGGTGGCAGCGGCACCATTACTGTGTTGTTTTTGGCCAAATATTCGCGCACAAACAACGATGTATGTGCAGTGGCGTTATCATGGTGCAAAAGCCAGTTTTTGTTCTTCCACAAATCCGGGCGTTTTTGGCGGATTGCTTCGCGCAATTTGCGCATAACTTGCAGGTAATATTCTTTAGTGACCGTACTACCCTGTGGCAAGAACTCATAATGCACCACGCCCCTGCAATCAAAGAAAACTGTGATGTTTTCGTCCGTTGTTGACGTGCTCGGGCGTCCGGCACGCTGTTCGTCCTTCGCATCCTCTCGGCCCTCTAAGAACATTTTGTACCACCGATAAACGTTGCTTTGGTCCAAGGTAGCTTCAACATATGCCACAGTCAACATTCGGAATGCGTCAGCGCACTTTATTTTGTTTTTCACACAAAATTCGATGCAGATTCTTTGATTCAATTTCCGAAATAGATAAAAATCGAAGACAAGTTAAAACACATCCAAGCACAACAGCTGTCAAAAATTAAGTAAACATTCAAAATGGCCGACCGGCGGCCGGAAGTTGGGCCCCAAGAAAATGGACCCCACATTGAAAATGAAAGTGCGCCCCAAATTTAGGGTCCATTTTCGTTACAAAAACTAATTAAGGGAATTACACCCCAATCAAGAAAACAGCATGAAATGAAAATAAGCCCCAAACAAAAAAAGAAATGTGATCTTGCTAAATCTGCGGAGTATGTAATAATTCACGTATACGAACCTATTTTCTAATTATAAATCATTTCCTGTGCGGTCGGCCTACGGCCCAAAAAAAATTGTTGTTGTTTGGTATGTTATTTTTTGGGGCCCATATTCATAAAAATGTTGGGGTGTATTTTCCTGGGGCCCAATTTCATTCCGCCTGGCCGACCTTTGTCATCATAAGTAAGGGACATGTGTACCAACATAACGCTACCAAAATATCAAAAATCAAATACACGTAGCCCGCGGAAATTAAAAAATCGCGATATTTTTTGAACATACCTCGTATATCATTTGCTACGGTCAAAAATGTTACACATCGAAGGAGTGATCTAATACCCAAAGTATGTTCGACGGATATTTGTTTTGGCTCATTTTAGGTCGAATGTGAAATGTCTGTCCGTCCGTCTGTCTGTCTGTCTGCTGGCTGGTGCGCACGATAACTCTCGAAAGGAGCAACCGATTGACTTCAAATTTGGTATGTGGTAATATTTTTTTCTATCTCCGGCTAAGTCCGATGATGGGTCATATTGGTCCACTCCTTCTAGTACCTTTCCCACAAAGGGTTAAAATGTTGTGAAATATTGATTCTTTAACTGATTCTTGCTATACTACTTATTCGAATCTTCTGAAATTTCACACATAGTAGTAGTTTATTAGTTGCTATCAACTCCAGAAAAATAGGCGAAGTTGTCACGCCCCTTTTGGCACCTCCCACAAAAATGTACCATTTTGCACCAAAAGTTAACAGCCTATAACATTAATACCAGTGTATAAAAATTCTTTAAATTTAGTACAGTGTAATGCTTTTATAGTGCCTATAGCCCTGTGAAAAATGGGCGTTATCACCACGCCCCTTCTTGTACCTTCCACACAAAATGGCCAAATAATACCACAATATAATATCTCATAGCGTTAATATATCAGTGCACATAAACGCTTATAATTCGGCACAGTGCAATGTATTTAAAGTATCTACTGTTCATCGAAAAATAGGTGTATTTGTTAAACCCATTCTGGTACCTCCCATACAAACTGACAGAATAATTCGTGGAATATTCAATATTACTTTACTCACAAAGTGAGGGTATACTTTAGTCGATTTACCCGACTGAAAGTTTCTTACTTGTTTTTTGATATTTTGTAATTTTTTTGCGAAAGTTATTTAAAAACCGTTTAACATATATAAATTCATCTTAAATAATAAATAAGTAAAAAATTTTCTCTGGTATTGTTTACACGCTTTTCCAACTTACAACACTATTTTTTAGGTAAATTTCAAAACTCCCCACAATTCCTCCAATCTCAAAGCTCATTAAAATTGGCAAATGTGTTAATGAATTTGAAGCCCGGCTTTTAGTACAGTAGATATAGGGGAAAATCCAATTTTTGGGGATTTTCCAATTTGTTTTGTGAATTGTGGGATTGACTTTTGCAAATATAATGTTCAAAATTTCAAAACATCGTCACATTTTCGAAAATTGCAAAGCTAGAAAATTTAATTTTTATATGTGTAACACGATAAACTGCAAAAGAAATTTTGATCCCAGCTTTTAGCAAGTAACGGGTGATCCAAGTAGAGATACTTTTTTCAATAGCCTTTTTTGACAGATCTCGTGTGAGTCCTGTCATGCTGTCATGTTATTTTTGTTAAGTATTGTTTGGCATTTCATCATGGAAAGACTTACGCCTGAACAACGTTTACAAATCGTTCAACTTTATTACGAAAATTCATGTTCTGTGAGGAACGTCGAGATCTTAAATTGAAGGCATACAAAATACAGCTTGTGCAAGAACTGAAGCCGGCCGACATACCCAAGCGACTATGGTCTCTTGAAAAGTTCCAAGAAGTTCCAACTTCATGGAGGCCATTCAATATTACAATTTCTTGAAATAATCGAATCTCCAAACTTTTCTCGCAACAATTCAATTGATTCATTTGCTGTGTGACACTTAGGCGCAATCGGTCAGTGGAAAGAAGATAGCTCTTAATGAGAGCTGAAATATTGCTCATGGGTGTCAAGGTAGTAGATCGACTGGAAAGTGTTTTTTTTTTTTATTTAAAAAAAAATGGACTTCACATAATTTTCAAATGTGAACGGAAAGTTTATTTTTGCTCCTTAACGGTACGTCGGATCGGGAATCGGTCAATGGCAAAATGATAGCTCTTAACGAGAGCTAGAATAATGCTCATGGGTGTCAAGGTCGTAGGTCGACTGGAAAGTGTTTTTTTTTTATTTTGACTTAAAAAAAATGGACTTTGCTTATTTTGATAATAAAACTGAATAATTTGTAAACGTTGTTCTTGCGTATATCCTCTCCATGATGATATTGTAAACACTACTGAATACAATGAAAAACAAAATGACAGATCATGACATATTACAAATGGCCGAAACGTCACTTCAAAATCATATCATCCCCATTGGAAAACACGTTATTTTATGAATCCAAAACACAATTTTTTATGGTAAAGTTTTTTTTGTAAATTTCCAATTTTCATGGAAGTTACCCTTAGTATTTGGATAATATTTTTTGAGGTATAAGCTCGATATAGCCGAAATACCATTTAAATAAATGGAAATTATGATGGCTTGAAATGCTGGAAACATCAGTTCCACGTAGAAACGGAAGTTTAGCAACTGTCGGTTAAACAATTACAAAAAATTAGATTTTTCAAAAAAAAACATTTTTTGAGGCACGAAAAAATTCATTAAAAGAAAAAAAAAATTAGTATAGAGGTTATGTGATGATCAATGTTTCACTAAATTTTGACCCATTGTGGGGGAGGTACTCGAAGTAGTGGACCAACGTGGTCCATCTTTGACCTTAGTCTGAGATAGAAAAAAATTATTGACAAATACCAAATTTAAAGTCAATCGGTGAATCCTGTCGGAAGTTATCGTGCGCACCAACCAGACAGACAGACTGACGGGCATTGCCCAAATGGCCCAATACGGACTTCTGCCAAATATTCTTGGTATCTCTTAGGTCACTCCTTCGATGTGTTACACTTTTGGCCTGCACCAACCGGTACACGCTGAAAAAAATCGCTTCTGTAGCATATTGTCCCAAACATATTCTGCTTGAAATATACAAATGTTTATGGTACACTCTAAACATATTAAATTTAGCACACATAAAAATTATATATTTCGGAATAAGTTGTTTATTTGGTACTATTATTTACGAAACAAATATTTTCAGCAATATATCAATAATACCTTGAGACAACTTTTATGTTTTTCAGCAATTCAACGTTAATTTTTTAGGAAATTTCAAATGTTCGTAAAATTCTTTTATAATTGAAATCATATGGGTTGACAACAAATGATGACTTGGAATAAATCGAAATTAAAAATTTAGTGAAATTTTTTCGAAATCAATGAAGAAATAAAAATGAAATTTGAAAAATCTGCAATGTTTTGAAAATCTTTTTTAAACAAAACATAATTGGAGAAATTCCTAAACAATAATTTTATTTGTATATAAATACATATTTTTTTTTTTGCGAAAATAAGTTTGCAAATATATTTTTTTGTAAAAAATTATATATGCGTTCCAAATAACTTTTATAAATTTTGAAATAAAATGTATATGCTCAAAAATATATAATTTTTAAAAATTTGTGCTCCAAATATATCAAACATATCAAAAAAAAAAAAAAAAGAATGGCTAGGATGCTAGCTTTCCAAAAATAAAACAAACTTATTTTCTGCGATTTTTTTCTATTTCTTATGGTTTTTTCGTGGCAACAAAAAAAATTTTTTTTTGGAAAAAAGTCAGTTTTTTTCTATTAGTTTTAACAAGAGTTACTAAAATTCTTTTTTCACTTGAAAATTTCATTACTAGTATTTATAGTCTACACGCTGAAAAAATATCGTCTCTGTAATATATTGTCCCAAACATATTTTGCTTGAAATATACATATGTTTAGGGTACACTCCAAATAAATAATATTTGACAGACACAAATATTATATGTTCGGAAGGATATTGTTTTAAACAAAAATATGTTCCCATTCAAATATTTTTATACCCTACACCACACTGTGGTACAGGGTATTATAAGTTTGTTTCACGGCAGATGTTTGTAACACCTGAAAATAACACAGCTAGACCCACCTTAAAGTATACCGATCGACTCAGAATCACTAGCTGAGTCGATTTAAGCATGTCTGTACGTCCGTCCGTCCGTCCGTCTGTCCATGTAAAGTTGTTCGTCGACTACAGGTCGCAATTTCACTCCGATCGTTCTGCAATTTTGCAGTTTAGAGTATTTCGCAGCTGTTAAGATCGCTATTGAATTTCGTTGCAATGGGTTCAGATTTAGATATAGCTCCCATATATATCTTTCGTCCGATTTTGCTCTTTAGTCCTGTAGAAGCTGTATTTTACATCCAATCATTTTGAAATTTAGAATGGTAGAGTTTCTTGATCCATGAACCAACACTACCGAATTTGAAGAAAATCGGTTACGATTTAGCTATAGCTCCCATATATATGTTTCGTCCGATTTTGCTCTTTAGTCCTGTAGAAGCTGTATTTTACATCCAATCATTTTGAAATTTAGAATGGTAGAGTTTCTTGATCCATGAACCAACACTGCCGAATTTGAAGAAAATCGGTTAAGATTTAGCTATAGCTTCCATATATATGTTTCGTCCGATTTGGCCCTTTAGTCCTGTAGAAGCTGTATTTTACATCCAATCGTTTTGAAATTTAGAATGGTAGAGTTTCTTGTTCCATGAACCAACACTACCGAATTTGAAGAAAATCGGTTGAGATTTAGCTATAGCTCCCATACATATGTTTCGTCCGATTTGGCCCTTTAGTCCTATTAAAGCTGTATTTTACATCCAATCGTTTTGAAATTTAGAATGGTAGAGTTTCTTTATTCATGAACCAACATTGCCGAATTTGAAGAAAATCGGTAAAGATTTAGCTATAGCTCCCATACATATGTTTCGTCCGATTTGGCCCTTTAGTCCTATTAAAGCTGTATTTTACATCCAATCGTTTTGAAATTTAGAATGGTAGAGTTTCTTTATTCATGAACCAACATTGCCGAATTTGAAGAAAATCGGTAAAGATTTAGCTATAGCTCCCATATATATGTTTCATCCGATTTGGCTCTTTAGATCCAATCGTTTTTATACCCTACACCACACTGTGGTACAGGATATTATGTAAGTATAAAATGTCCCAAAAGTAAATTTATGTAAACAATTTATACATGAATTACAAAATTTATATATCAGAGTTATTCAATATTACGAGAGTGGTGTAGGGTATTATATAGTCGGTCCCGCCCGACTTTAGCCTTTCCTTACTGGTTTTAATTATAAAGTTTAACATGAAATCTAGGAAAAACTAAAATTCGAAAGAATCAGCAAAGTTTTAAAAATCTTTTTTAAAAAATAAATTTGGACAACTTTTTAAACAATAAATTTGTTTGTATGTAAACATATATTTTATTTATGAATGTAAGTCTGCAAATATATTATGTTCTAATATATTAATATATGTGTTCCAAACAATTTTTTTTTGATTGTCAAATAAAATTTATTTGTTAACAAATATGTATATAATATTTAAAAAATTCGTTTCCAAATATATTTACTTTCAATTCAAACATATCAAAAATGCCGATTTTCCCCCGTGTACACAATTGAGAGTTTATCCTGGCTTTATGGAGCATATACTTCAAGAAATATGATCCAAATACTAAAGAAAATAAGAGTTTTAAGAAAATTTTTTTTCTTTGTACCATATTACTCCAAAAGTTTTAGAGCCTTATCCATAAAATTAAATATATGGTTTGAGAAACGTTTTAACAATGCTAAAACGTTCCTAAAACCTTCTTTAAAATATTATGAATATCGGCCTTTTTGCTCATAAAAATTTCTATACAAATCTATATAGAATTATACCTAAAGAGTTTTACTTTTTAAAAAAGGAAACGGAAAACCCCGTTTTTATTAACTTAAAATATTGGCCTAAGTCGGAAAAGTTGGCGTTTTAATTATTAAAAACTATCAATTGTTGAACAAATTAAAAAAATCCGAAA
Organism: Eudasyphora cyanicolor; assembly: GCA_963930755.1. Taxonomy (NCBI): domain Eukaryota; kingdom Metazoa; phylum Arthropoda; class Insecta; order Diptera; family Muscidae; genus Eudasyphora; species Eudasyphora cyanicolor. The sequence continues at coordinate 218,753,551 of OZ005735.1, read as the reverse complement.
CTTAGCTTATTTAATAAAATTAAAACCATTTGTAAAAATTCAAATTTCATGAAGAATCTTTATCTGTTTAGATATAACAAATTCTATTCGTTCAACAAAAAAATGAATATATTTCTTAATGCAATACGAAACACGTTTTCCAAACATTTGGAGCAAAAACAATTTTCCTAAGTTGTAATTAAAAATTCTGACCCATATAAAACTGTGTGATTATCTTCTTTGAAGAACGTTTCAAAAGATGATCAATCCAGTGGGGTTGTCTTTTCAAACCCCACTTAATTGCTTTAACTCATTCTTTGTTCCACAGTTGAATGACTGACGCTGACTGACAGACTAATGACAGTGTTGAAGTGATTTTGATGTCATATCAAAATTTCAAAACCACATTTCAGTTTAATTAATTAATTCAAATTGTATGCATTTTATCGAATTATATCACGATCTACTAACTTCGCCTTAAAGGCGCACGATTCATTGGTTTAATTAGATATTCAGCATTATTCTCGTGTGTTGTTGATTTTTCTGGTTATTTTTAGTTTAATATTTTTGTTCATTGGAATTTTCAAAAAAAAATGGAAGAAAATAAAAATTTAATTTAATTTTATATTTTTTTAATTTCACAATTAATCATCAATTTAAGTTGTTTCTTCACTTGACGCTTCTTTCGTCGTCGTCGTTATTGATGTTGTTTTTATTGTAAATAAGAATTTATAATTTTTTTTATCTTTTTTTCACATCGATACACGACAACGATATATGATTGAGATCGTTTAATATCATTTAAGTACTCGTAACAACTCCACGTTCTGCCCTAAAGTAATTCTTCTTTATTCATTCGCTCGTTAATTCGCTTTCTGATGAACGCGGAAAAACATCGTCGTCGTCGTCGTCGTCGTCGTCGTCGCATTGTACTAAAGAAAATACATATTCGTATGAGTATGTATATGATATGATGTGATCATTAAATTTAATATTTTTAAATTACACTTTAAATGACACTTTGCTGCGTTATTACAAAATTAGGCCGTTTGTTCGTTCGTGGTTCTGTCGCGTTGATGATTCTAACAAGTGAAAGTATGTGCGCTCGCGACGACCCGGATTATTGTTTGACGTTTATGTTATTTATTTTTTTTTTTAATTTTTTTTGTTACTATTTTTCACTTGACACTCCAGAGTATAGGTGGTGGAGAAAGAACATCAACCGCACGATCGCACTGCAAAAATACGACTGATAAGCGCTGTCGAATTGAAACTAAACCAAACTGGAATAAAGAGCGCCTCCGATGCAAGTGATATTTACAAGTTCAACAGAAGATAAGCCCACATTGCTAGAATCTCTAGCATGCTAGAGAAATGTAGGGAAAACAAAACAGGTGAGATGAGAATGAAAAGTGCTACTGACTACGCGATGTGCATCTTTTTTCTCACCTTTACCGATTTGAGGTGATAATTAGAACTACCAATAAATAGCCGACAAACACTTATTATTTTTTGAGATAGTAGATGCATATAAATTCGTTCTTCTCGTATAGCTCTAATTAAAATTATGAACGTTAGGGAGGGTCGCATTACTAACTAATTACACTAATTTACATACAGTGTCTTCTGATCGGGATGAAACTTGCACCAAGTTTAGTCCTATTACACTATGCAACAAAATTTGTGGGTGTAATGTAGAGTCCTAAACACGAACAAATTATACTAAGCAACAAAAAAAAAATTTTTTTTGTCCTACACCATCAAATTATTTTTTTGTATAGATTGTGGCATACTGTTATATAAAATCAAAACAAAAATTTTTTTATAGATAATTTTTTTTTAAACAGTTTTTTTTTTCATAAAAACTACTATTATTGTCGAAGGTACCCTTAGCAGTGTTCAGAAAAAACCAGTACGTTATAGGAACGGTTCCTTCAGAGAACACTAACGTTATTTATTTTTTTAGGTGTTACTGTTCGCGAACGGCACCACTATGATAACGTACCGTTCTTAGAACACGACGAACGGTACACTACGATACCGTACCGTTCATAGAACAGTATCACTACATCGTAGTGATACTGTTCTTTTGAACAGAACACTAACAGCATCACTAAGTTTAGCGTTCCGTTCTTTTTTATATTCGACACCACAGGTCGCAAATATGAAGCAATCTTAATGAAAATTGGTACAGAGTTATTTCTTAACCCAGGGACGATCCCTATTTAAAATGGGGCATATCGGTCCATTCTTTGACATAGCCCCCATACGAAGGTCCCTTTTGATAAGACATATTTACGCACTAGAGAGCGAATTTTTTAACAGATCATGCCAAAATTTGAATATATGTTCATTCCATTGCATTCAATCATGCCTAGTGAAAATGATGCATATCGGTTCTCTAAAACTATACTTCCGAGGACGACCGAGGTCTTGTCATTAACAAAAATTGATAAACTAGGGACTTAGTTAACCATTGCAAAAAGAAAATTCTGCCTATACCTGCCTATGTTGATTTATTGAACGAAATAGTAAAACATACTCGGCAAAAAACAACCCAAAATTCGTTATTTTTAGTCCATGTTGCTATGTATTGAACAACATTACCAGAGCATACCTTAAGGGGCAAGTGATAAATTGAATGCAAATATAATAAAAAGCATATAAAGCAAGTATAAAAACAAATTGGTCTTGAGCCGAGAGAGTATCTCAGTTTAAATCAACGATTACAGACCGTATTAAACGTGCAACCGACATGAACAAGCTAAATATTCATATAAACATTTGTTTGCCAATCTACTATATATAAATGCCTCATTGTTTGTGTGTCCTTTCCACATATTCCTAAAAGTATGCTTTAAAAATGAAATCAATAAAATTGAAATTGATATATGGGCGTTGGACGTGGCACTTGCAATTTTTATATAATTGAGGACTCAAATACAATCTCTACTAGCGATTTGTAATAATATAAATGCTAAATTGAGAAAAATACTAAGATTTCAAATTTTAGGTTATGTGGGAAGTAGGCGTGGTTATGGGCGGATTTAAACAAAAAATTGGTTTTCAGCTAATTAGGCGAAATGAGTGATATGTACAAGATTTCGAAGCCCTAGCTCAATTCCTTCTAATTTTTGCCGCGTCGTGTGTGAAAGTATTCCACTGTGCGACGAGTGATACTGTTCTATGAACCGTACGGTATCGTAGTGTACCGTTCGTCGTGTTCTAAGACCGGTACGTTATCGTAGTGGTACCGTTCGCGAACAGTAACACTAAGAAAAGTTTAGTGTATTCTGTTCTCGTGTAAGGGTTGCGATACTGTTCCGTTCGCGACGAAGGAACGGTACAGAACGCTAAGTAACCGTTCCTTAGTGTTTTTTTTTTCCGAACTCTGACCCTTACTATTTGCACTACATTTATTGGAGTATATGCCCGATCAGGTCGACTTATACGTTAAATTGAAGCTATTAATATGGGCTACCAATGTTGGAAATGTCTCTTTCACTTAGAAACAGCGGTTTAGTAACAGTTATTAAACAAATTGGAAAAAGTAAATTTTTTTTAAAAAAAAGTAAAATCCTGGGACAAAAAACAAAAAATAGAAAAAAAATATTTTATTTTATTTGTTAAAAGTTTGCATGCTAGCGACAAAAAATGCCTATTTGAAAAAATCTATGGATAATGTAGAAATTATAGCCCTTTTGGTAGAGGTAAGAGAATTTCAAAAAATCTTTTTTTTTAATTTCTGTTTAAAAAAAACGCTTATGTAGTATATTGTCCCAAACATATTCGGCTTGAAACATATATATGTGTATGGTACACTCTAAATATATTACATTTGGTACACACAAATACAAAATATTTGGGAAGGTGTTGGTCTAAACTTTGTTTCCATCTTAATATGTTTTTATTTGGGAATATTGTTTCCGAAACATTTATTTATTTGCATTTATGTTTTCAGAAAATATACCGATACCTTAATTACGTAAAGTTTTTCAGAAATTCAAATTTAATTTTTTAAAGTTCATAAAAATATTTTATAATTGAAATCGTATAATCTTGGAAAACAGTAATTTAATCGAAGGATTTATGATATGATGATTTTGACTTGGAATATTTAGAAATTTAAAATTAATGTCTTAAAACAGAAGACAATGCTGCATATGCCTTTTTTAATTGGGAGGCAGACTTCGAAATCAAGGAAAAATTAAAACTGAAGTTCGAAAAGGCAGCAAACTTTTGAAAATCTTTTTTAAATAAAATATATTTGGAGAAATTCATAAACAATAATTTTATTTGTATTTAAACAAATATTTAATTTGAGAAAATGAGTCTGCAAATATATTAATATATGTATGCGTCCCAAACAAATTTTATTGATTTTCAAATAAAATTAGTTTGCTTCAAAATATATAATATTAAAAAATGTGTGTTCAAAATATATGTTCTTTCTATTCAAACATATCAAAAAAGGCGATTTTGCCCTGTGTAGCGATTTTATTTATTACTTTTATATATAATATGTACATTTGAGTTTATTTACATGAACAAGTTTCATTAAAAGTAATTGTGAGTTCTTTGTTAACGTTTGTAGATTTCGGAATCGGTTTCTCTAATGAGGAACCAAATATACTCTCCCATCATTCTTTCATCCCAGTGCCCTTGATAATGCCGCTCGATGGACTTCAATTCTTGGTGAAACCTTTCGCCATGTTTGTCACTTACGTCGCCAAGATCCTCGGGAAAAAGTTTAAATGAGAATGCAAGAAATGAATTTTTGTATATAATAATTGTATACATATGTGTTATATACATAAATATAAAAAAGTATATTTCTAACAAATTCTTTCATAATTTTTTAACAAAACATTAATCATTGTTTCATATTGTGGGTCACCCAGTATTACACCCCTCTAAACATCAGGTCGCTAATAGCTAAATCGTATTTAATACCTGGATTGATTTATGGATGTGAACTATTTGCAAGTTGTGATGCAGCTAGCAAACGTAAATTAAATATTCTTTACAACAATATTATAAGGTATGTTTATGGTTTGAAAAGATATGACTCAGTCTCGCTTTTTTCGAAGTCTCTTTACGGCATCTCCTTTGAAAATCTTCTGTCCAGTAGAGTTCTTATTTTTTTACAAAAAATTATATATACCCAAAATCCTCCTTATCTGCACGAAAAACTTATATTTACAAGGTCCAATAGGGGAAAGAAACTTGTACCCTTGATACATAGGAATTTAGTTTCTGAATGGCAGTTCTTTATAAATGCTGTGCGTCTTTGGAATTCACTTCCACAAAATATCCAATTAATCAGCAATGCTAAAAAGTTTAAAACCGAGCTCTTAAAAATGTTAAATTAATTCCTAGTTTTAATTTTCAATTTTTTGATTATTTTGTTTTCTTTTTTGATTATATCTTATTCTCCATTCAATTTAATTTTAAAATTTATGTCAATGTCTTATTTTGCCTTTAGTTTAAGCTTTATTTATATTTTTTTATTTTTTTTCGAAATTAATGTTTACTTTTTATTTTTTAATGTTCAATTGAATTTATTTTATGTAATACTTCTCAATCAACCGGTTTACATTTCTGTACTTTAAATATAAGAAATTACTTCTTGTTGTACAGAAAATAAATAAATAAATAAATAAATAAATATTGCGGGCTTTTATTGGATGCAAGGAAATTTGAAACTACAAGCTTTAACGACCTCCATGCTGCAATTTCATCCGACGTCAAATATGATTCGAAATTCACATCTTTCATCAGTTTCCTTATTTTAGGCCCATCAAAAACTCCTTCTTCGATTTTTTGAAAAGAAAGACTTTTAAATAAACTTTTTTAATATGAGAGTGAATTGCCATCTTTTCATAAGGCTTTTACACAATTTTTAAAGAGCCCCAGCTTAATATCCAGTGGTGGCAAAATATCGGCTATCCCTGAGCCATAACATACCAACTACTTTTGAATCGCAACAAATTTTCCAGTCATGTTCATATTTTATGTATTTTATCAATTTAGCCATTGTTTCGTATTATTCCTTAGTGTTGACAGCATGAGCAATGGGAATCGACGGTTTCTGATTTCCGTTGTGTAAAAGTACTGCTTTCAAACTTTCTTTACTGCTGTCAACAAGTAACCGTCATTCCTTTGAATTGTATGTTTGATTAATTCTTCGAACAATCCGGGAATGTCCTTGCAAAAGCATCTGTTATCCACAATTGTATAAAATTGTTTATAAGGTATATCACAGACTCTATAATATGATATGTTAACATCTGGGGCCCAAATATTGTAATGTTTCATCCCAGATGCATGTAGTTCTGTCTTATATTTGGTCAGTTCCAAATCTCTCACTAGATCAATGAGTTGAAACTGAGTTAAAAGCGATGACTTCTGACTCAAACTTGAATCGCTCAGAGTACTCAGTTGAACTCGATGAAGTTTCCGTAATTAGTATTAGTATAGCTGTTAGCTATACATGGACACTTCGTACTAAAATCTATTAACTTAGACAAAAATAGCAGTCCGTATCGTGAATGAATGGTTGTCTCCAAATCATTGACATTCCAAATTGTACGTGAAGTCTAAAATTAAAACGTTTTATTCCACAAAACATTGTAATACATTAATTTTAAAGTACTTACCGCATGCTTCCACTACTACATCGAGTAAGATTTACATGGCACGAATTACACAAAATACTAGGTGTGCACGGTTCGTTCGTATTTTTAACTCGTATACCAAAATATTACACATATATTTCTTCTATTATTTTACTAAACTCACATCGATTTTTTTTAATTACATATTTTTTCGCTGATGTAGCAGAAATTGTCGGGATCATTTACACATTGAAAAGTTCTTTGCCTTTTACTCATACTTCGAAATATAACTTTGTAATATTTTTCAGAAAATCGACTTATCTCTTTAAGGCGCTGATAAGAAATTATAAGAAATTTCATTCATAAATTCCGGGTTTAAGGTTCATAAGTTGCAGTACCTGTAGCTGACATATAGTTTGCTTCGAAAGTAGACACCCAATATTTTCAAGACTGCCGCGAACTACTTTGTATTGCGTACATATAATTTTACTACCTGTATACACGACTGGGATGTCCATGCCCCTAAAAGGCGTAACTGAATGGAAACCTCATAAATAAAAAAACACAAATATTGTTCAATGACCCTCTATCTGAGAGGATCTGATCCAATATAGGTCTCACATTGCATATCATGTTTTATGGAGGGTTACGGACGGCCATAAAACCTCGTCCTCTCTATAATTTTATAATGTCTCACATCAATCCTCATAAATTAAAATGCAAGTGCAATGTCTCTTATATGACTCTCTCACATATGGCGAATTCAATGTAAGCAAAAACATCATTTAAAAACGAAAAAACAAGAAACAAGATTTTTTTGAATTTCCCTAACATTTTCAAAAATGGCTCATAGGTTAGGTTAGGTTAGGTTAGGGTGGCAGCCGTATTTTTTATACAAGCTCACATAGACCAGTTTAGGTCCCTAGTGTTACCACGGGCTGAAATGCCCCTCATCGAAACCAATCTGTTTGATATACAAATTTGTCGATATTACGAATATCGGTACTGGAAAGATCTGTTAGGCTGCCTAGAAAAGCCGACCCCAGTATGTCCAGTCGTCGTTTACTCAGAGCGGGACAGTCGCATAGCAAGTGCTCAATGCTCTCCACTTCTTCCTCATCTCCACAGCTTCTGCAGAAGTCATTAGAGTCAATACCCAATCTTTTGGCGTGTTCGCCGATCAAGCAGTGTCCCGTCAGAACTGATACTAACGTAGACAATCTTTGCCTCTCTAGTGCGAGGAGATATTTTGATCTTCTCAGGTCATACCTTGGCCAGATTTGTCTAGCTACCCTGCAGGTGCCGATTTCTGTCCATCTTTCGTTGGACTGCCTGATTGCCTCTTGCCTAAGCCAAAGCTTGCACGTGGATAGTGGCGCACCAATATATGCAAATTCTTCGAGAATTTGTAATGTCGTCCCTTTCCTAGCAAGTTCATCGGCTTTGCAGTTCCCCGGGATATCCCTATGCCCAGGCACCCATATGAGGTGTATGTTAAACTGCCCAGCCATCTCGTTAAGAGATCTGCGGCAGTCGAGGGCTGTTTGTGAATTTAGGGATGTTGCCTCCAGAGAATTGATGGCAGCCTGGCTGTCCGAGTAAATGACAACGCCAGTGTTGGTTACTATGTTGCGACTCAGCCACTTGGCTACTTCCCATATTGCCATTATTTCGGCTTGATAGACACTGCAGGTATCTGGTAGTCTGTGAGCTATATCCAATCTAAGCTCTGCACAGTGTACTCCGAAGCCAACCTTTTCATCAAGCTTCGAACCATCCGTGTAAAAGTGGAGATGGTTTCTATTACCTGGTTTTCTTCCAACCCATTCATCTCTCGCGGGAATCATAGTGATGTAATTTCTCTCGAAGGTGTACACCGTTGGTATATAGTCCACTCGGTCGATTACCATAGCACTACACTTTGATATTCTCATGTGACCGTAGTTTTTGTACCTCCACATTGATAGGCAGTTTAATCTTATTGCCGCTTTTGTTGCAATTTCTCTCGCCACAATATTAATCGGCAGTATATGGAGTAGGGCTTGTAGAGACTCGGTCGCTGTAGTCCTTAAGGCTCCGCTTATGCTCAGGCAGGCAGTTCTCTGAACCTTTGTTAGTAGGTTGGTGATGGTTAGTTTGTCAGTTGCCGTCCACCATACCACAATGCCGTATAGCAGTATAGGACTAACTACTGCTATATATATCCAGTGGACGATTTTAGGAGAGAGGCCCCACCGCGACCCTACAGCCTTTTTGCAGGAATATAAGGCGACGTTAGCCTTCCTTACACGTTCCAATACATTAAGTCTAAATAACAGTTTTCTATCTAGAATTATTCCTAAAAATTTTGAACTTTCAGAAAAGACTAGATCTGTTCCATTTATCCGAGGTGGAGGGTGCACATGTGGGACTTTATTCATCCTAGTAAAGAGAACCAATTCTGTCTTGTTTGGGTTTATGCCCAAACCGCTGCTTCTGGCCCATCTAGCCAACTTGTTCAGAACCACCTGTAGAATGTCTCGGAGGACGTTTTCGAATTTGCCACTCACTGCGATTGCAACGTCGTCCGCATATGCCACGACCTTGCAGCCACAACGTACTAGATCTAGCAGAATTTCATTCATCGCTAGGTTCCAAATTAGTGGAGACAGTACTCCTCCTTGTGGGGTCCCTCTGTTTACAAACCTTGTTAGAGTTGTGGACCCAAGACATGCTGTTATGCGTCTTCTGTTGAGCAGACTTTGAATTAGTCTAATCAAACTAGTGTTAACTTTTAGATGTGAGAGTGCCGCAATTACCGCATCTGAGTGAATGTTGTTAAAAGCCCCTTCTATGTCAAGAAATGCCACCATGGTGAATTCCTTGAAATGCAGGGACGATTCGATAGTGCTGACAAGTTCGTGCAGGGCTGATTCTGTAGACTTCCCCTTATTGTAAGCATGTTGGTTCACTGACAGGAGTTTTGTATCCAGGTTTTCCCTAATGAAATAATCTAACAGTCTTTCCAGACCTTTCAATAGGAAGGAGGATAGGCTAATTGGTCTGAAGTCTTTTGGCCTAGTGTGTGATATCTTCCCCGGTTTTGGTATGAATACCACTTTGGTATCCCTCCATCGATTCGGGATGTATGAAAGCCTGATACAGCCTACATAAATTTTCTCCAGCCAGGGGACAATGTATTTCAACATTTTCTGCATTTCTGCTGGAGTGATGCCGTCTGGTCCAGGTGACTTGAAGGGCTCAAAGCTATTAATAGCCCAGCTTATTCTGGATCTCTCAGTCAACAAGCTAGCGACGCTCGCAGTCCACTCGCACTCTTGTTGGTCTTGTTGGTCCTGCTGATCCTCGGGTTCTGTTACAGAGTTCCCCGGGAAATGTGTGTCGAGCAGTACATTGAGCGACTGCTCGCTGTTTTTGGTCCAGTTATTTGCCTCATCCTGTAAATATCCCACTGTACAGGGTGAAGCAGATAATATCTTCCTCAGCCTAGCGGCGTCGGAGACCTTTTCCACTTCACCACAGAAGGTATACCAAGAGCGCCTTTGCGCCTTTCTAAGCTCCTTCTTATAGATCTTGAGTTGCTCTTTATAGCCATCCCAATCATTAGCGACCCCAGTAGATTTAGCCTTACTGAATAGCTTGTTGCAGGTCTTTTTCATAGCCGTTAGCTCAGAAGTCCACCATTGGGGTTTAGTTTTACCCTTGTACCTTGTTTTTGGACAGGCTTCTTCAAGGGGTCTATTGAATGATATGGTGATATGATCGACCAGATTATCCAGGCTTTGTCATTCGGTTCGTACAGAAGTTTAGAGTGGAGGACTTTCTTGAAATTCTTCTCATACAGGTGCCACTTTGTCTTCCTTACATTTCTGTGGACGGCAGGTTTAGGCGCTTTTTCAGCGAGTTTGAACTCAATATAATGGTGATCTGAGAATGAGTGGTCGTCCAGTACATTCCACCCAATAATTTTGTCTGACAGCCGGTCAGTAGCAAACGTTACGTCGAGTACTTCTTGTCTGTCTTTAATTGTAAAGGTCGGTTTATTACCTATGTTACAAATACTTAGGTTGGTGGTTAGAATAAAGTCAAGAAGCGAATCACCCCTATTGTTTATATCCGTACTACCCCAGATAGTATGATGAGCGTTCGTGTCTGCGCCAACAATCAGCTCGACCTCGTCAGATGTTGCTTCTTCTACTACTTCCCTGAATAGAGCAGTCGGTACTACAGCTTCATAAGGCAAGTAACTGGAGACCACCCAATATATGCGATTACCGATCTCCAGACTAGCAGATGTTTGGTCTTTACCACTTAAATTAGCCAGGAGAAAGATACTTAGATCTTTCCTGGCCAAAATGCAGGTTCTTGGAGTGCCTTCACAGTTGGCCACAAGCAGTTTAAAGTTGGGTGTCCTGATACCGCACACCCTTCCTCCCACTGCGTAGGGCTCCTGTATCAGGACGATGTCTACTGCACCTGTGGACAGGCGCAGCAATAGAGCCGCTGAGGCTGCTTTAGCGTGATGGAGGTTAATCTGTAAAATTCTTACCATCATTGGTAATTGACAGATTAACTTCCACCCCGACAAGGGTGTTATCGAACTCTTCGTCCGTATCATCGAGAAGCGTGTCCCCGCCAGATGCGTCAAAGAGTCCGGAGACTCCCCTCAGCCCCTCTGTGTCAGAAGTAGAGCTTTCGTCCTCAGAGTAGGACGTTACAGATCTTCTGTTAGAGTTGGAGTCACCCGAAATAATGGGCGTGGATACCTCCGCACTTCCAGAAAGCTGTGTATCAGCCGCGGTGGACGACTCACCTTCCGCAGTGGGAACTATATCCTGCTTGTATACCTTCAAGACTATAGTCTCGAAGCCATACTGTAGGGTTGCACTTGCACGTTGTATATGGGAGGTGGATTCAGCGTTAAGGATCAAATTGACCTGCCGCTTTTTACCATCCGCCTCACCCACCTTGCTGATTCTCCAATTATGGGCGGGCAGACCAGGATTGGAATCTTTTATTATTTCTAATATGTCAGCCGGGTTGGAGGGCTCTTCTGTAACCCAGGTGATGGCTCTAGGGTGACTAGGGATGTTGTTTTTTTTCGACAATATCCAACTGGGCACCCGGCCACACCTCACCCGCTCGACTCAGAGCAGCCTTTTACAGGTCTACTGCTCTGGCATCACCGAAATGTAAGAGCTTTACTCTCCCCTGATGCCATCCTGCATCGTTGCAGATTGGTGGTGTGCCCGGCATCTCTCTACGGACATCGAGGTAATGAGCCATAATGGCTGATTGCACATGGCTCCATTTGTCCTTGAGGATGGATCCATCCTCACTACTTCTGTCTATAACGGCCATCACTAGACTCTCCTTCGCCACTTCATTGAAGGGCTTGGTGAGTGTCCTGTTGATAGTGACATTTGGGCCTCTCGCCTTTTTCGAGGGCAGGGGTTCATCAGGTGATCTGATTCTTTTGACTTTATTAGCCGTTAACACAGCTGAATTTGTGGCTCTTTCAGCCGACTGATTGGCCTTAGAAGCATCTAAGACGCCTTTAGCCCAGGTAAGTGACTCTTTTTGTTTTTCGGTAAGAGCCGAAACCTCAACAGCCTCCAACTTCGTCAGAACTCTGAGCGCTATCCGGTGCTCATTGTGTTTCCGTTTTGACGGTCGTACACGACGTTTTCCCCTCACCGTACCACCTGTTGTGAGTACTGGGGGGAAATTTTCACCATGTTTGGTGTGGTCGGCTTTGGCCAAGACCAACGGACGGACAGTAGGACAATTGGGGAACCCCGCTCCATCGGAACGCGAAGGCATCCCCGCCAATGAAATTTTTTTCCGTATTAGCCCGTAGTAGGTACTACGATGTAGGCCTTCCAGACTTTGTACAGATTTTGTTTTGTTTTTGCGAATTGCGTAATAGGTACTGCGTAATAGATTTTAACTATCCGCTCTGTGCTAAACACGTCCGTTCACTACGACTGATCAGCAAAATGGCTCATAACTTTTACATCTATTCATAGATTTTTTCAAATAGACAGCGTTCTCTTCGTTAGCATGCTGGCTTTTAAAAAATGTGATAAAATAATTTTTTCGATTTTTTCTTCTATTTTTGATGGTTTTTTTTACCAAAAAAAAGTGTTTTTTTTTATAAAAAAAAAATAATTTTTTTTATAAAAAAAAAATAATTTTTTTTATAAAAAAAAAATAATTTTTTTCTCATATTTTTCGTCGGCTTAATGCTATTTTGTTCCATACGCCATTTTGTATGAACGGAGAAAAACGCAATTTATTGTTTGAGTAAAAACGGGACTGAAGAGTTACACACTTTTTATTTCATAGGGTTCCCAACAGTGTTTGTATGATTCTCATGCATTTCTATGCCACTACATCCAAAAATAAGCAAGTTATAACAACTTTTGTACTTGGCATTTTGGTCCATATCCACTTTTATTTTAATATTTTTTCGTATTTTTATTACATGGACCACAAAAAGGGTCGGTATGGAAGGACACTAATTTACATATTGTGATCGAAAGAACTTAAAATACTGAGTGAAAAATATAGGGCGATAGAAAAATTGAGACATAGAACAAAAATATCGAAATTATTTCCCGTTATTCAGAGTAAAACAAATTTACCCTACCAATATCTCGAAAACTAGGCGAGATAGGAAAAAAATGATTGCAGATTCTGAAAGAGCATGCTTGGAACCTATAGTATCAATTCCTAACTCAAAAAACACAAAAATGGCGTATGGACCAAAATAGCATTAAGCCGACGTTTTGACGACTGTTACTAAACCAAAGATTCTACGTGAAAGCAATATTTGCAGCATATGCAGCCCTCATAATTCCCTTTAAGGGAATTATGAGACATAACACGGCTCAATAAGGCTTACACTTGAAAAATTATGGTCCAAATACTGAATGTACTTTCCATGAAAGCTGGAACTTAAAAAAAAAATTACCATACAAATTTTTTTTATATTTTTTTCGTGTTTGTGACACCTAATTGCACCAGAAACTGTTATCCACATCCCTTGGACAAAAATTTTGTTGCATAGTGTAATCAATTTCTATTCCTAAAATAAAGAAGAAGAGAGTAGTCCAAAGAGGAAGTGGTAAGAGATTCCAACATATAAATGGAGGAGGTGATCAAAAACCGCAAGAAAAAAATGTCAAGGGCTAAAAATTTTCTAGCCACGAATTTAAGTCCAAGAAAAATTTATCAGTAAGGACAAAAATATACGGTATTTGCATAATATCAATTCAGAATTTGCTACAATTGAGTTCATTTTCCCTATTTTAATTTCAATAGTTACTTAAAGGAAATACGAGTTAACTAGAATAAAGATCATATTATTTCATAATTGTGAATGAATGTATGAACTTGATATAAGAAAAACTAGCTTTAGAGTCATACGAAGTTCAATATTCCTACAGTTTAGTTCATTTTAACTTGCTTCAGGGTTCACTTTTTTTAAGTGTACCTACAGTCCCGTAAAAATGGGCGAAGTTAGCACGCCCCTTTTGGTGCATCCCATACAAATGAATCATCTTTCACAAAAAGTTAACGGCTTATAACCTTGATTCCAGCCCATACAAATACCTAAAATTTTTTAAAGTGTAATGTTTTTATATACACTAAGGGTGTATTAATAAATGGGCGTTATTGCCACACCCATTTTGGTACCTCCCAAACAAAATTGCGAAAATAATAAATATGAAAAATTATTTTTGTTGAATTTTCCTATTTTTACAATATGGGTCGTAATTTATACACTTATCTGCAGACTTCTTGCAAATTGGCATTGTTTTCTTCGTTAAGATTATACCTATCGAAAATGAAAAATCCCACTTTTGGGCGAATTTTTTATGGTTTTTTCGAAAACCACTTGAAATTTATAGCCCATTTATAGCCCACACTTGAAAGTGATGTTTTCACCATTTCTAGCCCACATAATTTCCTTTAATTTAACATCCAAGAAAAAATTCGTTTCTGCGAAACGAAATATTAGACACCTACAATTCTCGTTTACGACAACTGAAATTTTTTTGGGCCAGAACAAACAATTGCTTATGCAAATAAGTTTCTGTCACAACAAACGAAATTTCAGTTCCGGCAAACGAGAATTGTAGTTGTCTAATATTTCGTTTCCCAGAAACGATTTTTTTCTTTGCGTGTAAAGGTAACTTCCATGAAAATTTGAATTGCAGAAAAAAAATATTAACAAGTAAGAAAGTTTCAGTCGGGTAAACCGACTAAGGTATACCCTCACTTTGTGAGTAATGTAATATTGAATATTACTCGAATTATTCTGTCAATTTGTGTGGGAGGTACCAGAAGGGGTTTATCAAATACACTTTTTTTCGCTGATCATTATATACTTTAAATTCATTGCACTGTGCCGACTTATAAGCATTTATGTGCAGTGGTATAAACGTTATGAGACGTTAAATTGTGGTATGATTTGGGCATTTTGTGTGGAAGGTACAAAAAGGGGCGTGGCAATAACGCCCATTTTTCACAGGGCTATAGACACTATAAAAACATTACACTGTACAAAATTTCAAGTATTTTTATACACTGGTTTTAATGTTATAAGCTGTTAACATTTGGTGCAAAAAGGTACCTTTGTGTGGGAGGTACCAAAAGGGGCGTGGCAACAACACCCATTTTTCCCTGGACTGTAGGCAATATAAAAGCATAATACTGTACAAAATTTCAAGTATTTTTATACACTGTTATTAATGTTATAAGCTGTTAACTTTTGGTGCAAAATGGTGCATTTGTGTGGGAGGTACAAAAAGGGACGTGGCGACTTCGCCCATTTTTCTCGAGTTGATAGCGACTAATAAGCTAATACTATGTGTGGAATTTCAAAAGATTCGAATAAGTATAGCAGTTATTAAAGAATCAATATTTCACAACATTTTAACCCTTTGTGGGGGAGGTACCAGAAGGAGTGGACCAATATGGCCCATCTTCGAAGTTTTTTTTATTACCAAATTTGAGGTTAATCGGTTACTCCTTTCGAGAGTTATCGTGCGCACCAGCCAGCAGACAGACAGACAGACGGACATTGCTCATTCGACTTAAAATGACCCAAAACGGATTTCCTCCGAACATATTTGGGGTCTTAGGTCACTCCTTCGACGTGTTACACTTTTTCCGTAGCAAATGATATATACCCTCGTCACACTAAAGTGAGGGTATAAAAAAACCTTACCATCAAACAATTTTTGTTTTGTTTCATAAAATAGTATGCCTAAATCGTTACCAAATTTTTTTTTAATTTTTATGGTTTTTTCGTGCCGGCAAAAAACGATGTTTTTGAAAACTAATCGATTTTTTTAATTGTTTCAACCACAGTTACTAAACTTCAGTTTCTACATGAAAGTGATGTTTCCGGCATTTTTAGCCCTCATAATTTCCTTTAATTATATAATATCTCTGCTTTATCGAGCTTTTACTTCAAAAATAGGGTCCAAACACTATGAGTACCTTCCATGAAAATTGGAATTTTAGAAAAAAAAATTAAAAAAAAAACTTTTCCATAAAAAATTTTTGGTTTGATAAACTAGTTTTCCTCAATCTATAAAACAAAAAGGTTTTTAGGTCTCGGACAAAAAAAAAAGTTGTTGCTAGGGTACTAGGCGGGGCCACTTCGCCCATTTTTCTCAAGGTGATAGCGATAGATAAACTATAAACTATTATTATGTGTGGAAACACAAAGGATCCGGGTAGGTAGTATATAAGTTATTAGAGCAATCTTTGCCTTTTTAACCCTTTGTGGGGAGGTACTAGAAGCAGTGGACCAATATGACTCATCTTCGAACTTAGCCGGAGATAGAAAAAAATATTACCGCATATCAAATCTTGAAGTCAATCGGTTACTCCTTTCGAGAATTAGCATATGCAACACCCAGACATACTTCTAACGACATAAAATGTCCTAAAACGGATTTCCGCCAAACATTAGGTCACTCCTTCGATGTGTTACACTTTTGGCCCCGTAGCAAATGATATCTACCCTCATCCTCCACTAAAGTGAGGTTATAAAAATCCCATACAACTAAATTCTCTAAGATGAAAAAGAAAATTATGTAGCATGCGATAATAAAATATCGGAAATATCTATCAGTATTCATCTATGTGGAAAGCAGTGAGAGTGTTGATAACGATCAGTCTCTATCAGATCAGAGCCATTCATTTCGGTGTAGTTCTATTTGACTTTAGCTATCCGTGTATGCCAGGGTAGTTGGTAAAGCTATAATTCTCACTCAACCATAAAAGAAAACTCACAATAATGCATATATAAGCTGGCAATGAATTAAGAATAAACCCAATTGCAATTTGTAAAAATCGTTACTTAAATTAATATATAATAGGTTAATGAATTTACATATTTGAAGATGATATATATTATCGTTTCTTCTATAGAACGAGTATTTACGTTTAAAAAGTTATTCTATCGATAAATCATCTCCGACAATAATACTCGTATTATTGTATACAAACATCAACTGGAAACTTTTTTGTTCATACATATTTTGTTTGTCTGTCTATCCATTGGTCTTTTTGCATACCCGTATGTGTACGTCACTGTCATTACATCAAGTTCATAGTTTAAATTATATAAATTCGAGTTCACAATTCACTTGTTCATCTCGAATATATCATCATTACCGAGAGCGGGAATAGCTGTTTGACGTTCCCAACTGAAATTGATATTCGTTCAGCTGTTTTTCCATTTAGTTTACGGAGCAAAACAAATTGTTTGTACCGGCCGGTATTTGTTGCTATTTTGGGCATTAGCCATACATCTGGGTGATTGCAAAAATGAACTAAGTGCAATGTTGCAATGATGGGAAAAATGGCATGGGAAATGTGCAGCAATTTGCAGAGTGCGACAAAAATTGACTATGTGAAAAAACTTGTAGGAAAACCAACCCTATAACTTCTACGCCAATTACACTATGCAACAAAACAATTTTTTGTGTCCGAGACATAAAACCTTTTGTTGTATAGATTGAGGCCTACTATTTTATGAAACTGAAACAATTTTTTTTGTGGTAAGGTGTTTTTAAATTTTTTTTTTCTAAAATTCAAATTTCCATGGAGTTTACCTTTAGTATTTGGACACATTTTGAAGTTTGAAGTATAAGCTCGATAATGCCGGCATACTATTGAAATTAAAGGAAATTATGACGGCCAGAAATGGTGAAAACCATCACTTTTAAGTAGAAACGGAAATTTAGTAACTGTCGATAAAACAATTAGAAAAAATTTGTTTTTTTTTTTCAAAAAATCGTTTTTTGCGTGAACTACAAAAAACATAAACCAGTAAGGAAAGATAGAAAATCGGGCGGGCCGACTATATAACACCCTACACCTACCTAACAATGCGAAAATGTGCATTGAGATAAGAATTTGGCAGTGTTCACACATACAAGGTATGTTCAAAAAATATCGGGAATTTTTAATTTCCGCGGGCTACGTGTATTTGATTTTTTTGATATTTTGATATTTTTGTAGCGTTATGTTGGTCCTCATGTCCCTTACATATGCTGACAAGGTCGGCCATTTTGAATGTTTAGTTAATTTTTGACAGCTGTTGTCCTTGGATGTGTTTTAACTTGTCTTCGATTTTTATCTATTTCATAAAATCGATCAGAGAATATGCATCAAATTTTGTGTGAAAAACAAAATAAAGTGCGCTGAGGCATTCAGAATGTTGACTGTGGCATATGGTGAAGCTACCTTGGACCAAAGCAACGTTTATCGGTGATACAACATGTTCTTAGAGGGCCGAGAAGATGCGAAGGACGAACAGCGTGCCGGACGCCCGAGCACGTCAACAACAGACGAAAACATCACAGTTTTCTTTGATTGCAGGGGCGTGGTGTATTATGAGTTCTTGCCACAGGGTAGTACTGCCAATAAAGAATATCACCTGCAAGTTATGCGCAAATTGCGCGAAGCAATCCGCCAAAAACGCCCGGATTTGTGGAAGAACAAAAAACTGGCTTTTGCACCACGATAACGCCCCTGCACACTCATCGTTGCTTGTGCGCGAATATTTGGCGAAAAACAACAGAGTAATGGTGCCACAGCCACCGTATTCCTAGACCTAGACCCCTGTGACTATTTTTTTCCCCACAAAACCTGAAAGGCCCATGAAAGGACGACGCTACGCCAGCACATTGAGGAGATAAAGACGGCATCGAAGGAGGAGCTCAACAAGATCACAAAAAATGATTATTTGAAGTGCTTCGAGAATTGGAAAAAACTTTTACTTTGAAGGGGACAAAATAGATATTCATGAATGAATAAATAAATTTTTTAAAAAAATACAAAATTCGCAATTTTTTTTGGACATACTACGTATAATAAGAAAACTCTCTGCCGAATTTCGTAGTGACCGGATATAACATATGGGTAACATTTTTTGAAAAAAGCCTAAAAAACTTTTGTCGAATTTTGTGATGAAAATTGGTATGCGTGGTCCGGAGGGCAAATAAAAAATACAATTTGAGTAGTTTTGCAGAATTTTCATTTTCGCGGATGTTATGACCTAAAATGTCCGCTCATGCCACATTTTTGTTTTTTAATTTTCTTGAGATCTACTGTACGGATTACGCTGAATTTTTGCATGTACATAAAGCGTAGATGCTACATATAACTAGTAATTTATATTTTGCAAAACGATTTCGGATGCTGCAAAAATATTTTGTATTGCACATTTTGTTGTTATATATATTCAAGAATAAAAAGTTTGTACTCTTGATACGGACATTTAGATTTCCGTGTTTTTCTAATATCACTTCATACCACATTTTACTTTATCGGCAGCATTATACGTAGTAAACGTCTATTATGATTGAATACATTTGTTAAATTTGATGTAAAAATGCACCCAAATTATAAGGACCAGCTTTAAAAAACGGTCTTTAAAATTTCTAAAGAATGGACTTTAAATGACCGCTGACTAAAATTTATCTTACGCAATATATATTAGACTCAATTTAAACTGAATTCGGTACGCTAAAGTCGAATCTCACCTCTATATTGCTAAAAAATTTCGCGTTCGGGTGTTATATAGATCCAGATTATAACTAAGAACATAGTTCATTAAAAAAGAAATAATTGTGGAACTTTAGTTCGGTAGGTTTAGTTTTATTTGGAAATATTATTTTTAGTAACAGTTACTAATGTTTGGCTATTGATTCAAAAAATATCTTGCAGTTAAGGGTATTTTTGGAGGCTGGATAAAAAGCGTGATATTGACGAGTGTTTTTAATTGTTTTCACATCTTTATAGCGCAATTCCAAACTTCCTTTACATTTAATGTGAACATCCGTCGTCGAATAATCAAAATAAATTTTTACTGCACCGCTGCAACTGCAAGATATGTTCTGAATTGACCCTTAACTGCAAGATATTTTTTGAATCAATAGCCAAACATTAGTAACTGTTACTAAAAAAAATATTTAAAAGTAAAACTAAACCTACCGAACTAAAGTTCCACAATTATTTCTTTTTTAATGAACTATGTTCTTAGTTATAATCTGGATCTATATAACTCCCGAACGCGAAATTTTTTAGCAATGTAGAGGTGAGATTCGACTTCAGCGTACCGAATTCAGTTGAAATTGAGTCTAATATATATTGCGTAAGATAAATTGTAGCCAGCGGCCATTTAAAGTCCATTCTTTAGAAATGTTAAAGGCCGTTTTTTTAAAGCTGGTACTTATAATTTGAGTGCATTTTTACATCAAATCTAACAAATGTATACAATCAAAATAGACGTTTACTACGTATAATGCTGCCGATAAAGTAAAATGTGGTATGAAGTGATATTAGAAAAATACGGAAATCTAAATGTCCGTATCAAGAGTACAAACTTTTTATTCTTGAATATATATAACAACAAAATGTGCAATATTTAAGATACAAAATATTTCAAAACGCAGCGAGAAAAAGTTGCAAAAAATGCAAATCTCTGTGAAAATTTCAAATTTTTGCAGCATGCGAAATAGTTTTGCAAAATACAAATTACTAGTTATATGTAGCATCTACACAGAGCCGAAAATACAATGATTTTTTTAACCATGTGTCTGGTTAAATTTTTCATGGTAAATGTTTGATTACGAAGACAAAAATAACCTTATATAAGTTCAAATGTACATGAAAAATGGTTAAGTTAACATTATATATGGTTGGTTTTTTTGAGAGAGAGGCAGAAAAATGTGCGAGATAAATAACAATTCGGCTCTGTTGTTGTCGACGTTTTTCAACTGCTTTGTGTTAGACGAAGTTGAGTATTAAGTTAAACGAAGTTGAAACGAATGCGACTGTCGTCATAAGAGAATTTATCTCGCTCATTCAAAACACCATTAAATGCCAGCTTCGGTGCTTGATCGAGTGCGGGAGTTCAGTTGGTGTTGAATAGTCGATGGGACTAGTGCTGTTGTCGGAAGCTGTTGGTATAGAGGTAAGTAGTAAAACATTTTGTAAAGAACTACATTCATAAGTATGTATGTACATATGTGTATTTAAAAAGTGAAATAATAAAATATGTGTGTTAAAAATGTTAATAGTGTTTTGTGCCTGTTCAATTATAGTAAAGGCGAATGTAATATTAATATTATTTTTTGTGATTATGCCAATAAAATTGTGAAATTCAGTGGTTAAGAGTGGAAAAAAATATGTACACGCTGTCGCATTAACTGAGCATGAAAAAACAACCAACAACTATGTATGTACGTAAGTATATGCAGCAGCAACAGCGTTACCAGACGATAAGTTTAAACTTATTTTTCAAGTTTTTTCAAATAAAAAATGGCTCTTTTAAGTTGTTTCTTCCACAAAAAAGTTTTTTTAAGTTCTGTAAGAATTTAATATTATATTATTATCTCAGAAAAACACAAAACCATTTAATTTAAAATTTAAAAAAAATAATCACTTATGTACTTCAAAGTGGAAGAATACAAATAAATTTGCTAGAAATACACACACATTTTTTAACAAAACAAAAAAATAATTGGAGAAAAATAATTTTTCCAATTTAGGGTCTTCGAGACTGCATTTTCCGGCGGAATGTGCCAAGGAGTCTTTAACTCAGATCAGATCTACTATGGATAATCCCCTTCTTTTATGAATTGTACAATCATTGTTTTGTAATTTATTATGATCCGACTATATTCCAATATGTTCGTGATTCGAGAAATATGGTCCATCGCCAATTGTTTAATCTCTATTTGTCTAGTTACCATTTAAAAACTAAACTATATTAAGCGTTTCAAAGGAAGAAGCATTTCTATTACTATCTAATATTGAATTGCTACGATTTTAGACTTTTTTTTATAAAATATAAATAAAAAGTTTTTTTTGGCAAAATAAGTTTTTTCTTCGAAAATTTTAAGTTTCTTTCAAAAAATATCTGGCAACGCTGAGCAGCAAGCAAACATACGGAGACAAGTGATATGTACGTGTGGGTATGTGTTCATCTTGTCTTTTCGTTTGAACACTTGTGGCTGCTACGCCGTACATACATACGTTAGTTTTTTTTGTTGTGCGATGTTGATACTGTTAAATGTACATACATACATATGCTGTTAGAATTGCTTCCGTAATACCTACATACATACATATAAACGATGTTTTTGTTTTTTTCTTTTCAGTTGTTTCTTTTTCTGTGGCTTGCGGCTGCTTGTGCTGGGAGTCCGGCCTTGAATCTGTTGGTAAGTTGTGCCAATACTAGAAACTGTTGATAAGCTGTAGCAATACTAGTTGTAGTGTGCGAAGTAATTACAGGAAAAGTGGTATGCATGCATACATTTGTTTTTTTATACCCTCACTTTAGTAATACGATGGTATATATCATTTGCAACGGGCCAAAAGTGTAACACATTGAAGGAGTGATCTAAGACCCTAAGTATGCGCATATTAGTTTTGGGTCATTTTAAGTCGAATGAGATATGTCCGTCCGTCTGTCTGCTGGCTAGTGCGCACGATAAATCTCGAAAAGAGTAACCGATTCACTTCAAATTTGGTATACGGTAATATTTTTTTCTATCTCCGGTTAAGTTCAAAGATGGGCCATATTAGTCCATTCCTTCTGGTACCTCCCACACAAAGGGTTAACATTTAGTGAAATATTGATTCTTTAATAACAACTATACCTTGGTCGGTTTACCCGACTGAAACTTTCTTACTTGTTTTTAATATACAATTCAGTGCACTTCCTTGAAGTATCATCCATTGACTTACCCAATCCTTGATTTTTATATCTATTCCGATTATGATTTTGGTGGGACATCGGCTTTCTATCAGATTGCCTTTGTTATTAATCTTCTCTCTCCTATAAGTTTGCCGTAAGATCGGACTAAGCTCAGTACCCCAAACTAAGTGCCTAACCGTCCTGGGCCCTTAATCGGCTTAACATCGGCTTTCTATCAGATTGCCTTTGTTATTAATCTTCTCTCTCCTATAAGTTTGCCGTAAGATCGGACTAAGCTCAGTACCCCAAACTAAGTGCCTAACCGTCCTGGGCCCTTAATAATCGAAAGATTCAGGGAGTTTACGTGGACGGCACCTTTTGAGCGGGGACTGATCACATGTTGGTCAAGCACAGAAACGTAGGCACTTAACTTATAGTCACAGAGCAGATTTTTCCATCAGATCAGGCCATCGGTAAATGCTTATGCTCTTTGAACTACAGAATTTAGGTAAAAAGTCAAAAGATCTTCTTAGAATTGCACCCTTTGTTACATTAATACTTATATTTTCTAACCTTTTTGTTTTTTTTCTTTTCAGGTGTTTCTTATACATACATATATATTAACAAATATTTTGTAAATAAAATAAAAAATAAAAATGCGAAAGTTAAATTTTTCTTGTTTTATTTAATATAAATATTAAAAATTATTGAAACAACTATGTTTCTGGTTACATAAAGTAACCACTAAATAGTTAAATTAACAATAAAAAAGGTTTCAATAACAATCTTCATAGTTAATAATATTAACAATTTCATTGTTAAATTGAACATGCATTGTTTCAATAAATTAACTATGAAATGTTAATATTAACAATTTTCATGGTTAAAAATTCGAAAATGCATTGTTAAAGTAACAATTATTATTATAATATTAACAATTTTCATGGTTAAAAATTCAACCATGGAATAGTTAAATTAAATATTATTATTGTTAAATACCAGTCAACAAGAAAATGTTCAAATTAACCTTATATAACGTAGACTCCAAATCATGTTTATTTATGGTTAAGTTAACCTTATATAAGGTTAATTTTTGGCTCAGTGTACGCTTTATGTACATGAAAAAATTCAGCGTAATCCGTACAGTAGATCTCAAGAAAATTAAAAAACAAAAATGTGGCATGAGCGGACATTTTAGGTCATAACATCCGCGAAATAGCCTTTTTTTTGACAGATTACGTGTGAGTCGTGTCATACTGTCACGTTATTTTTGTTAAGTGTTTTTTGGCATTTCATCATGGAAAGACTTACGCCTGAACAACGTTTACAATTTATTCAGTTTTATTATCAAAATAATCGTTCGCCAATTGCGCAAAGTCCATTTTTTTAAATAAAAAAATACTTTCCTGTCGACCCACGACCTTGACACCCATGAGCAATATTTTAGCTCTCGTTAAGAGCTATCTTATTGCCATTGACCGATTCCCGATGCGAAGTACCGGAATCATCGGTCCATATTTCTTCAAAAATGATGCCGGTGAGAACGTAACCGTCAATGGCGACCGTTATCGTTATCAAATGATCTCGGCGACATTTGGTTTCAACAAGACGGCGCCACTTCCCACATATCGCATCAATCAATGGATTTATTGAGAGAACACATCGGTGAGCAGATAATTTCACGTTTTGGGCCGGTCGATTGGCCACCAAGATCGTGTGATATCACACCGTTAGACTTTTTTCTGTGGGGATATGTAAAGCCTGAAGTTTATGCGGTCAAACCAGCTTCGATTCAGGCCTTGGAGCAATACATCACGCGTGTCATTCGCCAGTTACCAGTCGAAATGCTCGAACGAGTCATCGAAAATTGGACTCAACGGATGGACCATCTGAGACGTAGCCGCGGTCAACATCTGATAGACATACAGCCTCTTTCTGTAACTTAAAAATTTGCCTTCGTTCGCCTGCCAGACGACAAACAGCTGATTTCGGTTTCACTAACTACCATCACAACGAGAAGTCGTACGAAAACGTAATCATTTCAGTGCAAATTTTGCTGTCATCTCGGCGAACGTAAATGTCAGATCGAGTCACATTATTTTATTTGTCGACTGATAGGAACAATGACAAAATAAACATTATTAAAAGAAATAAGTAGATATTAATATCATTATGTTAAAAACAATTAAATAATAATAAAATTGTGTACATAGTATTTTAGCATAAAGAAGTCAATATTGGTTGGTCGCTAAGATGGAAAAAAAACCAGTAAGGAAAGGCAGAAAGTCGGGCGGGGCCGACTATATAATACCTTACACCTCACTAACAATGCGATAAGGGTCATTGCGATAATAATTTGGAATAATTGTTAAATAGGTAGGAACATATTATCTAATTCTAAACCGATAATCGCTAAATTTAGCAATATTCATTCCTAAATTGGGAAACATCTGTCTTGAAAATTTAAATGATCGGAAGTAAAGTACAACTTATATAGGGCTTTTACACCAAATCAGGAGGAACATATATATGGAGGTTATATTTAAATCTGAACCGATTTCCCTGAATACTCATTCATGTAAACAGACCTCTTTCTGTCGAATTTCGTTCTGATCAGATATAAAATACAGAGACTGATCGGATATAAATTAACATTTTTACAGGGCTTACATGTCAAATCGGGGTAACTTATATATGGGGGCTATATCTAAATCTGAACCGATTTCTTCCAAATTTAAAAGTGTTCATTCATATAATATGAAACCTTTTTCTGCCGAATTTCATACTGATCGGATATAAAATGCAGTTTTTACAGCGCTTACATATCAAATCGGGGGTAACATATGTATGGGGCTATATCTAAATCTGAACTGATTTTCTCCAAATTTTGCAGTATTCCTTCACCTAATAAGAGACCTCTTTCTGCCGAATTTCGCACTGATCGGATATAAAATACACTTTCTACAGCGCTTACATGTCAAATCGGGGGTTACATATATATGGGGGCTATATCTAAATCTGAACCGATTTTCTCCGAATTTAGCAGTATTACCTCATGTAATAAGAAACCTCTTTCTGCCGAATTTCATACTGATCGGATATAAAATAAAGTTTTTACAGCGCTTACATGTCAAATCGGGGGTAACATATATATGGGGGCTATATCTAAATCTGAACCGATTTTAACCAAATTCAATAGGGATCGTCCTTGGGCCAAACAAATGATATGAGTAAAGTTTCGTCGCGATCAGACCATAAATGCGACCTGTACTTTGATTACAAGAATACATGCACAGACGGACAGACGGACAGACAGACAGACGGACATAGCTAAATCAACTCAGAAAGTGATTCTAAGTCGATCGGTATAATAAACGATGGGTCTATTTCTTCTCCTTTTGGGTGTTACAAACAAATGCACAAAGTTATAATACCCTGTACCACAGTGTGGTGTATGGTATAATTATCAGTGCATAATGAGATAGACGTGTGAGAGAGAGAAAGAAATGAGAGTCTTGGTGCAGCTCAGCTGACCACCCAGGGTTGCTTTTTTGGCCACCGTTAGTGTAGTACAGAGATGTTTTTGCTAAGGTCGACCATACAAAAATGTGTGCTTTTTTAGACCGGAAGTTGTGAAATTATTAATCTGGCAATTACATTATTTTCCAATTGGTAAATTGCTAACGTCGTTGACGTAAGGCCAGGCGAACGATGATAGAACGTTAGAGAAACCAAATTCCTGACGAAGGTGTGTGACTGGTTTTCGTTCGCAGAGACTTTTGTTAGAAATACAGAAACAGGCCGATAATCTTCAAAAAATAAATGGCAAAGAATGTTACTTCCAAATGATAATAAACATTCCCCATTCAATTTGAATTTTCTGTGTTTTTTTCTTTAAACAAGTAGGGAACCTCGAAACGGATCACCCTATATATGAGAACTTTATCAAAATCTGAACCGATTTTCCCCAAATTTGGCAGTGTTCATTCATTTAATAGAAGAACTCTCTCTGCAAGATTTCGTGCTGATCTGATATAAAACACAGTTTCTACAGCGCTTACATGTCAAATCGGAGGTACATACATATATATCGGAGCTATATGTAAATCTGAACCGATTTTAACCAAATTCAATAGGGATCGTCTTTGGGCCTAAAGAAGATATGTGCAAAGTTTCGTTGAGATCGGACCATAATTGCGACCTGTACTTTGATTACAAGAATACAACTTCTATAGCGGTTTGATATTAAATCAGAAGGAACATAAATCTGAACCGATCTTCCCTGAATACTCATTCATGCAAAAAGACCTCCTTCTGTCGAATTTCGTACTGATCGGATATAAAATACAGTCTCTACAGCGCTTACATGTCAAATCGGATGTAACATATATGTGGGAGCTATATATACAGTGTTTATTAACAGTGTTAATTCATATAATAAGAGACCTCTTTCTGCTGAATTTCATACTGATCGGATATTAAATACAGATTTTACAGCGCTGACATTTCAAATCGGGGGCAACGTATATATGGGAGCTATATCTATATCTGAACCGATTTCTTCCAAATTTAACAGTGTTCATTCATATAATAAGAAACCTCTTTCTGTCGAATTTCAGACTGATCGGATATAAAATAAAGTTTTTAAAGCGCTTACATGTGAAATCTGGGGTAACATATATATGGGGGCTATATCTAAATCTGAACCGATTTTAACTAAATTCAATAGGGATCGTCCTTGGGCCAAAAAAATATATATGTAAAGTTTCGTCGAGATCGGACCATAATTGCGACCTGTACTTTGATTACAAGAATACATGCACAGACAGACGGACAGACAGACAGACGGACATAGCTAAATTAACTCAGAAAGTGATTCTAAGTCGATCGGTATAATAAACAATGGGTCTATTTCTTCTCCTTTTGGGTGTTACAAACAAATGCACAAAGTTATAATACCCTGTACCACAGTGTGGTGTAGGGTATAAATAGGGAAATAAAAAATTATAAGTTTTCATATTTTTTTTATTTTGGCTATTTTGTTTGGGAGGTACCGAAATGGGCGAGGCAATAACGCCCATTTAATATACTATGTGTACTATAAAAATATTACACTGTACAAAATTTCAAGTATTTGTATGTGCTGGAATCAGAGTTATAAGCTGTTTACTTTTTGTGCAAAATGTTCCATTTGTATGGGAGGTATCAAAAGGGGCGTGGTAAAAACGCTCATTTTGACCGGCACTATGGGTACTGTAATCAGAGCTCAGATTTACTCGATTTTACTCGCGAGTGAAAAATACTCGCGGAGAAGATTACTTGAAGATTACGAGTGTTAGAAAAAGTTTACTCTCCACTCGTTCATTTCATGTGCGAGCGCTCGCGAGTGCTCTTCGAAATAGAGTGAGAGTTTACTCTAAGAGTGAAGTCGAGTGGAAAAATAGAAATTGCGGTAATAAATAAATAAAGATAAATAACAATAATACAAAAATTATTAACAAATCACAATAATAATGATGAAAAAATAAAAATAATAAATAAAAAAAAAATAAATAATAAAAACAAATAAATTGACAAATTTTAAAGTTCGAGCAACAGTTTTACGAAAGCATGTTTATGCGTTAAATTTGATAAATTTGAGATTACAAATTTTCCACTTATTTTTTTCGCAATTGTCAATTTCACAAATTGCCTTTTTTTCTTCACTGTCATAAAGAAAATATTTTCGCGTTTCATTATTTATTTTTTTATTGTTCATTATAATATATTATAAAATATGAGTGCACTTTACTCGCACACGCCCACGCGCACTGTATGAGAAAAACTGAAAGAGTACTCGGCAAGAGTATAATCTGCTCGATTTCGAGGGTATTTTACTCGCACTCGAAATCGAGCAGAGCATATGCGCTCCTATTCGAGTGGCGAAGAAAAAAAGAGTATACTCGATTTTTTCTTCACTCCCAGGAGTACTCGCGCTCGAATTCGAGCGATATTCACTCTATACTCGAATTCGAGCGAAGATTTCGGAGCTCTGATTTATATGGACTGGTATCAAAGTTATAAGCAGTTAACGTTTTGTGAAAATTGGTCCATTTGTATAGAAGGTACCAAAAGGGACGTGGCAATAACGCCTATTTTTTTACGAGACTGTAGGTACTATAAAATCAGAACACTTCACAAAATTTAAGTATTTATATGGACTGAAATCATAGTTATAAGCCATTAACATTTTAACCATTTTTATCAAGATATTGGCGCCCAAGAAACTAATAATAATATGTGGAATTCTCAAAGACTCTGAGTAATAGTATAGATGTTATGAGATAATCATTATTTCACAAAATGTTGACCCTTCGTGGGGGAGGTACTCGAAGTAGTGGAGCAACATAGTCCATCTTTGACCTTAACCCGAGATAGAAAAAAATATTGACACATACAAAATTTGAAGTCAATCGGTAAATCCTGTTGAAAGTTATCAGGCTGACGGACAATGCTCAAATGACCTAAAATGGCCCAAAACGGATTTCCGCCAAATATTCTTGCACGGAGGAAAATCGCCATTTTTGATATGTTTGAATTGAAAGAAAATATATTTGGAAACGAATTTTTTAAATATTATACATTTCTTAACAAACAAATATTATTTTAAAATAACGAAACTTTGTTTGGAACGCATATATTAATATATTAGAACAATATATATTTGCGCACCGACTTTCACAAATAAAATATGTATTTACCCACAAACAAAGTTATTGTTTAAGATGTTTTCCAAATATATTTTATTTAAAAATGATTTTTTAAACTTTGCTGAATGTTTCGAATGTGAGTTATTTTTTCCTAGATTATAGTTAAAAATGACTTTAGCAGCATTAGCTGTTGTTTTACATCAATAAATTTTAATTTATAAGTATTCCAATTCATCACATTTTGTCAATCCACACTGAAAAAAATTTGTCATAACATTAAAGAAATGCTCCAAAGACGTCCTTAGTCTTCAAAATAAGTACATTTTGTAATTAAAACTAAGAAAATGTAATTAAAATTAAGTAAATTACTTAATATTATTGAAATTATCTATATTTTAAGTACAAAATGTACTTATTTTAAAAACAAATGACGTCTTTGGAACCATTCTTTAATTTTATGACAATTTTGTTTCAGTGCATCAATGCAATTTATATTTACGAAAAATTATACGATTTATGTTTCAATTAAATTTTGCAAACATATACAATTTATAAAAAAAAATGCTCTTTGAACATCTGAAAAACAGAAAACTTGTTTTTAAGTTAAGGCATTGATACATTGCCAAAATATATAAATACATAATACTAGTTCCAAATAAAAAACTATTAGAATGGGAACATATTTTTGTTTAGAACAATATCCTCCCAAACATATAATATTTGTGTATGTCAAAAATATATATATTTGGAAAGATGTTGTTCTAAACAAATCCTTGTTTCCACCCTAATACTTTTTATTCGGGATTTTTAATTCCGAAACAAAAATGTATTTAAATTTAAATATTCCGAAAAATTTCGAACCTTAATTGTGTTAAGTTTTTCAGTAATT
This sequence comes from Eudasyphora cyanicolor, assembly GCA_963930755.1. Lineage (NCBI taxonomy): Eukaryota > Metazoa > Arthropoda > Insecta > Diptera > Muscidae > Eudasyphora > Eudasyphora cyanicolor. Next base: position 218,723,143 of record OZ005735.1, on the reverse strand, counting down.
TAATTATAATTTTTTAGAAATTTTTAATTGAAATTGAAATCGTATAATTTTTGATAACATTAATTTACTGGAAGGATTGAAAAAATGCTGACATGAAATACTCAGAAATTTAAAACCAGTAAGGAAAGGCTAAAGTCGGGTGGTGCCGACTATATAATACCCTACACCACTCTCGTAATATTGAATAACTCTGATATATACATTTTGTAATTCATGTATAAATTGTTTACATAAATTTACTTTTGGGACATTTTATACTTAAATAATACCCTGTACCACAGTGTGGTGTAGGGTATAAAAACGTTTGGATCTAAAGAGCCAAATCGGATGAAACATATATATGGGAGCTATAGCTAAATCTTTACCGATTTTCTTCAAATTCGACAATGTTGGTTCATGAATCAAGAAACTCTACCATTCTAAATTTCAAAACGATTGGATGTAAAATACAGCTTCTATAGGACTAAAGGGCCAAATCGGACGAAACATATATATGGGAGCTATAGCTAAATCTTAACCGATTTTCTTCAAATTCGGTAATGTTGGTTCATGGATCAAGAAACTCTACCATTCTAAATTTCAAAACGATTGGATGTAAAATACAGCATCTATAGGACTAAAGGTCCAAATCCGACGAAATATATATATATGGGAGCTATATCTAAATCTGAACCGATTTCAACCAAATTCAATAGCGATCTTAACAGCTGCGAAATACTCTAAACTGCAAAATTTCAGAACGATCGGAGTGAAATTGCGACATGTAGTCGACGAACAACTTTACATGGACAGACGGACGGACGGACGGACGGACAGACATGGTTAAATCGATTCAGCTAGTGATTCTGAGTCGAACGGTATACTTTAAGGTGGGTCTAGCTGTGTTATTTTCAGGTGTTACAAACATCTGCCGCGAAACAAACTTATAATACCCTGTACCACAGTGTGGTGTAGGGTATAATGAAATTATAAAAATTCAACAAAGTTTTGAAAATCTTTTTATACCCTACACCACACTGTGGTACCGTTCGACTCAGAACCACTAGCTGAGTCGATTTAACGATGTCTGTCCGTCCGTCTGTCCATGTAAAGTTGTTCGTCGACTACAGGTCGCAATTTCACTCCGATCGTTCTGAAATGTTGCAGTTTAGAGTATTTCGCAGCTGTTAAGATCGCTATTGAATTTGGTTGAAATCGGTTCAGATTTAGATATAGCTCCCATATATATATATTTCGTCGGATTTGGACCTTTAGTCCTGTTGAGATCGCTATTGAATTTGGTTGAAATCGGTTCAGATTTAGATATAGCTCCCATATATATATTTCGTCCGATTTGGACTTTTAGTCCTATAGATGCTGTATTTTACATCCAATCGTTTTGAAATTTAGAATGGTAGAGTTTCTTGATCCAAGAACCAACAGTGCCGAATTTGAAGAAAATCGGTTAAGATTTAGCTAAAGCTCCCATATATATGTTTCGTCCGATTTTGCTCTTTAGTCCTGTAGAAGCTGTATTTTACATCCAATCATTTTGAAATTTAGAATGGTAGAGTTTCTTGATCCATGAACCAACACAACCGAATTTGAAGAAAATCGGTTAAGATTTGGCTATAGCTCCCATATATATGTTTCGTCCGATTTGGCCCTTTAGTCCTATAAAAGCTGTATTTTACATCCAATCGTTTTGAAATTTAGAATGGTAGAGTTTCATGATCCATGAACCAACATTGCCGAATTTGAAGAAAATCGGTAAAGATTTAGGTATAGCTTTATATGTTTCATCCGATTTGGCTCTTTAGATCCAATCGTTTTTATACCCTACACGACACTGTGGGTATTATTTAAGTATAAAATGTCCCAAAAATAAATTTATGTAAACAATGTATACATGAATTACAAAATTTATATATCAGAGTTATTCAATATTACGAGAGTGGTGTAGGGTATTATATAGTCGGCCCCGCCCGACTTTAGCCTTTCCATACTGGTTTTAAATTATATATATTTGAAGATATTCCTAACCAATAATTTTATTTGTATATAAATACATATTTTATTTGAGAAAATTAGTTTGCAAATATATTTTGTTGTAATATATTAATATATGCGTTCCAAGTAAATTTTATTGATTTTCAAATATTTATGAATTTACTCAGAAATATAAAACATTTAAAAATGTGTGTTCCAAATATATTTTCTTTCGATTCAAACATATCAAAAATGGAGATTTTGGCCCGTGTACCGTTGTTAACATTTGTAGTCCTCATAATTTAATTTAATTTAAAGTGTATTCCGGCTTTATCGAGCATAAACTTAAAAAAGTATGATCCAAACACAGGGTTTTCCAATAAGGGTGATATGATTTCTTTGAAAAAAAAAAAACACTTATTATTTAATGTATACTACAATCGATACAATTAAGTTCTAAATAAAACGTCATTCAAATGGCCTTCTTCTGCAGGAACGAATTCGATGAACCCAATTTTCGAGCACTTTTTCCATCAAATCAAGTCGTATGTCATGAATGGCACGTTCAATATAGACTTGTAAAGCTTGAAGAGAGTCTGGTTTATTTCGAAAACCAATGACTTTAAATAACCCCACAAGAAATAGTCTAATGGTGTTAAATCACAACTTCATGGAGGCCATTCAATATCACAATTTCTTGAAATAATCGAATCTCCAAACTTTTCTCGCAACAATTCAATAGTGTCATTTGCTGTGTGGCACGTAGCCATAATCGGTCAATGGCAAAAAGATGGCTCTTAACGAGAGCTAAAATATTGCTTATGGGTGTCAACGTCGTAGATCGACTGGAAAGTGTTTTTTGTAGATTTTAAAAAAATGGACATACTCGTAGCATCATTTTGAAATGTGAACGGAAAGTTTATTTTTGCTCTAGCTCCTTAACGGTACGTCGGATCGCGAATCGGTCAATGGCAAAAAGATAGCTCTTAACGAGAGCTAACAAATTGCTCATGTGTGTAAAAAAGGACTTAACGCACGAAAAGTTGCAATTGAAGAACGATTTTTTTGATAATAAAACTCAATAATTTGTAAACGTTGTTCTTGCGTATATCTCTCCATGATAAAATTGTAAAAACTACTGAATACAAATGACAGATCATGACATATTACAAATGGCCGAAACGTCACTTCATAATCATATCATCCTTATTGGAAAACTCGTTACTAAAGGCACCTTCCAAGAAAATAGATGTTTTAAAGAAACATTTTAAAAAAATTTACCATAAAAATTTTTTTTAATATTTTTTTCAACGCCATATTACACCAGAGAATGTTATGCACAGCCCTTCGACAAAAATTTGTTTGCGTAGTGTTATTTAACATCTTCCAACTTCGCTATTATTGATTGCTATTGTAATGACTATAGACTGGCAAAGAATGAGAATAATTTCCGCACCCTTTTTTGAAACACACTCCTTTGAAGTTGTACGACCGAAATTTTTCTTACGTGTTTTATGACTTAGACCACTTCTTCAATCATCTATGTTTGCATTTATATAAAAATAAATAAAATATGATACTATTGTTTCACTTATGCCATTGTCAAGAGTTTTTGTTTGCTGCCGCTGCTCTTGTTTTTCCATAGTTAAATCAGTTTTGTTTTTCATTTCGTTTTTTTTTGCTAAAAAGCAAAAGTATTTCAATAAAATTTATTGCTATAATTAACTTTGTTAACATTTAATTCATATATATCGCCGCTATACCACTGTCATGTTTTGTTCTGGCTGATGATGAAATAATTAATGCCTGAATGAATGAATGGACAAACCAACGACGAACGGACGACAGACGGACGGACGGGACGGACAATAGTGTTGTTGAGGCGAGTGTTGTTGATATGGTACGGTTATGTTTTTCCTCATTGTTTTTCATATGTTTCCAACCATAAATTATTACTCATTGTTCCCGGCCTCACTTCATTCCATGCCAATTGGCCAGTCTATCTCTTCGGGTGGAGTTCGTTTGTGTGTGTGTGTTTTTTTGTCAGAAAATTAAATAATTTTCAATTCAAATTAATTACAATTTGTCCAATAAATACAATCATTGTCTGTATATGTTTATTTGTATTTATTTACTTTTTTCGCTCATATGCTGACATTCAGTGTTATATGTATAAATTTGCAAATAATAAATGGAGAAACAGTTTTTATGTGAATATTAGCTCTGATTAACAACAATCAGTTTCATTATGTGACATTAAAAGGATATAGTATTGTCAACATAAAGGATATAATATTTAAATCAGAGTTTCCAGCACATTAGGTTTTTTAAATGAAGATTTTAGATAATTGTAATAAAAAGGCAATACAATTTTACTCTGCACAGCGAGTTGCATTATCAAAGACAATGCTGAAATTGATGAGAATGTGTTGGGATTTTTATATAGTCACCTTTTATATACATACCTTTAGCCCAATTCAGAAAAGGTGCCACTGACATTTTTTTCGAAATCGCGTTTTTTACAAACTTTGATAGAAAACGGTTAAATTCTAACAGAATATGTACAAAACTCGATTCCAAAAATGTCTATTACGCCCTTTTCTGAATTACGTTCCAGAATTTTTAATTTAACATATGCATTTCTTTTTTGACAACAAATTTAGATTTTTTTTTTGAAAAAAAAAACGACATTTTATGAAGTTTTGAAAATGGGTCAGAATATTTATTATCGACCTAAGTAGTTTATTTTTGGCTAACATGTTTATTAGCAGTTACAAATAGGTAAAATAAGATATCGCTATAATTTTTAAAAATAAAAAAAAATTTAAAAAGTTTTATGGGCTTTTTAATTTTTAAAAAAAAATAGGTTTTGTGTTTTACGAAATTTGTAATTGCTCTCGAACGGCTGAACCGATTTTTGCAAAGTTTACTTTGTTTTAAAGGGGATCAACATGTCTAGATGGGCAATAAAATTTCATATATGACGAAAATAAAATTGGTTCGTTTTACCCAATATCGCCACTTGAAGTTATATTTTCAATAAAAACAAAATCCGATTTTTGTCAATTTTTTAGGAAAAAAGTATAAATATATAGCTTCAAGTGGTCATTACTTTTGTACTATTGGGTATATCGAACCAATTTGTTTTCGTCATATAGGAAATTGTATTGCCCATCCAGACATGTTGATCCTCTTTAAAAATTTGCAAAAATCGGTTTCGTATAGGTAATTTTATTGCCCATCCATACATGTTTATACGAATGAAATTGGTGCATATTGTGCTCCAAACATAAATAAAAAATACTAGCACACGGTAAGGGAAAAAATGGAAAAAAAATCAATTTTTAATTGCAGTTATTTCGGTAACTATACGAGATAATTCTTAGGTGTAAACAGTTTATTTGTAGACCCCAATTAGCAGAACACATACAAACAGAAATTTTATAAATGGGAAGAGAAACATGAGTTACACGCGCTTGAACATTTTCTTCACCCTATGTGGCCAAATTTGAGGCCCTCTAGCTCCGCCCCTGTCTGACATAGGGGGGCCCAACTATAAAACATAACTTCTCTAACACATCTTCATCTAACATGCCACGTTTGGTCGCAATCGTTTGTTTGGTTAAGAACTCTTTCCCCTTTTGAATTCGTACCACTGTGCAGTGTTTTGCAAAAACAGACGAAAATTGTCAGACAAGTCTTTTTTTTAAAAAAAAATCAAAATTGCTAGTGAACTTTGCAAAAATCGGTTCAGCCGTTCGACAGCAATTACAAATTTCGAAAACACAAAAACAATTTTTTTCAAAAACTAAAATGCCCATACAATTTTTTGAAAATAGCGAGATCTTATTTTACCTATTTCTAACTGCTTATAAACACTTTAGCCAAAAATAAACTACATAGATCGATATTAAATATTCTGATCCAAATGTAAAAAATTATTTTTTGCACGGAGCAAAATTGACTTTTTTGATATGTTTGCATCGAAAGAAACATTTTAAAAATTAACGGGTTTTCCAATAGGGATGATATGATTTTGAAGGGACGCTTCGGCCATTTGTAATGTGTCATGGTCTGTCATTTGTTTTTCATTGTATTCCGTATTGTTGTAAAGACGAGTTTCCTCTGGTTGCTGGGACATGCTCGCGGGGAAGGGGTTCGTCACAGAAATTTATATTTGCAGTGACAGAGAGTAAGAAGGCAGTAGTTGATGTTTACAATATTCCAATCTCGGTGTTTTATTTAAAATTGTTCTGATGATTTATAATTAAATTAGTTACACTACGTAGGAATGTATGTCAGGATACTTCGAATAGGGGATCTTCGTCGTCTTCGAGTTTGGTCGTTGGGCGGTGTCGTTAGATGGGTTTATCTGCTACCGTTGGTTTTTCTTCTAATCCCACGGCGGATGGTGTCTAATCGATGATCTCCCCGGCTCTTCGGTATCTCGAGTTATATTTTATAGTGGGGGTCAGGATGACACTTAAATTTCCACTCTTGGTGATATTTATTTGTAGTTATTGGAGATCTCGGTGACCCTCCAATTTCACACGCGACGCTGTTTATTCGTTGTTTCTGGAGATCGCGGAGACCCTCCAATGTTCCTTAAGACACGATTAATATGTGTTTATTGGAGATCGGGATAACCCTCCAATTTCACTCGCGGCACTATAACAATATATAAATAATTGTTGGATATCAGAGTGACCCTCCAATTTAACTCGCGGCACTGTTTATAAATAACAATTGTAGATCAGGATAACCCTCCAATTTCACTCACGACGCTGTTTATTCTTTGTTCCTGGAGATCTCGGAGACCCTCCAAAGTTTCGTAAGATACGATTACTATTGAGTTATTGGAGATCCGGATAACTATACTATAACAATATGTAAATATTTGTTGGATATCAGAGTGACCCTCCAAGCTCACTCACGACTAGGATTATAAATAAAATAAATAATCTTTGGAGATCTAGAAAACCCTCCTATTTCATTTACGGCACTATTTATCAGAAGTTATTGGAGATCCGGATGATCCTCCAATTTCACTCGCGACCCGATTCATAATTAATTATTGGAGATCAGGATGATCCTCCAATTTCACTTACAACACAAGTTGTATTTACTTTAGTGAGATCGCGATGACCCTCCAATTTATCCTATGTCACTGTATATTTTAGTTGACGCGTATTCCTTGGGACCCGATACTTATGTGTCTTCTGTGTTACGGCTGCCGACCAACTGACCGAGTATCTGTCTCTTCCTTTTATATCCTCTGCTGCGTCGCTACGATCAACACGTGAGCTCGGATGACGCCGCATCCTAACGGGATCTTGTTTACAACTTATGGTACCCACGTGTTCGATGTTTTGCGTAGACTATACTTGTGTACTTGCTATCCAATGGTACTTTGTTTATCATTTTGGGCTTCCACGTGGTTCGGTGTTTTGGCGGGACTGTACTTATGACTAACGTATTTTGAACAGGCTGCACTTATTTCATATGATCTTAACTCAGAATAATAATTCATTTGTACTTAAAATTATCAATATTAATACAATATAATAGTAAAATTAACAAGGAAAATATTCAAAAATAACAAAATAAACTTTATATATAAAAATTAGTGTGGACGAAAACGCCGTGAGAACTTTCGTCATCACATTTCATCATGAAGAGATATACGCAAGAACAACGTTTACAAATTATTCAGTTTTATGATCAAAATAATCGTTCTCCAACTATCGTACGTCAAGTCCACATTTTTAAAATCCAAAAAATTACACTTTCCAGTCGACCTACGACCTTGATCTTTTTGCAATTGACCGATTCTCGATCCGACGTACCCTTAAGGAGCTCCGTTCACATTTGAAATGGATGCTAAGTTCATTTTTTTTTTCAATCCAAAAAAAAAAAACACTTTTCAGTCGATCTACGATCTTGACACTCATGAGCAATATTATAGGTCTTTTTAAGAGCTATCTTTTTGCCATTGACATATTGTGGCTACGTGACATACAGCAAATGAAACAATTGAATTGTTGCGAGAAAAGTTTTGGATTTCGGTCTTTCGAAATAAACCAGACTCTCTTTAAGCTTTACAAGCCAATATTGAACGTGCCATTCATGACATACGACTTGATTTTGTGGAAAATGTGCTCGAAAATTGGGTTCATCGAATTCGTTCCTGCAGAAGAAATCGTGGAGGCCATTTGAATGACGTTTTATTTAGAACCTAATTGTGTCGATTGTAATTCACATTAAATAAATAACATTTGAATTTCCTTAACAATAAGTGTGTTTTTCTATCAAATAAATCATATCACTCTTATTGGAAAACCCGTTACAAGATTTCAATTACGAACATTTCTACAAATTAACTTTCAACCGATGAAACTTATAACAATTAAACTATCGATATATTTTCCTGCAAATAAATCTTTGTTTGGGATATAATAATGGGTGATTCATTTCGAGGTTCCCTAATTATACCCTCACTTTAGTGTGACGAGGGTATATATCATTTGCTACGGAAAAAAGTGTAACACATCGAAGGAGTGATCTAAGACCCTAAGTATGTTCGGAGGAAATCCGTTTTGGGTCATTTTAAGTCGAATGAGCAATGTCCGTCCGTCTGTCTGTCTGTCCGTCTGTCTGTCTGTCTGTCTGTGTGTCTGCTGGCTGGTGCGCATGATAACTCTCGAAAGGAGTAACCGATTGACCTCAAATTTGGTATGTGGTAATATTTTTTTCTATCTCCGGCTAAGTTCGAAGCTGGGCCATATTGGTCCACTCCTTCTAGTACCTCCCCCACAAATGGTTAAAATGTTGTGAAATATTGATTCTTTAATAACTGCTATACTACTTATTCGAATCTTTTGAAATTCCACACATAGTATTAGCTTATTAGTCGTTATCAACTCGAGAAAAATGGGCGAAGTCGCCAAGTCCCTTTTGGTACCTCCCACACAAATGCACCATTTTGCACCAAAAGTTAACAGCTTATAACAATAATAACAGTGTATAAAAATACTTGAAATTTTGTACAGTATTATGCTTTTATATTGCCTACAGTCCAGGGAAAAATGGGTGTTGTTGTCACGCCCCTTTTGGTACCTCCCACACAAAGGTACCTTTTTGCACCAAAAGTTAACAGCTTATAACATTAAAACCAGTGTATAAAAATACTTGACATTTTGTACAGTGTAATGTTTTTATAGTGTCTATAGCCCTGTGAAAAATGGGCGTTATTGCCACGCCCCTCTTTGTACCTCCCACACAAAATGCCCACATCATACCACAATTTAATGTCTCATAACGTTTATACCAGTGCACATAAATGCTTATAAGTCGGCACAGTGCAATGAATTTAAAGTATCTAATGTTCAGCAAAAAAAAAGGTGTATTTGATAAACCCCTTTCTGGTACCTCCCACACAAATTGACAGAATAATTCGAGTAATATTCAATATTACATTACTCACAAAGTGAGGGTATACCTTAGTCGGTTTACCCGACTGAAGCTTTCTTACTTGTTTTTTTATGAAAAAAACACAGAAAATTAAAATTGAATGGGGAATCTTTATTATCATTTGAAAGAAAAATCTTTGGCATTTATTTTTTGAAGATTATGTCCATCAAATGTTGGCCGCGGCTACGTCTCAGTTGGTCCATCCGTTGAGTCCAATATTCGATGACTCGTTCGAGCATTTCGACTGGTAACTGGCGAATGACACGCGTGATGTTTTGTTCCAAGGCCTGAATCGAAGCGGGTTTGTCGGCATAAACTTTAGACTTTACATATCCCCACAGGAAAAAGTCTAACGGTGTGATATCACACGATTTTGGTGGCCAATCGACCGGCCCAAAACGTGAAATTATTTGCTCACCGAAGTGTTCTCTCAATAAATCCACTGATTGATGCGATGTGTATGAAGTGGCGCCGTCTTGTTGAAACCAAATGTCGCCGAGATCACGAGCTTCAATTTCAGGCATCAAATAGTTGGTTATCATGGCACGATAACGGTCGCCATTGACGGTTACGTTCTCACCGGGATCATTTTTGAAGAAATATGGGCCGATGATTCCGATACGTCGGATCAGGAATCGGTCAATGGCAAAAAAATGGCTCTTAACGGGAGCTAAAATATTGCTCATGGGTGTCAAGGTCATGCGTCGCCTGGAAAGTGTTTTTTTTATACCCTACACCACACTGTGGTACAGGGTATTGTAACTTTGTGCATTTGTTTGTAACACCCAAAAGGAGAAGAAATAGACCCATCGTTTATTATACCGATCGACTTAGAATCACTTTCTGAGTTGATTTAGCTATGTCCGTCTGTCTGTCTGTCCGTCTGTCTGTCCGTCTGTGCATGTATTCTTGTAATCAAAGTACAGGTCGCAATTATGATCCGATCTCAACGAAACTTTACACATATCTTTTTTTGGCCCAAGGACGATCCCTATTGAATTTGGTTAAAATCGGTTCAGATTTGGATATAGCCCCCATATATATGTTAGCCCCGATTTGACATGTAAGCGCTGTAAAAATTTTATTTTATATCCGATCAGTGCGAAATTCGGCAGAAAGAGGTTTCTTATTACATGAAGGAATACTGCTAAATTCGGAGAAAATCGGTTCAGATTTAGTTATAGCCCCCATATATATGTTACCCCCAATTTGACATGTAAGCACTGTAAAAACTGTATTTTATATCCGATCAGTATGAAATTCGTCAGAAAGAGGTTTCCTATTATATGAATGAACACTTTTAAATTTGGAAGAAATCGGCTTTCTGCATTTCCTAAAGTGAGAAACATCTTTCTGGAAAATTTTAATGATCGGAAGTAAAATACAACTTCTATAGCGGTTTGATACCAAATCAGGAGGAACATATATATGGAGCTTTAATATAAATCTGAACCCATCTTCCCTGAATACTTATTCGTGTAAAAAGACCTCCTTCTGTCGAATTTCGTACTGATCGGATATAAAATACAATCTCTAAGTCTAATGGTGTTAAATCACAACTTCTTGGAGGCCATTCAATATCACAGTTTCTTCACATAATCGAATCTCCAAACTTTTCTCGCAACAATTCAATTGTTTCATATCGGGATCGGGAATCGGTCAATGGCTAAAAGATAGCTCTTAACGAGAGCTAAAATATTGCTCATGGGTGTCAAGGTCGTAGGTCGACTGGTAAGTGTTTTTTTTTATTTAAAAAAAAATGGACTTAGCGCACGGAAAGTTGCAATTGGAGAACGATTATTATACCCTCACTTTAGTGTGACGAGGGAATATATCATTTTCTACGGAAAAAAGTGTAACACATCGAAGGAGTGACCTAAGACCCCAAGTATGTTCGGAGGAAAACCGTTTTGGGTCATTTTAAGTAGAATGAGCAATGTCCTTCCGTCTGTCTGTCTGCTGGCTGGTGCGCACGATAACTCTCGAAAGGAGTAACCGATTTACTTCAGTGAACCAACATGCTTACAATAAGGGGAAGTCTACAGAATCAGCCCTGCACGAACTTGTGAGCACTATCGAATCGTCCCTGCATTTCAAGGAATTCACCATGGTGGCATTTCTTGACATAGAAGGGGCTTTTAACAACATTCACTCAGATGCAGTAATTGCGGCACTGTCACATCTTAATGTTAACTTTAGTTTGATTAGACTAATTCAAAGTCTGCTCAACAGAAGACGCATAACAGCATGTCTTGGGTCCACAACTCTAACAAGGTTTGTAAACAGAGGGACCCCACAAGGAGGAGTACTGTCTCCACTAATTTGGAACCTAGCGGTGAATGAAATTCTGCTAGATCTAGAACGTTGTGGCTGCAAGGTCGTGGCATATGCGGACGACATTGCAATCGCAGTGAGTGGCAAATTCGAAAACGTCCTCCGAGACATTCTACAGGTGGTTCTGAACAAATTGGCTAGATGGGCCAGAAGCAGCGGTTTGGGCATAAACCCAAACAAGACCGAATTGGTTCTCTTTACTAGGATGAATAAAGCCCCACATGTGCACCCTCCACCTCGGATAAATGGAACAGATCTAGTCTTTTCTGAAAGTGCAAAATTTTTAGGAATAATTCTAGATAGAAAACTGTTATTTAGACTTAATGTATTGGAACGTGTAAGGAAGGCTAACGTCGCCTTATATTCCTGCAAAAAGGCTGTAGGGTCGCGGTGGGGCCTCTCTCCTAAAATCGTCCACTGGATATATATAGCAGTAGTTCGTCCTATACTGCTATACGGCATTGTGGTATGGTGGACGGCAACTGACAAACTAACCATCACCTACCTACTAACAAAGGATCAGAGAACTGCCTGCCTGAGCATAAGCGGAGCCTTAATGACTACAGCGACCGAGTCTCTACAAGCCCTACTCCATATACTGCCGATTAATATTGTGGCGAGAGAAGTTGCAACCAAAGCGGCAATAAGATTAAACTGCCTATCAATGTGGAGGTACAAAAACTACGGTCACATGAGAATATCAAAGTGTAGTGCTATGGTAACCGACCGAGTGGACTATATACCAACGGTGTACACCTTCGAGAGAAATTACATCACTATAATTCCCGCGAGAGATGAATGGGTTGGAAGAAAACCAGGTAATAGAAACCATCTCCACTTTTACACGGATGGTTCGAAGCTTGATGAAAAGGTTGGCTTCGGAGTACACTGTGCAGAGCTTAGATTGGATATAGCTCACAGACTACCAGATACCTGCAGTGTCTATCAAGCCGAAATAATGGCAATATGGGAAGTAGCCAAGTGGCTGAGTCGCAACATAGTAACCAACACTGGCGTTGTCATTTACTCGGACAGCCAGGCTGCCATCAATTCTCTGGAGGCAACATCCCTAAATTCACAAACAGCCCTCGACTGCCGCAGATCTCTTAACGAGATGACTGAGCAGTTTAACATACACCTCATATGGGTGCCTGGGCATAGGGATATCCCGGGGAACTGCAAAGCCGATGAACTTGCTAGGAAAGGGACGACATTACAAATTCTCGAAGAATTTGCATATATTGGTGCGCCACTATCCACGTGCAAGCTTTGGCTTAGGCAAGAGGCAATCAGGCAGTCCAACGAAAGATGGACAGAAATCGGCACCTGCAGGGTAGCTAGACAAATCTGACCAAGGTATGACCTGAAAAGATCAAAATATCTCCTCGCACTAGAGAGGCAAAGATTGTCTACGTTAGTATCAGTTCTGACGGGACACTGCTTGATCGGCGAACACGCCAAAAGATTGGGTATTGACTCTAATGACTTCTGCAGAAGCTGTGGAGATGAGGAAGAAGTGGAGAGCATTGAGCACTTGCTATGCGACTGTCCCGCTCTGAGTAAACGACGACTGGACATACTGGGATCGGCTGTTCTAGGCAGCCTATAAGATCTTTCCAGTACCGATATTCGTAATATCGACAAATTTGTATATCAAACAGGTTGGTTTCGATGAGGGGCATTTCAGCCCGTGGTAACACTAGGGACCTAAACTGGTCTATGTGAGCTTGTATAAAAAATACGGCTGCCACCCTATCCTAAACCTAACCTAACCTAAACCTACTTCACATTTGGTATGTGGTAATTTTTTTTCTATCTCCGGCTAAATTCGAAGATGGGCCATATTGGTCCACTACTTCTAGTACCTCCCCCACAAAGGGTTAACATTTTTGAAATATTGATTTTTTAACAACTGTTATACTACTTATTCGAATCTTCTAAAATTCGTCACATAAAGGGTGGTTAAATTGTAAGGGCCGATGTTGAATGTGAACCACACCTAAACGTCAAGTTTTTTCCGCATTTCATTTGACATTTATCAATTTCAGACTAGCTCAATTTGAACCATGGAAAGATACACAACCGAGCAACGCGTTAAAGTTTTTTAAGCCTTTTACGAAAATGGGCGTTCAAATCAAAATGCATTTCGTGATGTTTTGATCAGCATAATCGATCAAATGTGTCCACAATCGGGAGAATTTTGCGCAAATTTCAGCAAACCGGGTCTGTAGGAGATGTAAAAACACCTGTGCATGCTTGCCCAGTTCGTTTGGTGCGGCTTATGGGCTGGCGACGTCATCGGGCCATACTTCTTCAAAATGAGGCCGGTCAGGCAGTTACTGTGAATGGTGTTCGCTATCGTGAGATGATAACGAACTTTTTATGGCCCGAATTGGAAGATATGGATGTGGAAAATATGTGGTTTCAACAGGACGGTGCCACTTGTCACACAGCTAACGAAACAATGGCTCTTTTGCGCACAAATTCAATGGCCGTGATATCTCACGTCGTGGCGATGTCAATTGGCCGACAAGATCATGTGATTTGACACCGTTGGACTTCTTTCTTTGGGGTTATTTGAAGAAAAAGGTGTACGTCGATAAGCCAGCAACAATTCAAGAGCTAAGGAATGAGATAATTAGGGACATTAACGGCATAAAACCTCAATTATGCCTCATCGTCATCGAAAATTTGGACCATCGGATAGAGGTGTGCCGCCGAGGTCGTGGAGGCCATTTGGCCGATATTTTGTTCCATTCATAATTGAACAATACCAATGTTATCATAATAAAAAAAATGACAATAATTTCCTAAATAATTTGTTTTTTATTTAAAATCAACATCGGCCCTTAAAATTTAACCACCCTTTAGTATTAGTTTATTTGTCGCTATCAACTCGAGAAAAATAGACGAAAGTGCCTTACTCCTTTTGGTACCTCCCACACAAAGGTACCATTTTGCACCAAAAGTTATAAGGTTATAACATTAATGCCAGTTTTTAAAAATACATGGAATTTTGTACAGTGTAATGCTTGTATAGTACCTACAGTCAAGTGAAAAATGGGCGTTATTGCCACGCCCCTATTGGTACCTCCTGAAATTTTCCTTTCCATGAAATTTTCCATAACCAAATCGCAAAGTGGCTGCCCTATGTCCTCGATAGCCTCACGAATTCTATCTTTGAGGTCTTGAATCGACGCTGGGCTGTTGGCGTAGACCTTATCTTTCACGTGGCCCCAAAGGAAGAAGTCGCAAGGTGTTAAAACACAACATCTCGGTGGCCAATTGTGATCACCTCTTCGAGAGATAACACGGCCTGGAAACTTTTCCCGTAACAGAGCAATGGTTTCGTTGCTTGTGTGGCACGTAGCGCCGTCTTGTTGAAAGTAAACGTTGTCAAGATCAATACCATCCAACTCCGACCATAAAAAATCATTAATCATCTCTCGATAGCGCAATCCATTCACCGTAACTGTTGATCCAACCTCATTTTCGAAAAAGTAAGGTCCAATGACCCCGCCGGACCATAAACCGCACCAAACAGTCACACGTTGAGGATGGAGAGGCTTCTCAATAATAACTCTTGGGTTTTCCGAGCCCCAGATGCGACAAGTTTGCTTGTTGACGTAGCCACCGAGGCGGCAATGGGCCCCATCAGTCAAGATGATTTTCGATTTTTCGAATTTTAATAATTTCAATGCGTTGTTGAATCGTGTATCGTTCCATTTTTATACCCTACACCACACTGTGGTACAGGGTATTATGACTTTGTGCATTTGTTTGTAACACCTAAAAGGAGAAGAGATAGACCCATTGTTTATTATACCGATCGACTCAGAATAACTTTCTGAGTCGATTTAGCCATGTCCGTCTGTCTGTCCGTCCGTCTGTCCGTCTGTCCATGTATTCTTGTAATCAAAGTGCAGGTCGTATTTATGGTCCGATTGTGATGAAATTTAGCATAGTGCTCTTTTTTGGCCCAAGGACGATCCCTATTGAAATTGGTTAAAATCGGTTCAGATTTGGATATAGTCCCCATATATATGTTTCACCCGATTTGACATGCAAGCGCCGTAGAAACCACATTTTACATCCGATCTTTATGAAATTCGGCAGAGAGAGTTTTATTATTACGTGAATGAACACTACCAAATTCGGAGAAAATCCGATCAGATTTAGATATAGCCCCCATATATATGTTTCACCCGATTTGGCATGTAAGCGCTGCAGGAACTGTATTTGAAATCAGATCAGTACGAAATTTGCCAGAGAGAGTTATCTTATTACATGAATAAACACTGCCAAATTCGGGGAAAATCGGTTCAGATTTAGATATAGCCACCATATATATGTTTCACCCGATTTAACATTTAAGCGCTGTAGAAATCGTGTTTTATATCCGATCAGTACGAAATTTAACAGAGAGAGTTCTCTTATTACATGAATAAACACTGCCAAATTCGGGGAAAATCGGTTCAGATTTAGATATAGCCACCATACATATGTTTCACCCGATTTAACATTTAAGCGCTGTAGAAATCGTGTTTTATATCCGATCCGTACGAAATTTAACAGAGAGAGTTTTCTTATTACATGTATGAACACTGCCAAATTCGGGGAAAATCGGTTCAGATTTCAACATAGTCCCAATATATATGTTACACCCGATTTGACATGTAAGCGCTGTAGAAACCGTGTTTTATATCCGATCAGTACGAAAATCGGCAGAGAGAGTTTGCTTATTACATGTATGAACACTGCCAAATTCTTATCGCAATGCCCATTTTCGCATTGGTAGGTAGGTTTAGGGTATTATATAGTCGGCCCCGCCCGACTTTCTGTCTTTCCTTACTGGTTAGTAATGGCGTAGTTTCTACTTGTCACATGTCAAAGAAGAAACGCTTCAAAAGTGACAGCTACCGAAATACCGGGTGATTCAAAATAACACCTCTTGTTGGCAAACTCTGTATTATGCTTTGTATATATATATCAAGACTTTAAGCACATACACTGAAAAAAAATTTGTCATAAAATTAAAGAAATGCTCCAAAGACGTCCTTAGTCTTCAAAATAAGTACATTTTGTACTTAAAGTTAAGAAAATCTACTTAAAATTAAGTAAATTACTTAATATTATTGAAGTTATCTATATTTAAAGTACAAAATGTACTTATTTTAAAAACTAATGACGTCTTTGGAGCATTTCTTTAATTTAATGACAATTTTTTTTTCAGTGTATACATATATTTTTCTCTCCGTGTATAATTATCTTACAGTTCTACTGATGTTTCTGTACCATAGGTTTATCTATCAACGATTATTTCATAAAAAATATGGGGGGTTTATTGGAATAATTTCCAACGTTATCAAGTTTTTTAAACTCCGAATAATTTTTTTAAATAAGGCTTTTTATTTTATATAAATTGTTTTTTTTTTTTGTATTTTTAAATTTTCCAGGCCAATTGAGAAAAAAACTTTGTATATACATATTTATACGCATCTTTTGTCATATCGCTCACTCACTTCAAGAGTGAAATAACTCAAAATTTAAAATTTTTGAGGTTGCCTTACAGAAATGCGAATTTTGCAAATGTCTATAAATTAATATCGGCGAAATTTAGTTTATAAGTAAACAAGCATATTTCGTATTATTCCATCGTTTTGAAACATCTCAATTACACGTCTTGACAATTTTCAATTTTTAGTTACGTCACTCTTGAAGTAAGTGAGCGATATGTTCGCTCATAAATTATTTTAAAGTAATACAAATTAGTTACCACATTTTATTTTGCAGGACAACTCAAACAACGACAATATATGCCAAATCAACAGATGGGCCGAAACAAAGTGATACATTTTCCTAATTCGGGGGGTAAGTATTACAACTCATACGTAATCGCTTCATTATGTAAAAGTACAAATCTTGAATAGATTATGCATTCTGTCTTAGTAAGTTTATGTACGATAAGCTTCGTTCAGATCTTAGCGTTTAATTAGCGTAAGCTTAGAATTTTCCGCACGCTCTCTTTAATGAGTTAATTGCTGAAATGTGTGCTAAATGACCTCAACTCAGTTTTGTTTTGTAAAATGATGTAAAAATAAAAAATATGTATAAAACGACAGCAGCAGAAAGTCAGTGCACTTGGGAACAAAGCAAAGTTGTACTAAAAACGTTTTTTGTTGCAAATATAGCCCTAAATAAAAAGAGGCCTAGTGAAGCAGTTGTGGATGTTTTAATAATTAATTAATAACAAAACAAAATATTCTAATTTTAAGATTTATCCAAAAATTTTCATAATCTTTAAAATAAAGAAATTTCAAACTTTAGTTCCTTCGACCAAGTCCGTCCGCTCCTGTCTGTCTGTCTGTATTATTTGCTTACTAGATATTTGAGCGTCATATTCCCAAGTGAAAATTGCTTTTTTGCCAGTCCCAAATAAATATTTAAATATATGTGCATATTATATTTCGGTTATCCACAAACTTGTTTTTATTGTTTTCCCACAAATTGCATACGATACAATGTCAATACCCCGACCGGATGGCGCATTTCAAATACATAAGAGCATTCACATTAAAGTACTATTTAAAATTGTCGAGAATCATGACAACTATCGAGTGTCAAGTGTTATGACATAATCTATAAATTCCATTCGTGCATTTCCAACCACCAAATCAAAACCCGTCAAAACATCCACTCTTCCGATTTAGTTCAAATGTTCGACACTGCCAACATTTGCAATGAGATCCTAATTAATGCTTCACGGAATTATCGTTGGCAACAACGAGCGCGTGAATGTGTGGGTGCGCTTGCCACACAAATAATGATGGGGCACAGTGGTTGCAGACGCCAAAGGATGTAGTACGTATTAGAAATAAGGAATAACATATTTATGCCCTCACCTTAGAGAGGAGGATATATTATATTTGCTACGATCCAAAAGTGTAACACATCGAAGGAGTGACCTAAGTCCCCAAGCATGTTTGGTGGAAATTTGATTTAGGTCATGTTAAGTCATTTGAGAAATGTATGTCTATCTACTGGGTGGGTGGTGCGCACAATAACTCTCGAAAGGAGTAGCCGATTGACTTCAAATTTGGTATGAGGTATTATTTTCTCCATCTCAAGTTAAGTTCGATGATGGGCCATATTGGTCCACTCCTTCTAGTACCTTCCCTACAAAGGTTTAACATTTAGTGAAATGCTGATTCTTTAATAACTTCTATACTACTTATTCGAATCTTCTGAAATTCCACAAATAATATTATTTTGTTAGTCGCGGTCACCTCGAGATTTTATAGATAATTTCATCATAATTAGACATTTCTATAAAATTTGTTGAAATTGATTTTTTTAGAAATTTCCACCATATTTGCAATTTTCTAGAAAATTTCATCAAACTTGTATTTTTCTGAAAAATTTTGTTGCAATTAAATTGTTCTACAAAATTTCGTATAATTTACATTTTTCTAGAAACTGCTGTTGAAATTGCATTTTTCAAAAAAAAAAAACACATTGAATTGCATATCTCTACACTAAAAAAAAAGCGTACTGAAAATCAATGAATTTTTCGTAAAGTTTAAGATTTCGGCAATGATTTCGAGCCAAAGACAATCGCTATAAAAATAAGAAGGTTTTATAGTTAATTTAAAGACGTGAATAGTATTTGTTTTGAGGATGCATTTCATAGAATTAAGAATTTTGGGTAATAAAACTAATTAAGTTTGGTCTTAAAATAAGCAAATTTTTGCGTAAATTTAAGTATGGCGCGTGCTTATTTTTAGTAAAATATCATATAATTTAAAACATTATCGTAATAAAATTTAAAATGTTTGTCCTTGATATAAGAATATACTGGTAATTAATTTAAGGCATACATGAATTTAAATACAGTTTTTTTAAATATGTATGGAAAATTCGTTACATTATATTGATTATAATGTTACTCTTTTAAATTAATCATTTTCTTTGAAATCATTTACTATGCATAGAAAATGCAGTAACGCAACACTTTATCTTTCTAAATAAATATTTTATTTGTTATATTTTATATTGGAAAATACAAAAAAATATAATACATATTACGGATAACCTTGAACATTTTAAAACTTAAAACAATATGTAATTGTATAAAGACAAATCGGCCAACACACTATGAAGTTTGACTTTTATTCGAATATTGTATTGTTATGTATCGATTCGCGGGATTCGTTTCTCTATTTGTTGTCCATGAACAATTTTTATCGGAACCGACCTTAATGATTTTTAACCTAGAATTTGACTGGAATTTAAATAGAAATTATATAAAACAAATATTATATTATTATATCATTTGGATGCTCACTCATTTCCTGCAATTTGTAAAATTTTATTCCCCACTGCATTTTTCATATATCCAAATAAAGTTGAATTGCGCGAACTAAAATAAATATAATTTGAATAGAAATCAAACAGAATGTTTTATATACGATAAAGTATTAAAATAAATTTTATCATATAACTGTCACAAAATGTTGAAAGATAAGAGATATATTAAAATCTTTGGAATATACTTACTTACACTGAAATATTTAGTCACTCTTCTACGACACAAATTCTCATAATAGATCCATACAAAATTTGCTGTGCTAAAAGTTAAAAAAAATATTTATGTAAGATATTATTAATAATAGAAACTGATTGTTTTGAAAGGGGCGAAAGTGACATTTTTCATATAAATTGAGTTATCAAAAATAATTTTCTCAAAAAAATCAATCGTGACTTAGGTTTTAAAATCTTAAGTTTTGTTAGCAAACAAAACTACAAAAACGTATTTAAAATTACTTCTGTAAAACAAAAGCTAATGCTGCTTATGACATTCTTAACCCTGGTGTTAGATTAGAAAATCTGTACGAATCCTAGATTAAGAATATAAAATGAATATGGAAGACAATATTTTATATTTATTTTTATTCAATACTTCGTGAAAAGAAAACAGCTTATTTACAATTAATTTTGAGCAAAAACGCTTATTATTTTGATTTTAGTAAAACAAAAATATCCCTTGGACAAAATTATAAGGCAATATATATACATACATATATTACCGTTTATAAAGGAAACGATACAAAAATTAGACCAAATGGGCCTAATCTAACAGCAGGTTTAATTATGAAGTACTTATGAAGCAATTATGAACACGAAATCAAGGAAAAATTTAAACTAAAATTAAAAAAAGGAAAAAATCTTTTTAAATAAATTATATTTGGAAAACTTTTTAACAATAACTTTGTTTGTGTGAAAACACGTATTTTATATGTAAACGTCAGTTCGCAAATATATTTTGTTCTAATACATTAATATATGCGTTCCAAATTAAATTTCTTGATTTTCAAATAAAATATATTTGTTCAGAAATACATAATACTTTCAAATATTGTTTCCAAATCTATTTCCTTTTAATTCACACAATCCCATGTAGGTGTATGCTCACTTATTTTTTGCAAGTTATAAATGGCATTCAGCACTGCATTTTTATACCCTCACTTTAGTGTGACGAGGGTATATATCATTTGCTACGGAAAAAAGTGTAACACGTCAAAGGAGTGACCTAAGACCCCAAGTATGTTCGGAGGAAATCCGTTTTGGGTCATTTTAAGTCGAATGAGCAATGTCCGTCCGTCTGTCTGTCTGTCTGTCTGCTGGCTGGTGCGCACGATAACTCTCGAAAGGAGTAACCGATTGACCTCAAATTTGGTATGTGGTAATATTTTTTTCTATCTCCGGCTAAGTTCGAAGATGGGCCATATTGGTCCACTCCTTCTAGTACCTCCCCCACAAAGGGTTAAAATGTTGTGACATATTGATTCTTTAATAACTGCTATACTACTTATTCGAATCTTTTGAAATTCCACACATAGTATTAGCTTATTAGTCGTTATCAACTCGAGAAAAATGGGCGAAGTCGCCACGTCCCTTTTGGTACCTCCCACACAAATGCACCATTTTGCACCAAAAGTTAACAGCTTATAACATTAATAACAGTGTATAAAAATACTTGAAATTTTGTACAGTGTTATGCTTTTATATTGCCTACAGTCCAGAGAAAAATGGGTGTTGTTGTCACGCCCCTTTTGGTACCTCCCACACAAAGGTACCTTTTTGCACCAAAAGTTAACAGCTTATAACATTAAAACCAGTGTATAAAAATACTTGAAATTTTGTACAGTGTAATGTTTTTATAGTGTCTATAGCCCTGAGAAAAATGGGCGTTATTGCCACGCCCCTCTTTGTACCTCCCACACAAAATGCCCAAATCATACTACAATTTAATGTCTCATAACGTTTATACCAGTGCACATAAATGCTTATAAGTCGGCACAGTGCAATGGATTTAAAGTATCTAATGTTCAGCAAAAAAAAGCTGTATTTGATAAACCCCTTCTGGTACCTCCCACACAAATTGACAGAATAATTCGAGTAATATTCAATATTACATTACTCACAAAGTGAGGGTATACCTTAGTCGGTTTACCCGACTGAAACTTTCTTACTTGTTCATATATCCATCACATTTATCTTTAAATATTGCGTGATCTAAAATTAAAATAATTAAATTTTTTCTGAAAATAAATGAAATAAAATTATCTATAAACAAAAAATATGCAAATAAATTTTATCATATCACAATTGGAAAACGATGAAAACTAAGAGAAATATTTCAACCATTCATATATTACGTTGAAATATTTTGTAAAATTTGCCACTCTTCTCACAAAAGACCCATTCTAAAATTGTTTTACTAAAAAATTAAAAAAGATAGTTATATGTATAACATATTATTAATAATAAATTTCTATATTGCCTCAAATAATTTTACATTTCTGCATTATGCGCTGGTATTTTTAATAAATAAATACTTTCAATTAAAATGTGTTTTGATAATTTTGTAATTGCCAATAAGATGTTTATTTCAGGATAATAATATTATTTTTCACGTACCTAAACTAAAATTGTTCCCATTGTCTCTTTCAGTATTACAAAATCTATTACTCACATTTTTCTCATCCATTTGGCACAAATCTCTCAGGACTAACAAACAAGATCTCCTTCAAAAACGCATGTACATCGCCATAAATAACATACAGCAAAAATAACTATGACACACGCACTCGCTTATCACAGAGATCGATGGTGACGCCGACGGCATAACCACATGCATACACACATGTACACGACGGTTTCATTTGTTGTTGTTGCTATGCTTTAGCAAAAATAACTGTTAACAGCCCATATTAAAATTATTTTCGGTGCAATATGCACGTATGTATGCACGTATACTTACATATTCACAGCAATCAATTTTTTTCACAATCCGCGTCCGAAAACAGGCAACCGTTTCCTTCCATCGCTTGTAAATAACTGACGATTTAGAAGAAAACGAACAGAACTGTTCTCTATTTTCTCTTCTAGCATTCCATAACAATTATTGATTCACACATTACCAAACAAAACTGATTCTCCGAGCGAGAGAGGGAGGGAGAGATTGTATAATTCTCTCGTATGTATTCTTAAAAATAATGACAATAGTCATAAAATTTATTACCAAGACAGCCTTTCCTTTAAGGGGAGCATAGCCTTAAATTTATTACTCAAATAAATCATACTGTTAATTAAGTCCGATTCGGCATTAAAACTATGACATGTCTACGTCGTAGTGTTAATGTAGAAAATCCTTAAAAGTATTGAAATATTACTTAAAATAATGCGGATTCTCACAAAAATAATGATTTTTTTCTTTAATTTAAATGCGTACATTTAAAGAAGCGCGTACACAAAACTAATGATTAGATAGACATTAATTCAAATTCAAAAAACTTTATATTAAGGAAAATTTCGTAAAAAACGTGTAAATTTTCATTCTTTTAATGAAAATTGTCATTGAATTGATGCCGAGGTAGCATACTTAATATAAGAATGTGTCATCATTAGTTTTATTACTATTTTTTTTTTCAGTGTACAAAATGTATTGAAATGCATGAACTTGATTAAAGGTCGTCAATCATTTAAAGGACGATGAAGGAAATTTTTTGGAAAAAAAAATTTCGAAGAAATTTTGAAGAAGTATGCAATTTAAAAGACATTTTCTATAAAAATTTAATTTTGACACAATTTTCTAAAAAAAAGTAGGTTTCAATAAATATGTATTTTTGTAAAAAATTTTAAAATTTTGATAGTTTTCTAGAAAAATGCAATATTGAAGAAATTTTTATAGAAGAAATCGTTGAAAAGAGCAACGTATTATTTTGACAAAATTTTATAAAAATTCCAATTTTAAAAATATTTTCTAAAAAAAAAATTCCCAAAATTGCATTATTCTGCAAAAAACTTTTGACTTTTTTTTTGTATATTTTATTGAAAATGCATTTTTCTACAAAGCTTCGTTGAAGTAGAAAATTTAATGAAAATTTTAATTTTATAGAAAATTTCATAATTAAATTTTTTTACAAAAATTTTTTAAATTATTTTTTTAGAAGATTCCTCAAAATTTTAGAAAATTTTTTCAAACTTGCAATTTTTTTGAAAATTCCATCAAACTTCAAATTTTCTAGAAAAGTATTTAAACTTGAATTTTTTAAATTTTGTTGTTGCAATAAATTTTTTTTTCTATAAAATTAAATTTTCAATAAAAATTTAATTTTGACACAATTTCCTAGAAACAAAAGTAATTTTTAATAAATATGTATTTTCGACAAAATTTTCTACAATTAAAATGTTGACAAAGTTTTTTAGAAAAATGCAATATTGAAGAAATTTTTATAGAAAAAATCGTCGACACTCGCAGATTTTTTTTAAATAAAATTTTGACAAATTCCAATGTTGAAAAAATTTCCTCCAAATTGCATTAGAAAATTTAACGAAAATTTTCATTTTATAGAAAATTTCATAATACTTAAATTATTTCTACAACAATTTTTTAAATTGATTTTTTAGATTCTTCAAAATTTTGCAATTTTTTATAGTTTCTTCAAACTGGCAGTTTTCTAGAAAATTCCTTCAAACTTTAAATTTTCTATAAAATTACCGCAAACTTTAATATATTTGAATTATGTTGTTGCAATAATTTTTTTCTACAAAACAAATAAACAAGTGTCAAAAATTTCTGGAACGTCAAGATTTTTTGTAATTTTTTTTTATTAATCTGGTTGAAAATTTGGAAAAAATATGAAGGAAATATTCTGGAAAAATAACATTTCGAAGAAATTGTGAAGAAGTATGCAGTTTAAAAGAAATTTTCTATAAAAATTTTATTTTGACATAATTTTCTAGAAAAACTGAAATTTTCAATAAATATATATTTTCGAAAAAATTTTCTACAAATAAAATTTTGACAGTTTTCTAGAAAAATGCAATATTCAAGAAATTTTTATACAAAAAATCATTGAAAATTGCAACGATTTTTTTAAAATGCAAAATAAAAATTCCAATTTTGAAAAAAAATTCTCAAAATTGAATTTTTCTCCAAAAAAAATTAGATTTTTTTTGAAAATCCCATGGAGATTGCTCTTTTCTACAAAATTGCGTCGAAGTAGCAAATTTAATGAAAATTTAAATTTCATAGGAAATTTATAACAATTACATTTTTCTACAAAAATTTTTTTTAGAAAATTTTTTAATTGTTTGTAATTTTCTAGAAATTTTTTTAATTGTTTGCAATTTTCTAGAAATTTGTTCAAATTAAAAGAAATTTTCTATAAAAATTTTATTTTCACATAATTTTCTAGAGAAACAGTAATTTTCAATAAATATATATTTTCGACAAAATGTTCAAAGTTTTCTAGAAAAAATTTAATATTCAAATTTTGCAATTTTTTAGAAAATTTTTTAATTGTTTGTAATTTTCTAGAAATTTTTTTAATTGTTTGCAATTTTCTAGAAATTTGTTCAAATTAAAAGAAATTTTCTATAAAAATTTTATTTTCACATAATTTTCTAGAGAAACAGTAATTTTCAATAAATATATATTTTCGACAAAATGTTCAAAGTTTTCTAGAAAAAATTTAATATTCAAATTTTGCAATTTTTTAGAAAATTTTTTAATTGTTTGTAATTTTCTAGAAATTTTTTTAATTGTTTGCAATTTTCTAGAAATTTGTTCAAATTAAAAGAAATTTTCTATAAAAATTTTATTTTCACATAATTTTCTAGAGAAACAGTAATTT
Source organism: Eudasyphora cyanicolor (assembly GCA_963930755.1). NCBI lineage: Eukaryota > Metazoa > Arthropoda > Insecta > Diptera > Muscidae > Eudasyphora > Eudasyphora cyanicolor. The sequence goes on along the minus strand of OZ005735.1, from coordinate 218,697,170 downwards.
TCAATAAATATATATTTTCGACAAAATGTTCAAAGTTTTCTAGAAAAATTCAATATTCAAAAAAATTTTATAGAAAAAATCATTAAAAATTGTAACGATTTTTTAAAAGGAAAAATAAAGATTCCAATTTTGAAAAAAATTTCTCAAAAATTCCCTCGAAATTGAATTTTTCTGCAAAAAATTAAAAAATTTTTTTTAAATCCCATTGGAATTTCACTTTTCTACAATATTGTGTTGAAGTGGCAAATTTAATGAAAATTTGAATTTTATAATAATTACATTTGTCTACAAAAAACTTTTAAATTGTATTATGTATTTTTAGAAAATTTCTCCAAATTTTGCAATTTTTTAGAACATTTTTAAATATTTTAGAATTTCTTGAAAATTCCTTCAAATTTTCTAGAAATTTACTTCAAACTTGATTTTTTTCAATTTTTGTTGATGTGGAAAAATTGTTCTACAAAATTTCGCTACAATAAAATGTTTCTTGAAAATTTTGTTGAAATTGCATTCTTCTGCAAAATTTTGTTGAAATTGTGTTTTTGTAGAAAAATTGTTGAATCTACAAAATGGCTTGAAATAGTTTGTTTTTCTATAAAATGTTGTTTAAATTATTGTGTATAGTTGACCTTTATAATTGATGATAGTTTTGTTTTTTTTTTTGGCTTGAGGTCATAAATAAAACAAATTAAAGGGTTTTAAAAGAAAAATGCCATTTTTTGAGATAAATGATCGGATGTTTATTTCATAATAAAGAGGAAGGTATGCCGTTAGTAATGAAAAACAACATCAGCCAAATGGCCACCACGACCACGTTTACAGGACCATACCTTTTCATGAAATTTTCCATAACCAAATCGCAAAGTGGCTGCCCAATGTCCTCGATAGCCTCACGAATTCTATCTTTGAGGTCTTGAATCGACGCTGGGCTGTTGGTGTAGATACTATCTTTCACATGGCCCCAAAGGAAGAAGTCGCAAGGTGTTAAATCACAAGATCTCGGTGGCCAATTGTGATCACCTCTTCGAGAGATAACACGGTCCGGAAACTTTTTCCGTAACAGAGCAATATTTTCGTTGCTTGTGTGGTACGTAGCGCCGTCTTGTTGAAAGTAAACGTTGTCCAGATCAATACCATCCAACTCCGACCATAAAAAATCATTGATCATCTCTCGATAGCGCAATCCATTCACCGTAACTGTTGATCCAATCTCATTTTCGAAAAAGTAAGGTCCAATGACCCCGCCGGACCATAAACTGCGCCAAACAGTCACACGTTGAGGATGGAGAGGCTTCTCAACAATAACTCTTGGGTTTTCCGAGCCCCAGATGCGACAATTTTGCTTGTTGACGTAGCCACCGAGGTGGAAATGGGCCTCATCAGTCAAGATGATTTTGTATCGTTCGTATCGTTTTGTATTGTTCGATGATCGTGTATCGTTCCATTTTTAGTAATGGCGTAGTTTCTACTTGTCAAGTGTCAAAGAATAAAAGCTTCAAAAGTGACAGCTACCGAAATACCGGGTGATTCAAAATAACACCTCTTGTTGGAAAACCCTGTACAATTACGAGTTTATTGTTTTATTTTTAAAATTGTTATTTTCCCGATATTTCGACTGACTTCGTCGATCATTTTCAAGGGTTACACTGACATAACAAAGAGACATAAGGGTAAAAATAAAACAAGCGTGTCAAAAATTTTTGGAATATCAAGATTTTTTGTAAATTTTGTAATAATCTGGTTGAAGATTTTCGAAAAAAAAAAGAATTTGAACCGTTTTGTGTGTTTAGAAAATTACCATTTTCTCTTGATATATTGAACCGATTCGACTGCAATTTCGCAATAGATCCGAAACACTGCCTCCAATCTAAATATATCATTCGCTTCATATGCCAACTGACCATGTGGAAAATATTGCAAATTATTTTTTGCACGTGCTAATAATTTTACTTTCTGGAGCAGTGATTTAAAATTATTTATGTGTGGAATACACTCTATTTTGAAGTCCAACATAATCATAAAAAAACATAAAAAGTTACAGCAAATTTACAGACTCTACCTTTTCCAAAATATTTTGGGTTTAAGATTGCAGGACACCAAAGACCTTTCCAATTTTTTTTTCCAAATTTACACCATATCCAATAGTTATGTGTCCAAAATCTCTTTAGTTTTTACGGATTTGGAAAGGTTGGAGAATATGTTAAAAATTTTATGTTTAAAATAATCGCTTATGTCGTCTAAAAATTGCACAAATTCCATCATCATTGATTAATTCATTAGTTTTTCGTAAGACATTTTTAGATATTTCCAAAAATGTGTTGTTGTTATTTATTGTTGGTCTGTGCTTTTGTTATTCAGTCCGAATTTATTTTTGGTTTGAGACCATATGTTCCATTTACTTTCTGTCTTTTCCAAGAAAGTAATAGAAACAAATAAAAAATTGGTAGAGAGTTTTAATTGCTTGGTAGAATTGACTGCAGTTTCGATAGACACCACTCTATCATCTTCAGAATTCAGTAGCAATAGTGTATGTCTTTAACTTAAATCAGCTGAAATACTTGAAGCAGTAAATTGAATTTAACAAGAACTGCTAACCATACCCGTATTTTGCCGAACTAAGTCAACATACTAAAACTCTCATACCAATACATTTTTTGTTTTTTGCTTGGGTTCGCATAGCGAACCACGAAAAAATGTAGTTTTGTCAACGGCTAATGCCGACGTCATCGTACCTCATGTGTTTGTATGTGTTGTTGTTATTTATTGTTGGTCTGTGCTTTTGTTATTCAGTCAGAATTTATTTTTGATTTGAGACCATATGTTCCATTTACTTTCTGTCTATTCCAAGAAAGTAATAGAAACAAATATTTGCTACTGAATTCTGAAGATAATAGAGTGGTGTCTATCGAAACTGCAGTCAATTCTACCAAGCAATTAAAACTCTCTACCAATTTTTGTATTTGTTTCTATTACTTTCTTGGAATAGACAGAAAGTAAATGGAACATATGGTCTCAAACCAAAAATAAATTCTGACTGAATTTCCAAAAATCATAAAATAAATATAATATTCACAAAAATAGTAATATATTTATGTATTAAGTTTACTCACGTCTCCCCTGGAAGATCGCTACTGCCCACTAGGGAGCCGCGACATCCCGGTTGGGAAGGTCTGCCTATGATATCTCTTTGTACAAATTCCATTATCATTGATTAATTCATTAGTTTTTCGTAAGACATTTTTAGATATTTCCAAAAATCATAAAATAAATATAACATTTATGGAAGATCGCTACTGCCTACTAGCAGTAGACGACTTCCCGGTTGGGAAAGTCTGCCTATGATATCTGATCTATATTTTATGGTGGTATAACAAGGTTTGTATAACTCTTTTCTGATTAATAAAATACTATTTTTTATATTTTTTGTCTTTATATTTTATTTGTAAATATAAATTGTTCATTCTAAACTAGATATAGGCTCTTAAAAGTCTATGTGATTTTTTATGGGCTGATGGTGTCTGCATTCAATTTGATACTTTAACTTATTTCTAAACATAATTTGTCGCTTGAGAGCCAACATATCGTTGAGAGAACATTTCTCTAGATTCTCTGCCGTTTTTTTGATGAGTTTATTGGTGAGTGAGATTTTAGTGCGATTTAAACGCATCAATTGCGCTTTGCCCTGGCGCAATTGTTCGCGGTACGAGAAGAGAACATAACTTAGAGATGACTTTGATTTGCACTCCATTGCTGGTATTTTATTATAATTATTGCCTTTCTGTGAATTTATGTTTTCACTTTGTTGCCCCGATTGAGAGTGATGTCCTGATGATGAACTATCTGGGTTTTATATACAAAGCGAAGATAATTTTAACTTACCTGTATTTACCTATTCTAAATGTACCTGTCGAAATCTTTAAATCTCTGGTTTGGCAATAAAATTGTATAGTTTTTAACTCTCTGTTTTCGTACGTAAAATTAATCCCATATTCTTAGAAGTATAATCCTTGATGTAATCGCACTTACCTGTATAATTTAAAATAATTCCAATCTTTTATATAACCCCTTTTTGAGTTGTCCCTGAATAATCCTTCTGTTTGTGTAACATAAACTAATAAAATACAATTGCATTGTCCTCCTCTAAATGAATATCGATGCTAATGTTTTGTGCGTAGGCATATTAGGGTTAAATATATTCGGCTAAGAAAACCCAAATTGGATTATCACTTCGTTTAAAGGCCGACTTGTCAAAATTATTACTGATCATCCATATACGAGAAAGAATAACTGTTGGATTGAACATCTGTGAAGTAAATCTAATATAAAGACCAACAAAATAATAATATTAAAAGAAATGCAACAAGTTACTGTAAAAATTACACATTACTGGCTGAAAACATAAAAAGTACAAACACCGAGGAAGAATATGCTCAAACAGAAAGTCTAACATGATTTTAATGTAATCTGTCATTATTGAGGTGACAAGAGTCATTATTAGCTCCTGTGTTTTACTGTTCACATTTTTACTTGGGAAAATTTACTTTTTTGCTATTAGTCGGATAAAAATGTTTTTAACTCTTTAAATATTTCCCGATAACCTGCACCAAAACTCCGAAAAATATTAATGATAAAATACATATTCAATCATTTTCTCCGTGTATATATTGGCAATCCCTTAAAACAAGTTATCATCAAGAACAAACTGCTGACAGTATGATTTAAAAGGTAATTTGCCCGTTTAAATTTCGTAAATGGCATGATTTATTTAAAAAATTGATGCTTTTAGTTGTGTTAAATAACGGGTGATCCAAGTAGAGATACTTTTTTCAATAGCCTTTTTTTGACAGATCACGTGTGAGTCGTGTCATGTTATTATTGTTAAGTATTATTTGGCATTTTATTATGGAAAGACTTACGCCTGAACAACGTTTACAAATCGTTCAACTTTATTACGAAAATTCACGTTCTGTGAGGAATGTGTTTCGTGCACTTCGCTCAACTCATGGTCAACATAATCGGCCTACTGAGCGTACTATTCGCAACACCATCACCCATCTTGGGACCCAGCATTCATTACTGGATAATATTCGACCGAATAGACCACGTCCAGCAAGCTGTGAAGAAAATGTAGCGGCCGTAGCTGAGAGTGTACACGAAGACCGTGGAGAGTCGATACGATAATTTCACGTTTTGGGCCGTTCGATTGGCCACCAAGATCGTGTGATATCACACCGTTAGACTTTTTCCTGTGGGGATATGTAAAGTCTAAAGTTTATGCGGACAAACCCGCTTCGATTTAGGTCTTGGAGCAGAACAACACGCGTGTCATTCGCCAGTTACCAGTCGAAATGCTCGAACGAGTCATCGAAAATTGGACTCAACGGATGGACCATCTGAGACGTAGACGCGGCCAACATTTGATAGACATAATCTTCAAAAAATAAATGCCAAAGAATGTTGTTTCAAACGATAATAAACATTCCCCTCGTAATGGATCACGCTTTATAACAATTTTTTTTCCTAAAAGTGTAATTTTGTGATATTATTTTTTGTCTTTTAATTTTTTTATAATTTTTGATTTATTAGCATTTTAAATTATTTTTTAATTATTTAAATTAAGTGTGGCACGTAGCCACAATCAGTCAATGACAAAAAGATAGCTCTTAAGAAGAGCCAAAAAAAATATTGTTCATAGGTGTCAAGGTCGTAGGTCGACTGGAAAGTGTTTTTTTGGATTTAAAAAAATGGACGTAGCATCATTTTCAAATGTGAACGGAAAGTTTATTTTTGCTCTAGCTCCTTAACGGTACGTCGGATCGGGAATCGGTCAATGGCAAAAAGATAGCTCTTAACAAGGGCTAAAATATTGATCATGAGTGTTTTTTTATTAAAAAAAATGGACTTAGTGCACGAAAAGTTGCAATTGGAGAACGATTATGGATAAAACTGAATAATTTGTAAACGTTGTTCTTGTGCATATCTCTCCATGATGAAATTGTAAACACTACTGAATACAATGAAAAACAAATGACAGATCATGACATATTACAAGTGGTCGAAACGTCACTTTAAAATCATATCATCCCTATTGGAAAACCCTTTATTCATATATTTTTTAAGCAATCAAATTTAGGTTTCGATATAGTTTTTGGAGAATCTTGATTTAAATCTTGACATATACGAGTATAATGTATCAAATATCAAACTACTGAAGAATGTTTTTTCAGTTCAGTTGGCTAATGAAAAACTAAATTGTTAAATATGTATGTATATTTGCCTCAAAGTTTTACTTTATTATTAGAATTTTAAATTGTTTTCCCAACAACATGTTACTTATATATACATACATTGTCTAATTATTCGTACAAATAGTTATAATATATTATAACTATAGATTATTTCATATAATCTGGCGAAATAACATCTAATCCTATCGCGAAATAAAAAAATTCACCAGTTTTTTGCTCTCCTGATAAATTGGGTTTTTATACCCTACACCACACTGTGGTACAGGGTATTATAAGTTTGTTTCACGGCAGATGTTTGTACACCTGAAAATAACACAGCTAGACCCACCTTAAAGTATACCGATCGACTCAGAATCACTAGCTGAGACGATTTAACCATGCCTGCCCGTCCGTCCGTCCGTCTGTCCATGTAAAGTTGTTGGTCGACTACAGGTCGCAATTTCACTCCGATCGTTCTGAAATTTTGCAGTTTAGAGTATTTCGCAGCTGTAAAGATCCCTATTGAATTTGGTTGAAATCGGTTCAGATTTAGATATAGCTCCCATATATATCTTTCGTCCGATTTGGCCCTTTAGTCCTATATAAGCTGTATTTTACATCCAATCGTTTTGAAATTTAGAATGGTAGAGTTTCGTGATCCATGAACTAACACTACCGAATTTAAAGAAAATCGGTTAAGATTTAGCTATAGCTCCCATATATATGTTTCGCCCGATTTTGCTCTTTAGTTCTGTAGAAGCTGTATTTTACATCCAATCATTTTGAAATTTAGAATGGTAGAGTTTCTTGATCCATGAACCAACACTACCGAATTCGAAGAAAATCGTTTAAGATTTAGCTATAGCTCCCATATATATGTTTCGTCCGATTTGGCCCTTTAGTTCTATAGAAGCTATATTTTACATCCAATCATTTTGAAATTTAGAATGGTAGAGTTTCTTGATCGATGAATCAACATTGCCGAATTTGAAGAAAATCGGTAAAGATTTAGCTATAGCTCCCATATATATGTTTCATCCGATTTGGCTCTTTAGATCCAATCGTTTTTATACCCTACACCACACTGTGGTACAGGGTATTATTTAAGTATAAAATGTCCGAAAAGTAAATTTATGTAAACAATTTATACATGAATTACAAAATTTATATATCAGAGTTATTCAATATTACGAGAGTGGTGTAGGGTATTATATAGTCGGCCCCGCCCGACTTTAGCCTTTCCTTACTGGTTTAATATAGCTATTTTTGGATATAATTTTACCCATTTTAAAAATGTAGTTAGTTCACACTAAAACAATATCCAAAAAGCTATTATGCTATGGAACTTATTACACAAATTGTATAATATCTTGAAACCGGCTTTATTTATCCTAAAAATATTTTAGGAAGACTTATTTTTTGTCTCTCACTTTATATATTACAGTCGAATTTGCCAAATTGTGACTTTTCAGCTACAATACAATAACAAAATTATAATTAACCAGTAAGGAAAGGCTAAAGTCGGGCGGGGTCGACTATATAATACCCTACACCACTCTCGTAATATTGAATAACTCTGAAATATAAATTTTGTAATTCATGTATAAATTGTTTACATACATTTACTTTTGAGTCATTTTATACTTAAATAATACCCTGTACCACAGTGTGGTGTAGGGTATAAAAACGATTGGATCTAAAGAGCCAAATCGGATGAAACATATATATGGGAGCTATAGCTAAATCTTTACCGATTTTCTTCAAATTCGGCAATGTTGATTCATGGATCAAGAAACTCTACCATTCTAAATTTCAAAATGATTGGATGTAAAATATAGCTTCTATAGAACTAAAGGGCCAAATCGGACGAAACATATATATGGGAGCTATAGCTAAATCTTAACCGATTTGCTTCAAATTCGGCAATGTTGGTTCGTGGATCAAGAAACTCTACCATTCTAAATTTCAAAACGATTGGATGTAAAATACAGCTTCTGTAGAACTAAAGGGCCAAATCGGACGAAACATATATATGGGAGCTATAGCTAAATCTTAACCGATTTTCTTCAAATTCGGTAGTGTTGGTTCATGGATCAAGAACCTCTACCATTCTAAATTTCAAAACGATTGGATGTAAGATACAGCTTTTATAGGACTAAAGGGCCAAATCGGACGAAACATATATATGGGAGCTATAGCTAATTCTTAACCGATTTTCTTCAAATTCGATAGTGTTGGTTCATGGATCAATAAACTCTACCATTCTAAATTTCAAAGTGATTGGATGTAAAATACAGCTTCTTCAGGACTAAAGAGCAAAATCGGACGAAACATATATATGGGAGCTATAGCTAAATCTTAACCGATTTTCTTCAAATTCGGCAATGTTGGTTCATGGATCAAGAAACTCTACCATTCTAAATTTCAAAGTGATTGGATGTAAAATACAGCATCTTCAGGACTAAAGAGCAAAATCGGACGAAACATATATATGGGAGCTATAGCTAAATCTTAACCGATTTTCTTCAAATTCGGCAATGTTGGTTCATGGATCAAGAAACTCTACCATTCTAAATTTCAAAACGATTGGATGTAAAATACAGCTTCTATAGGACTAAAGGGCCAAATCGGACGATAGATATATATGGGAGCTATATCTAAATCTGAACCGATTTCAGGCTAAACTGCAAAATTTCAGAACGATCGGAGTGAAATTGCGACCTGTAGTCGACGAACAACTTTACATGGACAGACAGACGGACGGACGAACGGACAGACATCGTTAAATCGACTCAGCTAGTGATTCTGAGTCGATCGGTATACTTTAAGGTGGGTCTAGCTGTGTTATTTTCAGGTGTTACAAACATCTGCCGTGAAACAAACTTATAATACCCTGTACCACAGTGTGGTGTAGGGTATAAATACTAAATGGGTTGCGCTAAATTTTATTTAAAAACTTTGTTTTTAAATCGCCCTAGTATATGAGTTGGTAGCGTGCTCGCCTCTGAGTTTGGGGTCGTGGGTTCGATTCCCAACTGAGGTTCTGCTCTGTCGCCACAAAAATAAAGCAAGTATCCCGGCTTTTCCCTGGACCTTAAAATTAGAATATAAATTTAATTTGTATCGTAATTCATATAAATAAATAAATAGTTTTTAAATTGTGTCATTGAACCCAAATATGTTTCGAATGTATCAAATATGCTTCGAATAGGAAAATAATGGTAATCTAGCTTTACAGAGAACCCCGTAGAAGTCCCAAACAGAAATTATAGGCAATTCTATGAATAAGAAATTCAGATTAAATCCGCTCTCGGAATACAGAGCAGGGGCTTTCGATAACTTTTGGATATATCCTTCATAAATATGTATAATCTTGACTCAAAACAGAAATACATAGATGGAACTAATTATTTTTTTTTTTTGAAAAATAGATCCAAGTTCAAAACTATTGGAATGAAATCTAAAACTTGCTTAACTTCTCCCTTTCTTATGTCGAGTTTACTCTAAGCATACTACTGAAGTGATTTCTTCAGTTTATAATTGACTAATAAAAAAATAAATTGTTTAAATATTTTTTTCTCAAAGTTTTATTTTATTATTAAAATTTCATAGAATTTTCAAAAGTCAAAAACAGAAATTTTAGGCAATTTTATGAATTAGAAATTCGGATTAAATCCGCTCTCGGAATTCAGCACTGGGAAAATCGATAACTTTTTAGGAAATTCCCTTATATTTTAAACTAGCTGAGCCCGGTGCGCTTCGCTGCCCATGTCAAAATTAGCGCTGTAGAAACTGTATTTTATATCCGATCAGTACGAAATTCGGCAGAAAGAGGTTTGTTATTACACGAAGCAATACTGCCAAATTCGGAGAAAATCGGTTCAGATTTAGATATAGCCCCCATATATATGTTACCCCCGATTTGACATGTAAACGCTGTACAAACTGTATTTTATATCCGATCAGTACGAAATTCGGCAGAAAGAGGATTTTTGTTACATGAAGGAATACTACAAAATTCGGAGAAAATCGGTTCAGATTTAGATATAGTCCCCATATATATGATACCCCCGATTTGAAATTCAAGCGCTGTAGAAAATGTATTTTATATCCGATCAGTAAGAAATTCGGCAGAAAGAGGTTTCTTATTACATGAAGGAATACCGCAAAAATTCGGAGAAAATCGGTTCAGATTTAGATATAGCCCCCATATATATGTTACCCCCAATTTGACATGTAAGCGCTGTAGAGACTGTGTTTTATATCCGATCAGTAGGAAATTCGACAGAAACAGGTTTCTATTTTACATGAATGGGTATTCAAGGAAAATCGATTCAGATTTATATATAACCTCCATATATATGTTCCTCGAGATTTGGTTACAAAGCGCTATAGAAGTTGTACTTTACTTCCGATCATTATAAAGTTCTCCAGAAAAATGTTTCTCAATTTAGGAACGAATATTGCTTAATTTAGCGATTATCGGTTCAAAATACATTTACCAATTATTCCAAATTATTATCGCAATGACCCTTATCGCATTGTTAGGGAGGTGTAGGGTATTATATAGTCGGCCCCGCCCGACTTTTTGCCTTTCCTTACTGGTATAGGTAATATATTCACTGAATGAAAAAACACCGAATTCAGTGGAAAGTCCAGAAAATAGAAATGTATACTTATAAAATTTCTAAATTCTTGTTTCATTGGTCATGCATCACATTATCATATTGCGATTGTATTGGAGTGAGCAGCTGTAATTATCGCATACCGAGCATTTTTGTTCATGTATTTCCTATATAATACTTGCAAGTTATATCAAAATATGGGCTGTGCCACGCCCACTGGTCCTATTCCGCCCATTTGTAAGCCAATCATGTAGACTGCTACCAGATACATGTACGCAAAATTTCAACACTCTCGCTAACTAAATGAGCAATATAAATCAATTTAAAAATTTGGCTTATATGGGCGGTGGCACGGCCATTGGTCAGATCCCGCCAATTTTTGGACCAATCACGTGGACTGTCACCAGATACATATGTACAACATTACAGCACTCTAGATAAAAATTGTGCAAGATATATCAATTTCAAAATTTGGCTTATAAGGGCGGGGCCACGCCCATTGGTCCGATCCCGCCCATTTTCTGACCAATTACGTAGAATGCCACCAGATACATATACACAACATTGCAGCACTCCCGATAGCAAATTGTGCAAGATATCAAAATTTGGTCTATGTGGGCGGGGCCACGCCCATTGGGCCGATCCCGCCCATTTTGGACCAATCACGCAGACTGCCACCATATACATATACACAATCGCCAACGGATATATATACACAAAATTCCAGGTCTCTCGCTAACAAATTGTGCAAGATATCACATTTTTAAATTTGGCTTATATGGGCGGTGCCACGCCCATTGGTTCGATCCCGCCCGTTTTTGGATCAATCACGTGGACTGCCATCAGATACATATGTACAACATTACAACACTCTAACTAACAAATTGTGCAAGATATATCAATTTCAAAATTTGGCTTATATGGGCGGGCCACGCCCATTGGTCCGGTCCCGCCCATTTTTTGACCAATTACGTAGAATGCCACCAGATACATATACGCAACATTGCAGCACTCCCGTTAGCAAATTGTGCAAGATATCACATTTTTAAAATTTGGCTTATATGGGCGGGGCCACGCCTATTGGTCCGATCCCGCCCATTTTTGGACCAAGCACGTAGACTGCCACCATATACACGTACGCAAAATTCCAGCACTCTCGCTAACAAATTGTGCAAAATATCTCAATTTCAAAATTTGGCTTATATGGGCGGGGACACGCCCATTGGTCCGATTCCGCCCATTTTTGGAAAATTCACATAATCTGCCACTAAATTCATACACACAAAATTTCAGCGCTCTAGCTAAAAATTTTTCTCAACATCAAAATTGGACCCATATGGGCGGGTCTACGCCCACTTGATATATCGAAAATTCAGGTACCCTATTTTCAGCACCCCGTACACATGTACATTCTGTGAAAATTTTAAGATGATCCGTCAAGCCGTTTAGACGTCTATACGGAACAAACAAACACACAAACAGACACTCTCTTTCATATATATAGAAGATATGCATATATTTCTAAGCAAAAATTTATGTTTCGATATATTTTTGGGAGAATCTTGACTCGAAAAATAAATACATAGATGAAAATAATAATTTGTATATAGGCATTTCTCCAATGTCGAATGCAACGTTCGTACGCATTCAAAGTGAAAAAAAACAATTTGACAAAAGGCGAAACTTATAGCTCTTGATTAGCACTATAATTGGTGCTAAGGTTGATTTTGGCCAATTGTTCGTTTTCAAGATAATTACAAAAAACCAAGCCATTCGCAGGCGACCACCTCCGATTTCGATGAAATTTGGTACACGCTATCTCCTAGTGTGTACAATTTGTATGATGTCTATATTTAGTCCAAATTCGCTATGGTTCTTGCTTTACAGCGTCTGAAAGTTGGTCGAATCTCTATTTTTTCTTAAAGGATACTGAATTCAATAGAGTATAACTTAAGAACGCGTTATCCGATTTCAACGATTTTAGTGTCATTGTAAGTGGCCACAAATTGTACACACTAGGAGATAGCGCGTACCAAATTTCATAGAAATCGGAGGGGGTCGTGCTTAAAAGTGGGTCGACTGCCGTTGGAATTACCCCGCTTTCAAAACAAACCAATCAAACCCTGATTTCAGCGATACCTGAAGGAATATTTTATTGCGACTAATTTTAAAATGTCATGGATTCATGTATCTTAATAATGTCTTTTATTTTATTCAAAAATATCAAGTAGTTTATTTTTTATTTAATTTTAATCAAATTCGCACGCGACATTTTATTCCATCGTTCTTTTTATGTGTATTTTTTTACCTTTTATGCAACTAGACATCCAAAGGTTGATTATAAATGATTTTTAGTATATTCAAAATATTTATTTTCACAACAAAAATACATTTTCTTATATCCCTTAAATATAAATCAAGATTTAAAAGATAGACCATTAATCAGAACATTACATGCAATACAAATGTTTAAAACATAATTTTGCAATTATTCTAATTTGCACTCAAATATTTTAATATGTGTTATGAATAAATGTAGTTTTTGAGAAAATTAGGTAAAATTGATAGATTCCATATAAAAAAATGGCACAAATGGCACAACATACTTTTATAGACTTGAAATTTTTGGCTGAGGTTGACATCTCGTTGGAAATGCCCATATGAAACATATGGCCAATTTAAAAACTATAGGAATGAAATCAAAAACTTGTTTAACTTCTCCCTTCCATATGCCGGTTTTACTCTTAAAACACTACTGAAGCTGTTTTTTAGTGTATAATACTAATGAAAAAATAAATTTTTTAAATTTTTTTTTTCTCAAAGTTTTATTTTATTTTAGTTGTTTTTAATTAATAAACAAGCTCGAGGTCAAGTTTTGATGCTTTTTATTTATTCGATATTTCGTTCCTCTTTGAGGAACATCTTCAGGAATATCTATAACATTGTTGAAAATAAAACAAAAACAACACTCAATATATTAAAAACATCATAAACATCGTTCACTTACGAGTATGTAAACAAAACTAACACAAAACATAAAAAGACATACGTCCTGCCTTGTTGTCGTCTGTTTTCTTACTAGCTGATCATTTTCTTACTCGATTCTATTTAACTTCTTTATTAGAAGTCTATAGTTGTTTGCACACCCTTCTATGTCTGCTTTGTAGTTAATGCGTTTTGTTGTTGTTGTGTTAATGATGTGCAGTGTCTCTAGCATTAACCTTTTGTTGTAATTACTCTCACTCTCTATTACTCGTACTCCTTCTAAGTCGGGTTCGTGTTTTGTTGCAGCACAGTGTTCTGCCAACGCTGTTTTTTGTGTTAAATTTCTATTTCTTAGTTTGATGTCCGATTTATGCCCGGCTAGTCTTGTTTTTAGTTTGTTTTTTGTTGTTCCGATATATATTTTATTACACTCTGTTGTTTCGTTTCCGTTGCATTTTATTTTGTATATTATATTGGATTTTTCCAAATTGTCAATAGGTTCCTTCATGTTAGTAAACAGTTTCTTAAGTGTGTTCTTTGTCTTTGGTGCTATTTTGTACTTGTTTTTGTCTAAACAGTTCGCATTATCGAAGCGTTCTGATAGTTTTGGAACGTAAGTAACTGACTTGTACAATGTTGGACCGATCGTTGTGATTTTTGTGTTCATTTCTTTATTTATAAGCGTTGAGATTGTTCTTTTGGGGAAGCCATTTTCTTGTAAAATAGTTTTTATTTTTGCCATATTTTTGTCATGGAATTGTGTGTCGCTAGTATTGAGGACCCGGTTTATAAAGTTCGTGGCCGTGTTGAAAATGATTCTTTTGGGGTGATTCGAGTGGTAGTTTAGCAATCTACCAGATGATGTCGGTTTTTGATACCAGTCAACTAAAATTTGATTTTCTTTTCTTATTAATTTCATATCCACAACGATCGGTCCAACATTGTACAAGTCAGTTACTTACGTTCCAAAACTATCAGAACGCTTCGATAATGCGAACTGTTTAGACAAAAACAAGTACAAAATAGCACCAAAGACAAAGAACACACTTAAGAAACTGTTTACTAACATGAAGGAACCTATTGACAATTTGGAAAAATCCAATATAATATACAAAATAAAATGCAACGGAAACGAAACAACAGAGTGTAATAAAATATATATCGGAACAACAAAAAACAAACTAAAAACAAGACTAGCCGGGCATAAATCGGACATCAAACTAAGAAATAGAAATTTAACACAAAAAACAGCGTTGGCAGAACACTGTGCTGCAACAAAACACGAACCCGACTTAGAAGGAGTACGAGTAATAGAGAGTGAGAGTAATTACAACAAAAGGTTAATGCTAGAGACACTGCACATCATTAACACAACAACAACAAAACGCATTAACTACAAAGCAGACATAGAAGGGTGTGCAAACAACTATAGACTTCTAATAAAGAAGTTAAATAGAATCGAGTAAGAAAATGATCAGCTAGTAAGAAAACAGACGACAACAAGGCAGGACGTATGTCTTTTTATGTTTTGTGTTAGTTTTGTTTACATACTCGTAAGTGAACGATGTTTATGATGTTTTTAATATATTGAGTGTTGTTTTTGTTTTATTTTCAACAATGTTATAGATATTCCTGAAGATGTTCCTCAAAGAGGAACGAAATATCGAATAAATAAAAAGCATCAAAACTTGACCTCGAGCTTGTTTATTAATTAAAAACAACTAAAATACAGAATAAAGGTCGATTATTCAGAAAATACATTTCAAGTTTTATTTTATTATTAGAATTTTATATTTATTCCCAACAACATTTTACTTATATCCATAACTATATATATCTCGTCCACGTTCCAATATTTTTCTATTCTTCAGGAATAGAAAAAAAGGTTTCTAGATATTTTGTGCCGTTAGAGTCTACTGAGTTGTGCTTCTCATCCGTTTAATATTGCATTACTCTGAATAATTCCCATACAGTTTACTTCAAACTCTTTTCATAAAGTTTGTTGTCAGTTGATTGCTGCATTGCTCAATGTGACCTTTTCAGCTGATGATGTCTACATTCAATTTGATACTTTAACTTATTTTTGAATGCAATTTGTCGATTGAGGGTCACCATATCGTTCAAAGTACACTTCTTGATATTATCTGCCGTTTTCCTGATCAGTTTATCGGTGAGTGATATTTTGGTGCGATTTAAACGCATCGAGTGCACTTTACCCTGACGCAATTGTTCGCGGTACAAGAAGAGAACGTAACTGAGAGATGACTTTGATTTGGAATCCATTATTGGAATATTATTTGAACTATTTTCTTTCTTTCTGTGTTTTGATGTTTTGGCTTTGTTGGCTCGATTGAGAGTGATGTCCTGTCGTAAACTCATCGAGGTTTTATACACTGTAAACTCTAACAAGCATATAGTGTAACTACTACCTGTTGATTTTTGTTACTACAGGCACCTGTTGGTGTATTATAGTATGAAGATTGACATAATGTTTTATATCCTTCCCTGTTGTTGTCTATCCATTCGAGTGTAATGGCAAATACCTGTTTAATTCCAGAGAATTCATAATTATGCAAACAAATGGATTAATGGCTTAAATATTTTATCCACAAGAAACCGACTTTGTTGCTCAGTCCTAGAGTCATGCTCATAAAATAAACCTTTTGACATTTCTGATATGAACAATTTGTCCGACATATTTTATTATTTTCTGTATTTGTACAAGAAAGTACACAGGCTTATGTGTAATTTAGTGTAGAACTCATCGGGTTTGTATATTGGAGTGTTTAATTTGTCACACCCGATACCCGGAAAATATTCAAAAGGTTAAATTTAATACATTTTATGTAGATATGCATATATCATCTTTTGTGTAAGTTAGGCCATGGTTATACAAGGTGGCGCAAAAGCAATCCTCCTATAAGAAAATGCTATAAATGGCGCAAAAGTAATCCTCCTATCAGAAAATGCTATAAATTTTGCGATTGGCCCCTATTATATTGCTGACTATTTATTTGACCAATAATCGGTCGGTGACTTTGGCACAAAACATCGAAAGGTTACTTTTATAGTATAAAGTAAATCAAAATGTTTCAGTATCATTGCAATATTTACGCTACGCTTTGCATTCTAAGATTTGTCACACCCGTTACGCAAAGACCGTAAATAATTTTTAATCGATTTAAAAATATTGTCTATTTATTAATTTTATTTCAAGTATAAAATTAAATAATATAAAGCCGAAATTTCGATATAAATTGAAAAAATAAATATATGGTATGGGGGCAATCATTAAGAGAACGATGAAGGTCCATAAGGCATTTTAAATCAGCCTATTCATTGTTACAAGGTTTTGATTGGTTCTGGAATAAAAGGCATAAGTATATTTCTCAAATGGAGTTAATGAATATCAATATATTTTCGAAAGTAGGTGGTAAAGAATATCCGACCTAAACATTATTTTGAAGGGAGTTCTGCTTATAATATTCCAGTGGGACGCGCAGTGTATTCTAATTTGGAAGGATGGATATTGACAATATTTGAAAAAGTTCGAAATTTTGTTTCCATGCATAGATAACATATAAAAATCTCATATTTTCTGTGTAAGAATAGCTGTAATATGAATCGGAATTTTTATTTTCATGCAAAATAATGTTTATAAAGAAAAAAACAGCATATTTGTAGATTTGTAATCCAGTTATTGAGCAAATAAAATAAAACTTTGAGAAAAAATAATTATACATAAATTGTTTGTTTTATTACATTAGTGATTTGTATGATATGTCTCTAAGCTTATCCCTGTAAAATAATTTCTGAAAAAGCAATTGAGTAGAGAATTTGTGTGTACTAATTCCCCACTCGCTTCCATAACCTTTTCTCTTTATAAAGGATGAGACTTCCAGAAGTAATTCTGTTTTGATGAAAAAGGAACGTCTTCTTTTTTTTGAGATTTTCACGAGTTTTGAAAAATGAAAAAAAAAAATTTTCTTTCGTTTTTATTTCTCTTTATTTTCTATTTTTAAATTTATTTTTATAGACTTATATATTTTTTATTTTGATCCGAAGAGGATTTGAACCCGGGTTACTTGCTTGCTAGCTCTCTGCACCACCAACTGCCGCGAACTCATCAACTCTAATTTCTACTACGTTTTTTGGGGAACCAGATTTTGTCGATAGCCTCGCTACTTTTGGAATTAAGTTGATAATTTGTCAGTTCTATTTTTAGACTCGCTTACTTTTGCGGTTTATTCGTTGCTGATCATTCGCAGTGAACGGACGTGTTTATCACATAGCGGATATTTACCAGTACCTATTACGCAATAGCAAAAATCTGTACAAAGTCTGTAAGGCCTACATCGTAGTACCTATTACGGTCTAATACAGACAAAATTAAAATAAATTCTCTTGACGGGGATGCCTTCGTGTTCCGATGGAGCGCGGTTCCCCAATCGTCCGACTGTCCGTCCGTTGGTCTTGGCCAAAGCCGACCACACCAAAAATGGTGAAAATCTCCCCCAAGTACTCACAACAGGTGGTGCGGTGAGGGGAAAACGTCATGTCCGACCGTCAAAACGGAAGCACAATGAGCATCGTGTAGCGCTCAGAGTTTTGACGAAGTTGGAGGCTGTTGAGGTTTCGGCTCTTACCGAAAAACAAAAAGAGTCACTTACCTGGGCTAAAGGCGTCATAGATGCTTCTAAGGCCAATGAGTCGGCTGAAAGAGCCACAAATTCAGCTGTGTTAACGGCTAATAAAGTAAAACGAATCAGATCACCTGATGAACCCCTGCCTTCGAAAAAGGCAAGAGGCCCTAATGTCACCATCAACAGGACACTCACCAAGCCCTTCAATGAAGTGGCGAAGGAGAGTCTAGTGATGGCTGTTATAGACAGAAGTAGTGAGGATGGATCCATCCTCAAGGACAAATGGAGTCATGTACAATCAGCCATTATGGCTCATTACCTCGATGTCCGTAGAGAAATGCCGGGCAAACCACCAATCTGCAACGATGCAGGATGGCATCAGGGGAGAGTAAAGCTCTTATA
Organism: Eudasyphora cyanicolor; assembly: GCA_963930755.1. Classification (NCBI taxonomy): domain Eukaryota; kingdom Metazoa; phylum Arthropoda; class Insecta; order Diptera; family Muscidae; genus Eudasyphora; species Eudasyphora cyanicolor. The sequence continues at coordinate 218,678,288 of OZ005735.1, read as the reverse complement.
TTTCGGTGATGCCAGATCAGTAGACCTTTATAAGGCTGCTCTGAGTCGAGCGGGTGAGGTGTGGCCGGGTGCCCAGTTGGATGTTGTCGAAAAAAACAACATCCCTAGTCACCCTAGAGCCATCACCTGGGTTACAGAAGAGCCCTCCAACCCGGCTGACATCTTAGAAATAATAAAAGATTCCAATCCTGGTCTGCCGGCCCATAATTGGAGAATCAGCAAGGTGGGTGAGGCGGATGGTAAAAAGCGGCAGGTCAATCTTATCCTAAACGCTGAATCCACCTCCCATATACAAAGTGCGAGTGCAACCCTACAATATGGCTTCGAGACTATAATCTTGAAGATATACAAGCAGGATATAGCTCCCACTGCAGAAGGTGAGTCGTCCACCGTGGCAATTTCTGTAAGTGCGGAGGTAGCCACGCCTATTATTTCTGGTGACTCCAACTCTAACAGAAGATCTGTAACGTCCTACTCTGAGGACGAAAGCTCTACTTCTGACACAGAGGGGCTGAGGGGAGTCTCCGGACTCTTTGACGCATCTGGCGGGGACATGCTTCTCGACGATACGGACGAAGAGTTCGATAACACCCTTGTTGGGGTGGATGTTAATCTGTCAATTACCAATGATGGTAAGAATTCTACAGATTAACCTCCATCACGCTAAAGCAGCCTCAGCGGCTCTATTGCTGCGCCTGTCCACAGGCGCAGTAGACATCGTCCTGATACAGGAGCCCTACGTAGTGGGAGGAAGGGTGTGCGGTATTAGGACACCCAACTTTAAACTGCTTGTGGCCAACTGTGAAGGCACTCCAAGAACCTGCATTTTGGCCAGGAAAGATCTAAGTATCTTTCTCCTGACTAATTTAAGTGGTAAAGACCAAACAGCTGCTAGCCTGGAGATCGGTAATCGCATATATTGGGTGGTCTCCAGCTACTTGCCTTATGAATCTGTAGTACCGACTGCTCTATTCAGGGAAGTAGTAGAAGAAGCAACGTCTGACGAGCTCGAGCTGATTATTGGCGCAGACACGAACGCTCATCATACTATCTGGGGTAGTACGGATATAAACAATAGGGGTGATTCGCTTCTTGACTTTATTCTAACTACCAATCTTAGTATTTGTAACATAGGTAATAAACCGACCTTCACAATTAAAGACAGACAAGAGGTACTCGACGTAACGTTTGCTACTGACCGGCTGTCAGACAAAATTATTGGGTGGAATGTACTGGACGACCACTCATTCTCAGATCATCATTATATTGAGTTCAAACTCGCGGAAAAAGTGCCTAAACCCGCCGTCCACAGAAATGTAAGGAAGACAAAGTGGCATCTGTATGAGAAGAATTTCAAGAAAGTCCTCAACTCTAAACTTCCGTACGAACCGAATGACAAAGCCGGTTTGGATAATCTGGTCGATCATATCACCATATCATTCAATAGATCCCTTGAAGAAGCCTGTCCAAAAACAAGGTACAAGGGTAAAACTAAACCCCAATGGTGGACTTCTGAGCTAACGGCTATGAAAAAGACCTGCAACAAGCTATTCAATAAGGCTAAATCTACTGGGGTCGCTAATGATTGGGATGCCTATAAAGAGCAACTCAAGATCTATAAGAAGGAGCTTAGAAAGGCGCAAAGGCGCTCTTGGTATACCTTCTGTGGTGAAGTGGAAAAGGTCTCCGACGCCGCTAGGCTGAGGAAGATATTATCTGCCTCACCCTGTACAGTGGGATATTTACAGGATGAGGCAAATAACTGGACCAAAAACAGCGAGCAGTCGCTCAATGTATTGCTCGACACACATTTCCCGGGGAACTCTGTAACAGAACTCGAGGATCAGCAGGACCAACAAGAGTGCGAGTGGACTGCGAGCGTCGCTAGCTTCTTGACTGAGAGATCCAGAATAAGCTGGGCTATTAACAGCTTTGAGCCCTTCAAGTCACCTGGACCAGATGGCATCACTCCAGCAGAAATGCAGAAAATGTTAAAGTACATTATCCCCTGGCTGGAGAAAATTTATGTAGGCTGTATCAGGCTTTCATACGTCCCGAATCGATGGAGGGATACCAAAGTGGTATTCATACCTAAAGCGGGAAAGATATCACACACTAGGCCAAAAGACTTCAGACCAATTAGCCTATCCTCGTTCTTATTGAAAGGTCTGGAAAGACTTTTAGATCATTTCATTAGGGAAAACCTGGATACAAAACTCCTGTCGAGGAACCAACATGCTTACAACAAGGGCAAGTCTACTGAATCAGCCCTGCACGAACTTGTGAGCACTATCGAATCGTCCCTGCATTTCAAGGAATTCACCATGGTGGCATTTCTTGACATAGAAGGGGCTTTTAACAACATTCACTCAGATGCGGTAATTGCGGCACTGTCACATCTAAAAGTTAACACTAGTTTGATTAGACTAATTCAAAGTCTGCTCACCAGAAGACGCATAACAGCATGTCTAGGGTCCACAACTCTAACAAGGTATGTAAACAGAGGGACCCCGCAAGGAGGAGTATTGTCTCCACTAATTTGGAACCTAGCGGTGAATGAAATCCTGCTAGATCTAGAACGTTGTGGCTGCAAGGTCGTGGCATATGCGGACGACGTGGCAATCGCAGTGAGTGGCAAATTCGTAAACGTCCTCAGAGACATCCTACAGGTGGCTCTGAACAAGTTGGCTAGATGGGCCAGAAGCAGCGGTTTGGGCGTTAACCCCAACAAGACAGAATTGGTTCTCTTTACTAGGATGAATAATGTCCCACATGTGGACCCTCCACCTCGGATAAATGGAACAGATCTAGTCTTTTCTGAAAGTGCAAAATTTTTAGGAATAATTCTAGATAGGAAAATGTTATTTAGACTTAACGTATTGGAACGTGTAAGGAAGGCCAACGTCGCCTTATATTCCTGCAACAAGGCTGTAGGGTCGCGGTGGGGACTCTCTCCTAAAATCGTCCACTGGATATATATAGCAGTAGTTCGTCCAATACTGTTATACGGTATTGTGGTATGGTGGACGGCAACTGACAAACTAACCATTACCAACCTACTAACAAAGGTTCAGAGGACTGCCTGCCTGAGCATAAGCGGAGCCTTAAGGACTACAGCGACCGAGTCTCTACAAGCCCTACTCCATATACTGCCGATTAATATTGTGGCGAGAGAAGTTGCAACCAAAGCGGCAATAAGATTAAACTGCCTATCAATGTGGAGGTACAAGAACTATGGTCACATGAGGATATCAAAGTGTAGTGCTATAATAACCGACCGAGTGGACTATATACCAACAGTGTACACCTTCGAGAGAAATTACATCACTATGATTCCCGCCAGAGATGAATGGGTCGGCAGAATACCAGGTAATATAAACCATCTCCACTTTTACACGGATGGTTCGAAGCTTGATGAAAAGGTTGGCTTCGGAGTACACTGTGAAGAACTTAGTCTGGATATAGCTCACAGACTACCAGATACCTGCAGTGTCTATCAAGCCGAAATAATGGCAATATGGGAAGTCGCCAAGTGGCTGAGTCGCAACATAGTAACCAACAATGGCGTTGTCATTTACTCGGACAGCCAGGCTGCCATCAATTCTCTGGAGGCAACATCCCTAAATTCACAAACAGCCCTCGACTGCCGCAGATCTCTTAACGAGATGGCTGAGCAGTTTAATATACACCTCATATGGGTGCCTGGGCATAGGGATATCCCGGGGAACTGCAAAGCCGATGAACTTGCTAGGAAAGGGACGATATTACAAATTCTCGAAGAATTTGCATATATTGGTGCGCCACTATCCACGTGCAAGCTTTGGCTTAGGCAAGAGGCAATCAGGCAGTCCAACGATAGATGGACAGAAATCGGCACCTGCAGGGTAGCTAGACAAATCTGGCCAAGGTATGACCTGAGAAGGTCAAAATATCTCCTCGCACTAGAGAGGAAACGATTGTCTACGTTAGTACAGGTTCTGACGGGACACTGCTTGATCGGCGAACACGCCAAAAGATTGGGTATTGACTCCAATGACTTCTGCCGAAGCTGTGGAGATGAGGAAGAAGTGGAGAGCATTGAGCACTTGCTTTGCGACTGTCCCGCTTTGAGTAAACGACGACTGGATATACTGGGGTCGGCCTTTTTAGGCAGCCTAACAGATCTTTCCAGTACTGATATTCGTACTATCGATAAATTTATATATCAAACAGGTTGGTTTCGATGAGGGGCATTTCAGCCCGTGGTAACACTAGGGACCTAAACTGGTCTATGTGAGCTTGTAAAAAAATACGGCTGCCACCCTAACCTAAACCTACTTTTGCGGATTTTTGAATTAAGTTCTTCATTAGAAAATCCAGAAAAAATATAGCACATTATAATCCGGAAGGTAAAAATGCAACACACAGAATAAAGTTTGGTTGCCTCAACCGAATTATTTGCCAACCGAATTTTGGTAGTTCTGTTTACTATCATGCGATTCCATCAGGAAGGAGGTTGCACCAACTACGAAAATGGTGGCGTAAATTATCTGTTGTAGTTGCCACAACCAACTGTTTTAAAAAATTGGTTGTTTTGACAATTTGTCATTCATATACTACCGACAATTAAGTTTTCATTAATTTTTATTTTAATTATTGAACAAAAAACCAAACAATTCATAACAAAATTAAAAATCCCATATTACAAATTCATCACTATTATGAGATGTGGAAATATTTGACACACATTTTAGTACACGAAAAAAAAACACAAAACTTTTATGCAAATATCGCTTAACCCTGTGCTTTCAATTTCATGATTGTTGCTTTTATTTTGTATTTATGTAAAACATTTTGCATTCCGCACATTATTATCCACACGAGATTATTTTTGAATAACTATACCGTTCTTGAACAAAATGTTGAAGATTTTTTAATGTCGAGTAATTTTATTTTTTGTTTGTCATGTATCAGCAAAAGAACAGCAACCAATCTTTCGGTTGTATTTCCCAAAATACATTTAATTATTCTAAATTTGGGAAATGATTGGGATAACCAATAAACGATTATTTATTAATATTTGTCTGTTGTAGTTACCAATTATTCCTTGCAATAATAATCTTTGGTCAATTTCTGTTGTCAAGAATAAAACATTGGTTGTCACAACCAAAAATCGATCATATGGTACTATAATGAAGATTTAAAATTGGTTACCACAACTAACCGAGTGTCAATGAAAAAAACAATCTTAATTCGATTGATACAACCATCGATTTAGTTGCAAGCATTTTCATTTGATCGTATCCATCTTATTATTGTTGTTTCAACTAATTATATATAAATACAACCGACAGATGGTGTAGGCAATATACTTTTTGTTGCTAGTACTATTTTTTTATTGTTACAATCGAATTCCAACCAATTATTTTCCTGGGTGAATGAAGAATTAATGTCCTGGCGATAGTTCTACACCTACTTCAATAGAATGCAGAGAGCAATGCTTAATTGAATCTTGGCAAACGAAACTGGAAGTATTTCTGAGCGAGTCAGTTACAAATACAACCAGTAATTTTTTACTGGGATATTATATGTTTGGAAAGAAGACATTGCCTTAAATAAGTTTTTCATTTTATTAATTTTAAAGTTGATCCTACTTTTCAGAAAGAAGAATAATTTCGTTTTTGAAACAAGGTTAGGTTGGGTTGAAGAAAGGAGACGTTTAAACGTCTCATGTCCATGGACATACACGTAAGCCATTGGTTTGGCCTATTGTGCGCTCCTTATTTATGATCTTCTATTACCTCCCCCACAAAGGGTTAACATTTAGTGAAATATTGATTATTTAATAACTTATATACTACTTATTTGAATCCTCTGAAATTCTACACATAGTATTAGTTTATCAGTCACTATTACCTCGAGAATAATGGGCGAAGTTGCCACGCCCCTTTTGGTACCTCCCACACAAATGGACAATTTTGAACCAAAAGTTAATAGCTTATATCTTTATTACCAGTGCATACAAAAACTTGAAATTTTGTACAGTTAATGGTGTAATAGTACCTACAATACAGTGAAATATGTGCATTTTTGCCACTCTCCTTTTGGTACCTCCCACACAAATGGACCATTTTGTACCAAAACTTAAAATTTTTTTTCAGTGTAATGCTTTTATGGTACCTAGAGTCCAGAGAAATGTGACCGTTATTAGGACGCCCCTTTCGGTACATATCCCTCAAATGGACCATTTTGTACCAAAAAACAGCTTTTAACTTTAATACCAGTACATACTTTAAAGTTATTAAATGCAATTTAAATTGATACTAATAATTTTATTAAAACAAAAAAATAAATTTACTAATATTTTTTGTGGACTCAAGGTGATGGGATTCATAAGTCGGTTTACCCGACTGAACTTTCTTATTTGTTTTTTGATTTTTAGCGATAATGTAGTAGTTTTAAAGTAAATAAATTTCAGCTGCGAATATTTGCGAATTTGCCTACAATAAATATTTTAATTTGTTATTTTTTCGAGAAACTTTGATTATATCTAAACAAAAAATTTTAAGAATCAAAATTTTCAAAAAAAATTCAGTTCGAATAGAATTAAAATCGAAAGAAATTATATTTCTGGCAATAAAATATGCCGCATATTACATGTGAAGTCATTTTTGCACTATTTGCATAATTTACAAGCAACTTCTCAAAAAGGATAATTTAATCCTTGCTGCAATTTCAGCGATCACATGCTTCAATGTAAAACAAAGTAGAAGTATATTAAGCAAAATTTGGTTGAATTCCGTGGGCAGTTTTAGAAAATATTGTATTTTTGCAGTTTTAGAAAATATTGCAGTGACAAGGGCGTGTCCCTTGACGGATTTGGTCCAAAATTAGTTTTTTCCTTATTTTGCTTATAAAAACTACTTATGCACAATTTCGATGATCCACATCTACTCCTTCCATTTTTGGCCAACCGTACAGAGAAATCACGACACTGTGCGACGTCGACTTACAAAAAAAAACAAAATTGGTCAACACTGCATAATAGCTTATGGCAGTACGTCATGTATAGATAGGCATATGAATTGGGTATGGGTCTTGAATATGTACAGATTCATCAAATCACTTGACTGATCTAACAGTTTTAATACAAATTTATTCCAAAATTTTTCGACAATCGTCATAAGTGATTTACTTAGAATACATATACTCGTAAATCATAAATTCTACAGACATAAAATAATATCACAATAATTACGATTTAAGGAAAGACTTATTTGATGTATAATTTAATTTGTTGGCCAGAAAAAAATTTAATTTTATTTTAATAATATAAAGGTCCAATCAGCTAAAACGAATACATAAAAAAAGATATTTAATTTCAAACAACTTTTTTAATTTGAAAATGTGTGTAAGGACTGCGCATGAAAAAAATTATGTATGATTTTAGCTTTATAACCTTTTTCCTAATTTATTTTTAAAGAGCAATTTTTCGTTTCAATGTCAGCAAAAACCCACGTGGTTTTTAAATATATTTAAATATGGATAGACAATAAAAGTACGTGATCGGTTTATCAAACATGTTCATGAAAATTAATGTTTTTCGCAGAAAAAAAATTGCAACGATAGTAATGTCCCACATTATGTTTATAGAGTCTCAAGAAGACTTAAGGAACTCTTAACCGTTAATAACTATTAAAATTTCATGAGAGAGATTTCAGCAAAACTCAAAATTTTTCTAAAAAAAAATAGTTAATAAATGTAATTCAAAATTTATAATAAAAGTGAATACTGCTCTATTTATGAGAGCGAAAATTTTGGATTAATCAGCCCCCCCCCCCCCCCAAAAAAACTTTGTGTAACATGTTAGAAGTCAATGCAACTTATGACAAATTTTGACTGTAAATTATAAATAGATGTTAATAAAAACAGAAATTCATTAAAAATAAGTATAAGTCTTCTTTAAATAAATATTACACATTTTGTGTAATTAGTTTGATAATAGAATCCTTTTATATGAATTCTTTTTTGGAAATTGTTTGCAAGTGGGAAACAGCTAATTATACCCTCACTTTAGTGTGACGAGGGTATATATCATTTGCTACGAAAAAAAGTGTAACACATCGAAGGAGTGATCTAAGACCCTAAGTATGTTCGGCGGATATTCATTTTGGGTCATTCTAAGACGAATGTGCAATGTCCGTCCGTCTGTCTGTCTATCTGTCTGTTTGTCTGTCTGTCTGTCTGTCTGTCTGTCTGTCTGTGTGTCTGTCTGTCTGCTGGCTGGTGCGCACGATAACTCTCGAAAGGAGTAACCGATTGACTTCAAATTTGGTACGTGGTAATATTTTTTCTATCTCCGGTTAAGTTCGATGATGGGCCATATTGGTCCACTCCTTCTACTACCTCCCCCACAAAGTGTTAAATGTTGTAAAATATTGAATCTTTAATAACTGCTATACTACTTATTCGAATCTTCTGAAATTCCACACATTGCATTAGTTTATTAGTCGCTATCAACTCGAGAAAAATGGGCCAAGTTGCTACGCCCCTTTTGGTACCTTCCACACAAATGCACCATTTTGCAGCAAAAGTTAACAGCTTATAACATTAATACCAGTGTATAAAAATACTTGAAATTTAGTACAGTATAATGATTTTATAGTGCCTACAGTCCAGTGAAAAATGGGTGTTATATTCACGCCCCTTTTGGTACCTCCCACACAAAGGTAACATTTTGCACCAAAAATTAACAGCTTATAACATTAATACCAGTGTATAAAAATACTTGCGTAATGCTTTTATAGTGTCTATAGCCCTGTGAAAAATGGACGCTATTGCCACGCCCCTTTTTGTACCTCCCACACAAAGGTACAATTTTGCACAAAAAGTTAAGAGCTCACAACATGAGTACCAATACACGAAAATGCCACAACATTTTGCACAGTGTAACGCTTTTGTGGTGTCTATAGCCCTGAAAAAAATGGCCGTTATCACCACGCCCCTTTTTGTACCTCCCACACAAAATGTCCAAATCATACCAAAATTTAATATCTCATAACGTTAAAAAACCAGTGCAAATAAACGCTTATAATTCGGCGCAGTGCAATGTATTTAAAGTATCTACTATTCATCGTGTAGGAAAATAATGGTAATCTAGCTTTACAGAGAACCCCTTAGAAGTCCCAAACAGAAATTATAGGCAATTCTATGAATAAGAAATTCAGATTAAATCCGCTCTCGGAATACAAAGCAGGGGCTTTCGATAACTTTTGGATATATCCTTCATAAATATATCTTGACTCAAAAAAGAAATACATAGATGGAGCTAATAATTTTTTTTGAAAAATAGATCCAACTTCAAAACTGTTGGAATGAAATCTAAAACCTGCTTAACTTCTCCCTTTCTTATGTCGAGTTTACTCTAAGCATACTACTGAAGTGATTTCTTCAGTTTATAATTGACTAATAAAAAAAATAAATTGTTTAAATATTTTTTTTCTCAACATTTTATTTTATTATTAAAATTTCATAGAATTTTCAAAAGTCAAAAACAGAAATTTTAGGCAATTTTATGAATTAGAAATTCGGATTAAATCCGCTCTCGGAATTCGGCACTGGGATAATCGATAACTTCTTAGGAAATTTCCTTATATATTAAATATGCATATATTTCTAAGCAAAAATTTATGTTTCGATATATTTTTGGGAGAATCTTGACTCAAAAAATAAATACATAGATGAAAATAATAATTTGTATATAGGCATTTCTCCAATGTCGAATGCGACATTCGTACGCATTCAAAGTGAAAAAAACATATGCCAAAACATTATCTCAATTTGACAAAAGGCGAAACTTATAGCTCTTGATTTTTGCCATTTTGGCCAATTGTTCGTTTTCAAGATAATTACAAAAAACCAAGCCATTCGCAGGCGACAAAAACAGAAGAAGTCGCTTTCAAAACAAACCAATCAAACCCTGATTTCAGCGATACCTGAAGGAATGTTTTATTGCGACTAATTTTAAAATGTCATGGATTCATGTATCTTAATAATATTTTTTATTTTATTCAAAAATATCAAGTAGTTTATTTTTTATTTAATTTTAATCAAATTCGCACGCGACATTTTATTCCATTGTTCTTTTTATGTGTATTTTTTGTACTTTTTATGCAACTAGACATCCAAAGGTTGATTATAAATGAATTCATGCAATACAAATGATTAAAACATAATTTTGCAATTATTCGAATTTTCACTCAAATATTTTAAAATGTGTTATGAATAATTGTAGTTTTTGAGAAAATTAGTTACATTTGATAGATTCCATATAAAAAAGCGAAACAACATATTTTTATAGTAAGTTGTCTATTTTTTGGCTGCGGTTGACATCACGTTGGAAATGCCCATATGAAAAATAGATCCAATTTAAAAACTATAGGAATGAAATCAAAAACTTGTTTAACTTCTCCCTTCCATATGCCGGTTTTACTCTTAAAACACTACTGAAGCTGTTTTTTAATGTATAATACTAATGAAAAAATAAATTTTTTAAACATTTTTTTCTTTTATTATTTTATTATTAGAATTTTATCATTTATTCCCAACAACATTTTACTTATATCCATAACTACATATATATATCTCGTCCACGTTCCAATATTTTTCTATTCTTCAGGTTTCTAGATATTTTGAGTCGTTAGAGTCTATTGCATTACTCTGAATAATTCCCATACAGTTTACTTCAAACTCTTTTCATAAAGTTCGTTGTCAGTTGATTGCTGCATTGTTCAATGTGACCTTTTCAGCTGATGATGGCGACTTTCAATTTGATATTTTAACTTATTTTTGAATGCAATTTGTCGATTGAGTGTCACCATATCGTTCAAAGTACACTTCTTGATATTATCTGCCGTTTTCCTGATCAGTTTATCGGTGAGTGATATTTTGGTGCGATTTAAACGCATCGAGTGCACTTTACCCTGACGCAATTGTTCGCGGTACAAGAAGAGAACGTAACTGAGAGATGACTTTGATTTGGAATCCATTATTGGAATATTATTTTAACTATTTTCTTTCTTTCTGTGTTTTGATGGTTTGGCTTTGTTGGCTCGATTGAGAGTGATGTCCTGACGTAAACCCATCGAGGTTTTATACACTGTAAACTCTAACAAACATATAGTGTAACTACTACCTGTTGATTTTTGTTACTACAGGTACCTGTTGGTATATTATAGTATGAAGATTGACATAATGTTTTATATCCTTCCCTGTTGTTGTCTATGCATTCGATATTCATGGGATTGGTTATAAAAAAATCCTTGAGTGTAATGGCAAATACCTGTTTAATTCCAGAGAATTCATAATTATGCGAACAAATGGATTAATGGCTTAAATATTTTATCCACAAGAAAACGACTTTGTTGCTCAGTCCTAGAGTCATGCTCATAAAATAAACCTTTTGACATTTCTGATATGAACAATTTGTCCGACATATTTTATTATTTTCTGTATTTGTACAAGAAAGTACACAACCTTATGTGTAATTTAGTGTAGAACTCATCGGTTTTGTATTTTGGAGCGTTTAATTTGTCACACACGATAACCGGAAAATATTCAAAAAGTTAAATTTAATACATTTAATGTAGATATGCATATATCATCTTTTGTGTAAGTTAGGTCATGGTTATACAAGGTGGCGCAAAAGTAATCCTCCTATAAGAAAATGCTATAAATGGCGCAAAAGTAATCCTCCTATCAGAAAATGCTATAAATTTTGCGATTGGCCCCTATTATATTGCTGACTATTTATTTGACCAATAATCGGTCGGTGACTTTGGCACAAAACATCGAAAGGTTACTTTTGCGCCACCTTGTATAGTATAAAGTAAATCAAAATGTTTCAGTATCATTGCAATATTTACGCTACGCTTTGCATTCTAAGATTTGTCACACCCGTTACGCAAAGACCGTAAATAATTTTTAATCGATTTAAAAATATTGTCTATTTATTAATTTTATTTCAAGTATAAAATTAAATAATATAAAGCCGAAATTTCGATATAAATTGAAAAAATAAATATATGGTATGGGGGCAATCATTAAGAGAACGATGAAGGTCCATAAGGCATTTTAAATCAGCCTATTCATTGTTACAAGGTTTTGATTGGTTCTGGAATAAAAGGCATAAGTATATTTCTCAAATGGAGTTAAATCAATGTATTTTCGAAAATAGGTGGTGTAACGGACAAAATGTTGTTTTATCCGCACATAGTCATTTATTACCACTGTGCATTGGCATTCTCTCTAAGTTAGCCACTACGATCCTCCATTGACGTCATCAAAAGTAAGAGCATCCACCATCACCACTGTGCTAAGCCATCACAGCGAACACACGCACGCACCCACATACAACCATTGACAGCCACAGCCACTCAGAATGAATATATGGCTATGCTTATACTTTCTTGTTTCGGGTGTAACATGAAAGTAAATTAAAATACCCGCTGTGCATATAATTCTCGTTGACTCTGTATAGCCAGTGGTATAAGGTGTTGACATTTTTCAGTCAATGGTGTGGATCAACGGAGCTACCAACCGAGTCCGCAGTCCGAATACTTAACCCGAAGCAACAGAGATCCGCCCCAATAGTCCTCTTCAGGGCTAGTAGTAGTAGAACAGTCCTCTTCAGGACTAGTAGTTGTAGAACGGTCCTTTTCAGGGCTTTAACGCGGTTCGCCCGCTTACGCGATTCGCTCGCTTACGCGGTAAGACTGCACACGTGGTCAGCCCGCTTACGCGGTTCGCCCGCTTACGCGGTTCGCCCGCTTACGCGGTTCGCCCGCTTACGCGATTAGCTCGCTTACGAGGTTCGCCCTCTTACGCGGTTCGCCCGCTTACGCGATTCGCTCGCTTACGAGGTTCGCCCTCTTACGCGGTAAGACTGCACACGTAGTCAGCCCGCTTACGCGGTTCGCCCGCTTACGCGATTAGCTCGCTTACGAGGTTCGCCCTCTTACGCGGTTCGCCCGCTTACGCGATTAGCTCGCTTACGAGGTTCGCCCTCTTACGCGGTTCGCCCGCTTACGCGATTCGCTCGCTTACGCGATTAGCTCGCTTACGCGATTAGCTCGCTTACGCGATTAGCTCGCTTACGCGATTTGCCCGCTTACGCGATTCGCCCGCCTACGCGGTTCGCCCGCTTCTCAATTAACTGTCTTTATGCCACTTCTCACTAAATAAAATCGTCTGTTCCATTCGCAGGTTGCCGTCGAAGATCAATCCTACTCCACTATACCGAGGACCAAGTCCAGGCCGCATAATCCGCCAACCGCCTGTGCGTCAGAACTGGGTCATTTACCGAAACCGAAGACGACACGCCGCATAATCCGCCAACCGCCTGTGCGTCATAAAACCAACACACCGCATAATCCGATAACAGCCAGTACGTCGGGTCATCTACCGCCACCGAAACCCGCCACGCGCCTATGTGGGGCGTCCATCAAGCATCTGTATGAGGCGTCCGTCAAGCGCCACGATAATTTACATACCACCGTCTTATTGAAGGATAGCCTTCCCTACAATCTTCATCAACCATTATTCTGCAATCTACATCTGGAACAGGCAAAACCAACGCACTAGAGACGTGTACCCATACTCCTGCGTATAGAGCGAAACTCCGTTCATGCAACGAACAATCCTATATAGAGCGACTCATTATTTGAATAAAATAAAATATTACTTGTTGTACAAAGAAACACGATAAATAAAACCTGAATTTCGTTGCCCTGAAAAGGGAAAATAGTGTGTTCTTATTTAAGGTTTTTGTGGGTCCTTGAATTGATCCTGGAGGCGGCTGAACTACCTCAGCCTATGAATAAAACCCCGTTACAAATGGCGCCCGAGCAGGGACAGATTCCAAATCGCACTGCGGAAAAAACTGAAAAACCGCCAACGAGGGAGAATCTAGTCCAACACACGATAAGACTACTACAACACATGAAAATACAAAAATGAGTCACTCCACGCATCTGGGTACTGAATGGCTGGGTTGGATTTACCTATTAAAGAAAGATCAATTGGTTTATCAATGTCAAACCGCTGTAATCCAGACTGTAGGCAATACCATAGAATATCTCCGAAAAGAACTCGCCAAGCAAGTTCGCGCGAAGAAACTGAGGATTTCATGGGAGAACTTGCTGCGAGACTTAGAAGCAGAGATAAATGCAGAAGAACAAACGGTAATACAACCCCATAGCGATATCCAGACCACTACGTCAAGTACTCAGAAGCGACAGGAGATTTCGGACCATGAGATAATGAGTTTGGTTCAGAGATGGGGTATACAATTTTCGGGAGATGCCGACCTGCTTGAGTTTCTTGAACGCTCGGAAGAGTTTGCTGAATGCTACAGTATTCCAAAGGATCGTCTTCTTCCCACACTTCTTGGCATTCTGAAAGGAAATGCACTGAAGTGGTTCCGAATCAAGAGAACTGACATTACAACCTGGGCCGAATTTCGCATGGAAGCCGAAAAATTCTTTATATCGAAAAGGCATTTAACTCAATTGAAACTTTCATTCTATAACCGTCGGCAGTATAACAGGGAAAGTGCTAAAGATTACATCCTACAAATGCTCACCACTGCCCGTCAGCACCCTCAAATCCGGGAGATGAATCATCTAGATAGAATATATGAAGGTCTCAAACCTGATTACAGACACTACATACGAAGACATGATTTTCACAATCTCGACGAACTAATTAGTCTAACTGATGACTTCGAACAGTTAAAAATGGATGAATCTAGACCAGGTCAGCCGCATACATCACATATGGTCTCGGAGCAACCAGAGGAGTATAGGAGACATAGCCACTGTTGGAGATGTAAAGGCCCAGGACATTTTCGATCACAATGCACAAATGTGGGTATACTTTTCTGTTCATATTGCGGAAAAGAAGGTATATTAACACGTCAGTGTTCCTGTCGAGACACCAATAGCCATTTTGAAGATGTACCTCAGAGTCGCTATTTCATTACAGTTACCATCTGCAATCGTCATATTGATGCACTCGTGGATACAGGCGCCACATCCAGTTATATATGTGGTGCGTTGAAGGATTTTTTGTGCAGGAGTGGGCTGCAGGCCATAGACATGGAACGACAAGTACAAATGGCGGATCAGCGACTCGCCTCATGCTCCGATATGTATAACTTAAGTGTGGATTTTAATGAGAAATCAACACCGCTGAGAGTAGCTGTAATTCCATCACTGGCGGAGACAATGATTCTTGGCATGGATTTCTTAAGTCAACGAAACATCAGACTATACATCGACGACACTGATCTAACCACAAAAAAAGAGAAATTTCCACATCCTCTTTACACTATGACATCGCGTGATTTCCTGGCTACCGAGAAAAAGGAGAAATCGGAGTTACCTTTAAAGGAACACCATTCCCATTTTGAGAAATGCAGAGCCGTTAGAGAAATTGATAAACACCGCATTACACCCCGCAATAACAGACGGTCCGAACAAAAGCGTTTTCCACGCAAGTCAACTACGATGACAGTAGCAAACGTACAAAAAGATAAACTGCCGACCGAAAGACGCACTGAACGATCTTTCATACCATACAGTTTGTCAAAAGTCGTAACCGGACCAAAGGCACTGATGGTAGGCAACAAAGTCTGTCGAAAGAACAAGATTAAACTATCAATCGCAGGAAAAATTGGAGAACCACGCACCGTATCTCAGGTCATAGATCCAAACATTGTCAAACTTGATAATAGTGCAGGAAAAATAATTGACCCAACCGCATACGACCGAAAACCGAAGCCTGATCAGAGAGAAATTCTTAAATTTAAGTATAAACAATAAAATGAATCTAAAGTAAGAGAAAAAGCTGTAGGACAGAAAAAAAAAAGAAATCACATATTTTTTTAAGCCTGCTTACTAATATATACATTAATATATACATTATATAGTAGTGAGGGCCTCTAGGTCAAAACTCGCCCAAATAGCCAAAGAAAAACCTGTGTTTTTTCTTTTGTTAAGTAGGGAGGGAATGTAACGGACAAAATGTTGTTTTATCCGCACATAGTCATTTGTTACCACTGTGCATTGGCATTCTCTCTAAGTTAGCCACTACGATCCTCCATTGACGTCATCAAAAGTAAGAGCATCCACCATCACCACTGTGCTAAGCCATCACAGCGAACACACGCACGCACCCACATACAACCATTGACAGCCACAGCCACTCAGAATGAATATATGGCTATGCTTATACTTTCTTGTTTCGGGTGTAACATGAAAGTAAATTAAAATACACGCTGTGCATATAATTCTCGTTGACTCTGTATAGCCAGTGGTATAAGGTGTTGACATTTTTCAGTCAATGGTGTGGATCAACGGAGCTACCAACCGAGTTGAAAGACAAGTGGCATAGTCCGCAGTCCGAATACTTAACCCGAAGCAACAGAGATCCGCCCCAATAGTCCTCTTCAGGGCTAGTAGTAGTAGAACAGTCCTCTTCAGGACTAGTAGTTGTAGAACGGTCCTTTTCAGGGCTTTAACGCGGTTCGCCCGCTTACGCGATTCGCTCGCTTACGCGGTAAGACTGCACACGTGGTCAGCCCGCTTACGCGGTTCGCCCGCTTACGCGATTAGCTCGCTTACGAGGTTCGCCCTCTTACGCGGTTCGCCCGCTTACGCGATTCGCTCGCTTACGAGGTCCGCCCTCTAACGCGGTAAGACTGCACACGTGGTCAGCCCGCTTACGCGGTTCGCCCGCTTACGCGATTAGCTCGCTTACGAGGTTCGCCCTCTTACGCGGTTCGCCCGCTTACGCGATTCGCTCGCTTACGAGGTTCGCCCTCTTACGCGGTAAGACTGCACACGTAGTCAGCCCGCTTACGCGGTTCGCCCGCTTACGCGATTAGCTCGCTTACGAGGTTCGCCCTCTTACGCGGTTCGCCCGCTTACGCGATTAGCTCGCTTACGAGGTTCGCCCTCTTACGCGGTTCGCCCGCTTACGTGATTCGCTCGCTTACGCGATTAGCTCGCTTACGCGATTTGCCCGCTTCTCAATTAACTGTCTTTATGCCACTTCTCACTAAATAAAATCGTCTGTTCCATTCGCAGGTTGCCGTCGAAGATCAATCCTACTCCACTATACCGAGGACCAAGTCCAGGCCGCATAATCCGCCAACCGCCTGTGCGTCAGACCTGGGTCATTTACCGAAACCGAAGACGACACGCCGCATAATCCGCCAACCGACTGTGCGTCATAAAACCAACACACCGCATAATCCGATAACAGCCAGTACGTCGGGTCATCTACCGCCACCGAAACCCGCCACGCGCCTATGTGGGGCGTCCATCAAGCATCTGTATGAGGCGTCCGTCAAGCGCCACGATAATTTACATACCACCGTCTTATTGAAGGATAGCCTTCCCTACAATCTTCATCAACCATTATTCTGCAATCTACATCTGGAACAGGCAAAACCAACGCACTAGAGACGTGTACCCATACTCCTGCGTATAGAGCGAAACTCCGTTCATGCAACGAACAATCCTATATAGAGCGACTCATTATTTGAATAAAATAAAATATTACTTGTTGTACAAAGAAACACGATAAATAAAACCTGAATTTCGTTGCCCTGAAAAGGGAAAATAGTGTGTTCTTATTTAAGGTTTTTGTGGGTCCTTGAATTGATCCTGGAGGCGGCTGAACTACCTCAGCCTATGAATAAAACCCCGTTACAGTGGTAAACTAAAAAAAAACAAGAATATCCGAAAGGAGTTCTGCTTATAATATTCCAGTGGGACGCGCAGTTCTAATTTGGAAATTCATTCTTCGTATAAAATGAAAAAATAGAATTGTCATAAACATTGATATAAACATGAATGAACGTGAATATGAACAACCTACAAAGATAAAAATATCATCAGAACCACAAGCGTCAACTTCAACGAAGATGGATATTGACAATATTTGAAAAGGTTCTACAATTTGTTTCCATGCATAGATAACATATAAAAATCTCATATTTTCTGTGTAAGAATAACTGTAATATGAATCGGCTTCAGACACAAAAGAAATGTTCCGTACGGTATACCGAGATATAACCGCGTTAGAATGTAGTAAAAGTGCTAAAAATTCGCCTTCAGCAATACAATTCGTATGGCCATTAAATTATAAGTAGAGCCAACTTAACCAAACGAACGATGCAGAAGTTCTTATTTTTGGGACTACTTTCACGTCCAATTCTCAGAATGAGCTGAGAAATGATGTACTGTGTTATTTACATTTTGCTCCCAAACTTATTTTATTTATTGGATTTATCTCCGTGTATATACAGGGTTTTCCAATAAGTGTGATATGATTTCTTTGAAAAAAACACACTTATTGTTACGGAAATTCAAAAGTTTTTTATTTAATGTGAAGTATGTACAATCGATACAATTAAGTTTTAAATAAAACGTCATTCAAATGGCCTCCACGACTTCTTCAGCAGGAACGAATTCGATGAACCCAATTTTCGAGCACTTTTTCCACTAAATTAAGTCGTATGTCATAAATGGCAAGTTCAATATTGACTTGTAAAGCATGAAGAGAGTCTGGTTTATTTCGAAAGACCAATGACTTCAAATAACCCCACAAGAAATAGTCTAACGGTGTTAAATCACAACTTCTTGGAGGCCATTCAATATTACAATTTCTTGAAATAATCGAATCTCCAAACTTTTCTCGCAGCAATTCAATTGTTTCATTTGCTGTGTGGCACGTAGCCACAATCGGCCAATGGCAAAAAGGTAGCTCTTAACAAGAGCTAAAATATTGCTCATGGGTGTCAAGGTCGTAGGTCGAATGGAAAGTGTTTTTTGGGATTTAAAAAAAAAGGACGTAGCATCATTTTCAAATGTGAACGGAAAGCTTATTTTTGCTCTAGCTCCTTAACGGCACGTCGGATCGGGAATCGGTCAATGACAAAAAGATAGCCCTTAACGTGTCAAGGTCTTAGGTCGACTGGAAAGTGTTTTTTTGATTTAACAAAACTGACTTAGTGCACGGAAAGTTGCAATTGGAGAATGATTATTTTGATAATAAAACTGAGTAATTTGTAAACGTTGTTCTTGCGTATATCTCTCCATGATAAAATTGTAAACACTACTGAATACAATGAAAAACAAATTACAGATCATGAAATATTACAAATGGCCGAAACGTCACTTGGAAATCCCTATATCAATTAAAAGTCCAACATGGACTTACTTATTGTCCATGTACAAGAAATTTTTGAGTAATAATTGCATTTCTTATTAACAAAATATTTGATCCTTAATCCATTTGTTTGTGTAATACAAAATAATGTATCGATCACACAAGGACGTGAAACCGAAGCCAAAGCAATATATGGCAAATTTTGAATATAACTAGTACTAAAATATAGACAAGTGTTCGGTCGGGTATTACGTGAAAGTGTTACGTTTTGGATGCGCATTAGAAGAGAGTAATAAAGTGTTATTATTATGAACAAAATAGTATTTGAGCCATTAATCCATTGTTTGTGTAACGTATTTTTAAAATATCCCCCAAAGGGTTATACAATTTACTTGTAATTCTCTGAAATTAAACAGGTATTTGCTATTACACCCAAGTGTTTTATTACCCCCAAATACCATGAATATGGGATTAATTTATATAGACCGCAACATAAAAAGAATATACAAGTTTGCGGTCAATCCACAAGTTAACGCAGGTACATTTATTACCAAACGCCGAAGGACCACAGGTAAAAGTTAAAATTGGTCTTTGTTTGGACAGCATATAAAACCTTAGCAATCAATTGTTAGGATATCATTCTCATTCGAGACTACAAAGCTAAAGCATCGCAATAAAAATAACAAAATTTAAGAACACCGATATAATGGATTCCAAATCAAAGTCATCTCTCACTTACGTTCTCTTTTTGTACCGCGAACAATTGCGTCAGGGTAAAGTGCACTCGATGCGTTTGAATCGCACCAAAATCACACTCACCGATAAACTGATCAATAAAACGGCGGAGAATATCAGAAAGTGTACTCTGAACGATATGGTCACACTCAATCGTCAAATTGTGTTCAAAAATAAGTTAAAATATCAAATTGAATGCCGACATCGTCAGCAGAAAAGGTCACATTGAACAAAGAAGGAGTGGTGGAATAGACTGACAACGAACTTGATGAAATGAGTTTGAAGTAAACTATATGGGACTTAATCAGAGTATTAAAGAAGAATCTGACGGATGAGAAGAAAAACTCAGCAGACTGTAATAAAACTGGATAGCTGTGTTTGCAATTGGACAATGTAATTTTACCAAATAAATGTAATTTTACAAAAAACATTTTTTTTTAAATAATAAAAATAATAAAATAAAACTTTGATAAAAAAATAATTAAACATAAATTGATTGTTTTATTACATTAGTGATTTGTATGCTATGTCTCTAAGCATATCCCAGTAAAAAATTTCTGAAAAAGCAATCGAGTAGAGAATTAAGCAGCTTTGTGTGTACTAATTCCCCACTCGCTTCTCTTTATAAAGGGATGAGACTTCCAGAAGTAAATCTGTTTTGATGAAAAAGGAACGTCTTTTTTTGACATTTTCACGAGTTTTGAAAAATGAAAAAAAAAATTTCTTTCGTTTTTATTTCTCTTTATTTTTAAATTTATTTTTATAGACTTATATATTTAACTCGGCGAACTTCGCCTCGCCCCAATTTAACGCCTTCAGATAAACTCCAGAGTGATAATAAAACACAGATAGTTAAAATTTTAATGCGATTTGTTTAAAAGGAATCGAAATCAGTAGAGAGCGATGTGATAAACAACGAAGACAGAAGACAGATTAATTCCACAGACTTCCTACGATTTGTCTTGAGATTTATTGATTGTCATCGTAAAAGCCAATCGTACAGGGAACTGAATCCGCTTGAATGCAACGCGACTCTCATGTTCGTGGTCAATTTCAACTTCTTGACATGCCGCCACAAAGACCACGATTTCAGGTCAACTGCCTCCAGAGCTCGTTTATGCGCCATCGTGCATTCATCCGAAATTATGATTTTGCAATGCCCGCAATCCAATAAGATAACCTTACCTCTTATACTCAAACTTATTATCTGAAAAAATGTTCGAATTGATAAATATCGCGTTGAATTTTAATTGATCGTAATGCTTGTACCGTTTGCCGATGTGATACGCGAAATCAGTGTAACAATACGCAAAACTCGAATGAATTGCAGCAAGAAAAATAGCACATACTCGTACATATGTTTAATAGAAAACTTTTTTGTTTAATAGAAAATTAATAAAAAAATTTGGATTGAAAAAGAGAGCAGTAGATAGGAACAGTAGGAATCTCGCAAGAAATAGCAATTTTCCGACTTTTCCGGAGGGTTTTCCCAAAATTTTCTTTCGTAAAAACCTTCTCCAGGCAAATACGAACAACTAAAAAAAAATTGAGCCAAATCGGTCTAGCCGTTCTCAATTGATGAGAGCAGTAGATAGGAACAGTAGGAATCTCGCAAGAAATAGCAATTTTCGATTATCCCAATTTTCCGACTTTTCCGGAGGGTTTTCCCAAAATTTTCTTTCGTAACAACCTTCTCCAGGCAAATACGAAGAACTGAAAAAAAAATTGAGCCAAATCGGTCCAGCCGTTCTCAATTGATGAATTACTATACATTTTTCACACCATTTTTATATATATATATAGATTTTGATCCGAAGAGGATTTGAACCCGGGTTACTTGCTTGCTAGCTCTCTGCACCACCAACTGCCGCGAACTCATAAACTCTAATTTCTACTACGTTTTTTGGGGAACCAGATTTTGTCGATATCCTCGCTACTTTTGGAATTAAGTTGATAATTTGACAGTTCTATTTTTAGACTCGCTTACTTTTGCGGATTTTTGAATTAAGTTCTTCATTAGAAAATCCAGAAAAAATATAGCACTTTATAATCCGGAAGGTAAAAATGCAACACACAGAATAAAGTTTGGTTGCCTCAACCGAATTATTTGCCAACCGAATTTTGGTAGTTCTGTTTACTATCATGCGATTCCATCAGGAAGGAGGTTGCACCAACTACGAAAATGGTGGCGTAAATGATCTGTTGTAGTTGCCACAACCAACTGTTTTAAAAAATTGGTTGTTTTGACAATTTGTCATTCATATACTACCGACAATTAAGTTTTCATTAATTTTTATTTTAATTATTGAACAAAAAACCAAACAATTCATAACAAAATTAAAAATCCCATATTACAAATTCATCACTATTATGAGATGTGGAAATATTTGACACACATTTTAGTACACGAAAAAAAAAACACAAAACTTTTATGCAAATATCGCTTAACCCTGTGCTTTCAATTTCATGATTGTTGCTTTTATTTTGTATTTATGTAAAACATTTTGCATTCCGCACATTATTATCCACACGAGATTATTTTTGAATAACTATACCGTTCTTGAACAAAATGTTCAAGATTTTTTAATGTCGAGTAATTTTATTTTTTGTTTGTCATGTATCAGCAAAAGAACAGCAACCAATCTTTCGGTTGTATTTCCCAAAATACATTTAATTATTCTAAATTTGGGAAATGATTGGGATAACCAATAAACGATTATTTATTAATATTTGTCTGTTGTAGTTACCAATTATTCCTTGCAATAATAATCTTTGGTCAATTTCTGTTGTCAAGAATAAAACATTGGTTGTCACAACCAAAAATCGATCATATGGTACTATAATGAAGATTTAAAATTGGTTACCACAACTAACCGAGTGTCAATGAAAAAAACAATCTTAATTCGATTGATACAACCATCGATTTAGTTGCAAGCATTTTCATTTGATCGTATCCATGTTATTATTGTTGTTTCAACTAATTATATATAAATACAACCGACAGATGGTGTAGGCAATATACTTTTTGTTGCTAGTACTATTTTTTTATTGTTACAATCGAATTCCAACCAATTATTTTCCTGGGTGAATGAAGAATTAATGTCCTGGCGATAGTTCTACAGCTACTTCAATAGAATGCAGAGAGCAATGCTTAATTGAATCTTGGCAAACGAAACTGGAAGTATTTCTGAGCGAGTCAGTTACAAATACAACCAGTAATTTTTTACTGGGATATTATATGTTTGAAAAGAAGACATTGCCTTAAATAAGTTTTTCATTTTATTAATTTTAAAGTTGATCCTACTTTTCAGAAAGAAGAATAATTTCGTTTTTGAAACAAGGTTAGGTTGGGTTGAAGAAAGGAGACGTTTAAACGTCTCATGTCCATGGACATACACGTAAGCCATTTGTTTGGCCTATTGTGCGCTCCTTATTTATGATCTTCTATTACCTCCCCCACAAAGGGTTAACATTTAGTGAAATATTGATTATTTAATAACTTCTATACTACTTATTTGAATCATCTGAAATTCTACACATAGTATTAGTTTATCAGTCACTATTACCTCGAGATTAATGGGCGAAGTTGCCACGCCCCTTTTGGTACCACCCACACAAATGTACAATTTTGAACCAAAAGTTAGTAGCTTATATCTTTATTACCAGTGCATACAAAAACTTGAAATTTTGTACAGTTAATGGTGTAATAGTACCTACAATACAGTGAAATATGTGCATTTTTGCCACTCTCCTTTTGGTACCTCCCACACAAATGGACCATTTTGTACCAAAACTTAAAATTTTTTTTCAGTGTAATGCTTTTATGGTACCTAGAGTCCAGAGAAATGTGACCGTTATTAGGACGCCCCTTTCGGTACATATCCCTCAAATGGACCATTTTGTACCAAAAAACAGCTTTTAACTTTAATACCAGTACATACTTTAAAGTTATTAAATGCAATTTAAATTGATACTAATAATTTTATTAAAACAAAACCAGTAAGGAAAGGAAGAAAGTCGGGCGGGGCCGACTATATGATACCCTACACCTTCCTAACAATGCGATAAGGGTCATTGCCATAATAATTTGGAATAATTGGTAAATGGGTAGAAACATATTATCTAATTCTGAAACGATAATCGCTAAATTAAGCAATATTCGTTCCTAAATTGAGAAACATCTTTCTGGAAAATTTTAATGATCGGAAGTAAAATACAACTTCTATAGCGGTTTGATAACAAATCAGGAGGAACATATATATGGAGCTTTAATATAAATCTGAACCGATCTTCCCTAAATACTCATTCATGTAAAAAGACCTCCTTCTGTCGAATTTCGTACTGATCGGATATAAAATACAGTTTTTACAGCGCTTACATGTGAAATCGGGGGTAAAATATATATGGGGGCTATGTCTAAATCCGAACCGATTTTCTCCGAATTTGGCAGTATTCCTTCATGTAATAAGAAACCTCTTTCTGCCAAATTTTGCACTAATCGGATATAAAATACAGTTTTTACAGCGCTTACATGTCAAATCGGGGGTAACATATATATGGGGGATATATCTAAATCTGAACCGAATTTAGCAGTATTCATTTATGTAATAAGAAACCTCTCTTTGCCGAATTTCACTCTGATCGGATATAAAATAACATTTTTACAGCGCTTACATGTCAAATCGGGGCTAACATATATATGGGGGCTATATCTAAATCTGAACCGATTTTAACCAAATTCAATAGGGATCGTCCTTCGGCCAAAAAAAAGATATGTGTAAAGTTTCGTCGAGATCGGACCATAATTGCGACCTGTACTTTGATTACAAGAATACATGCACAGACGGACAGACAGACAGACAGACAGACGGACAGACAGACAGACAGACAGACAGACGGACAGACGGACATAGCTAAATCAACTCAGAAAGTGATTCTGAGTCGATCGGTATAATAAACGATGGGTCTATTTCTTCTCCTTTTGGGTGTTACAAACAAATGCACAAAGTTATAATACCCTGTACCACAGTGTGGTGTAGGGTATAAAAATAAATTTACTAATATTTTTTGTGGACTCAAGGTGATGGGATTCATAAGTCGGTTTACCCGACTGAACTTTCTTACTTGTTTTTTGATTTTTAGCGATAATGTAGTAGTTTTAAAGTAAATAAATTTCAGCTGCGAATATTTGCGAATTTGCCTACAATAAATATTTTAATTTGTTATTTTTTCGAGAAACTTTGATTATATCTAAACAAAAAATTTTAAGAATCAAAATTTTCAAAAAAATTTCAGTTCGAATAGAATTAAAATCGAAAGAAATTATATTTCTGGCAATAAAATATGCCGCATATTACATGTGAAGTCATTTTTGCACTATTTGCATAATTTACAAGCAACTTCTCAAAAAGGATAATTTAATCCTTGCTGCAATTTCAGCGATCACATGCTTCAATGTAAAACAAAGTAGAAGTATATTAAGCAAAATTTGGTTGAATTCCGTGGGCAGTTTTAGAAAATATTGCAGTGACAAGGGCGTGTCCCTTGACGGATTTGGTCCAAAATTAGTTTTTTCCTTATTTTGCTTATAAAAACTACTTATGCACAATTTCGATGATCCACATCTACTCCTTCCATTTTTGGCCAACCGTACAGAGAAATCACGACACTGTGCGACGTCGACTTACAAAAAAAACAAAATTGGTCAACACTGCATAATAGCTTATGACAGTAGATCATGTATAGATAGGCATATGAATTGGGTATGGGTCTTGAATATGTACAGATTCATCAAATCACTTGACTGATCTAACAGTTTTAATACAAATTTATTCCAAAATTTTTCGACAATCGTCATAAGTGATTTACTTAGAATACATATACTCGTAAATCATATATTCTACAGACATAAAATAATATCACAATAATTACGATTTAAGGAAAGACTTATTTGATGTATAATTTAATTTGTTGGCCAGAAAAAAAATTTAATTTTATTTTAATAATATAAAGGTCCAATCAGCTAAAACGAATACATAAAAAAAGATATTTAATTTCAAACAACTTTTTTAATTTGAAAATGTGTGTAAGGACTGCGCATGAAAAAAATTATGTATGATTTTAGCTTTATAACCTTTTTCCTAATTTATTTTTAAAGAGCAATTTTTCGTTTGTGATACATCAATGTCAGCAAAAAACCACGTGGTTTTTAAATATATTTAAATATGGATAGACAATAAAAAGTACGTGATCGGTTTATCAAACATGTTTATGAAAATTAATGTTTTTCGCAGAAAAACAATTGCAACATTAGTAATGTCCCACATTATGTTTATAGAGTCACAAGAAGACTTAAGGAACTCTTAACCATTAATAACTATTAAAATTTGATGAGAGAGATTTCAGCAAAACTCAACATTTTTCTAAATAAAAAATAGTTAATAAATGTAATTCAAAATTTATAATAAAAGTGAATACTGCTCTAATTATAAGAGCGAAAATTTTGGATTAATCAGTCCCCCCAAAAAAAACTTTGTGTAACATGTTAGAAGTCAATGCAACTTATGACAAATTTTGACTGTAAATTATAAATAGATGTTAATAAAAACAGAAATTCATTAAAAATAAGTATAAGTCTTCTTTAAATAAATATTAAATATTATACATTTTGTGTAATTAGTTTGATAATAGAATCCTTTTATATGAATTCTTTTTTGGAAATTGTTTGCAAGTGGGAAACAGCTAATTTTTTTTTCTATCGTTAAAAATTATATTTTGTCTCAAATTTGACCTTGAAATGTAAAGAAGGTAATATTTTGGATATCCATATAGATGTGAATAATATTTGAGCCATTAAGCCACTTGTTTACACAACACAAGTGCAAAACTGATGCTGAGAATTTAAATAATATATATACAGGTATTTGAGATTACATCCAAGGGTTTTATTACCCCCAAATTCAAAGAAATTCGAATTCATTTTATATTTACTCAGAAGATATGAGCGAAGAATAGTCAACTTTGCGATGAACCCACAAATTTACACAGGCAAATGTAGTAGCAATCGGTTAAGGTCCACAGGTGGTAGGTAAAATAGGTCTTTCACAGGACAGTATATAAAACCCACACATTTGATTGTCAGAACATCACTCTCAATTGAGACTCCAAAGCTAAAGCATCACAATAAAAATAACAGTATTTAAAAATTATCATTATAATGGATTCGAAATCAAAGCCATCTCTCAGTTACGTTCTCTTTTTGTACCGCGAACAATTGCGTCAGGGTAAAGTGCACTCGATGCGTTTAAATCGCACCAAAATATCACTCACCGATAAACTGATCAAGAAAACGGCAGATAATATCAAGAAGTGTACTTTGAACGATATGGTGACCCTCAATCGACAAATTGCATTCAAAAATAAGTTAAAGTATCAAATTGAATGTAGACATCATCAGCTGAAAAGGTCACATTAAACAAGGAAGGAGTGGAGGAATCGACTGATAATGAACTTTCTGAAAGGAGTTTGAAACTGTATGGGGAATATTCAGAGTATTTGTACCTTAATGAAGTATCAAACGGATGAGAAACACAATTCAACAGACTCTTACGACACAAAATATCTGAAGAACTTTTTGTCCCATACTGAACAATAGAAACTTCATGGAACATCGACGAGTTATATGTACTAGTCTACTAATATGTTATAACTATTTGTAATTAGACAACGTATATAAGTAAAATGTTGGAAAAAATTCTACAAATAAAATAAAACTTTGAGGAACAAATATTTAACCGTTTAGTTTTTCATTAATCTATTTTTATACACTGGAAAAATCCCTTCAGTAGTATGATATTTGAAAGAATCTATATTATATGTTTGAAAATGAAAAGTGGATTAAGCAAGTTTTTGATTACATTCCAATATAAGTTGGATAATTATTATACCCTCACTTTAGTGTGACGAGGGTATATATCATTTGCTACGGAAAAAGTGTAACACATCGAAGGAGTGATCTAAGACCCTAAGTATGTTCAGAGGAAATCCGTTTTGGGTCATTTTAAGTCGAATGAGCAATGTCCGTCCGTCTGTCTGTCTGTCTGTCTGTCTGCTGGCTGGTGCGCACGATAACTCTCGAAAGGAGTAACCGATTGACCTCAAATTTGGTATGTGGTAATATTTTTTTCTATCTCCGGCTAAGTTCGAAGATGGGCCATATTGGTCCACTCCTTCTAGTACCTCCCCCACAAAGGGTTAAAATGTTGTGAAATATTGATTCTTTAATAACTGCTATACTACTTATTCGAATCTTTTGAAATTACACACATAGTATTAGCTTATTAGTCGTTATCAACTCGAGAAAAATGGGCGAAGGCGCCACGTCCCTTTTGGTACCTCCCACACAAATGCACCATTTTGCACCAAAAGTTAACAGCTTATAACATTAATAACAGTGTATAAAAATACTTGAAATTTTGTACAGTATTATGCTTTTATATTGCCTACAGTCCAGGGAAAAATGGGTGTTGTTGTCACGCCCCTTTTGGTACCTCCCACACAAAGGTACCTTTTTGCACCAAAAGTTAACAGCTTATAACATTAAAACCAGTGTATAAAAATACTTGAAATTTTGTACAGTGTAATGTTTTTATAGTGTCTATAGCCCTGTGAAAAATGGGCGTTATTGCCATGCCCCTCTTTGTACCTCCCACACAAAATGCCCAAATCATACCACAATTTAATGTCTCATAACGTTTATACCAGTGCACATAAATGCTTATAAGTCGGCACAGTGCAATGAATTTAAAGTATCTAATGTTCAGCAAAAAAAGGTGTATTTGATAAACCCCTTCTGGTACCTCCCACTCAAATTGACAGAATAATTCGAGTAATATTCAATATTACATTACTCACAAAGTGAGGGTATACCTTAGTCGGTTTACCCGACTGAAACTTTCTTACTTGTTTTTCTAAAAAAAAAAAAATTATTTCCATCTAAGTATGTATTAAGCAAGTTTTTGATTACATTCCAATATAAGTAGGATAATTATTTTTCTGAAAAAAAAAAAAATAATTATTTCCATCTAAGTATGTATTTTCTGAGTCAAGATTCTCCAGAAATATATCCAAACATAAATTTGATTGCTTCTAAATATTTGCATATTTAGGAAGGATATTTCCTAAAAAGTTATCGATCCGAATTTCTTATTCATACACATACATTCCTACAATTTCTCTTTGAATCTTTTGAAGATTCTCTGTAAAAGCACTGAATGAGGCATTCCATTCCATTCCAATGAGGCAATTTAGAAACTATTTTTTTAAATAAAACTTCGCGCAACCCATTTATTATTTATTTATTTGGCATATATTGTAAGGAGTTGAAATTTTTAATCACGAAATCAAAATTGTTCAACACTTGATAATAGAGTATGACAGTACATCGTGAATAAGCGTATGAATTAGGTAAGACCCATGTCATGAATATTAACACTATTGAAAAATTCAAATTAGATGGGATGGTAATACTTAAGACCTGAACATAGACTATAAAATTAGCAGAAACTAGAGGCGTTTGAAGTATGGGTATATGACAATTCTAAAGATTCCATGGACTGCTCTGTTTCAAACGACGAAATATTGAGAAGGTTGCATATTGATCGGCAGCTACTGAGAAAAGTCCGAAGAAGAAAAATAGTATATCTAGGGTACATAATGAGAGACACCAAATATTATATTCACATAGCAAATCTCTAGGGTGTAATAGAATGTAAACGATCCAGAGGAAGAAGGGAAACTACTTGGTTGCGAAATACGAGTATGCATGATTGGACGTACTACGCGGATGAACGAAATCTCCTTAACGCTGACAACTCGCCGTCACTGAATAATAGTTAAAAAAATACATGTTAATCGAAAATATATGATCGCAAAAGATCCGAATATGGATTAGCAAAGGAAAAAAAAAAGAATCCGTAATCATTTGACTGATCTTAAAGTTTTAATATGTTATTCACTTAAATGTTTATGATGAGTTTGCTTGGGTTTCGGTATTATATGTATAACAACCCGATTAGTTAAAGATCTTCAAATAGTCTTAATTTCCACAATTTTCTTTTCCACAATCGTCCTCAGGGAAATTCACTTACAATATAAATAAATCACATATTAGAAGACAAAAAAAAAATAATATTACTAAATTACGTCTTAAGGAAGAATTTTTTAAAATTCAAACAACTAAAATCATTTGGTATTTAACTTATACTTGACCTCAATAACATTTTAAGCAAATGAAAATCAATCATAAATATAATTAAATTAAATGTTTACAAACTTTGAATGCTATGTGAAATTCCCTTATAATTTAAAAGATACGTCCTCAGTAGTTTCTTGCTTATTGATAAATTACATTGATGCATTGGCAATATTGATTATAATGAATAATTAATATTAACTGAAAATTCCTATATTTAAACAAAACTTAATGCAACTTATGACAAATTTTGACTGTTATGTATAAATTGATATTAACCAAAACGAAAACAGAAATTCCAAAAATCACTATAAGTATACCTCAAATATTTTTAGGAAAATCCAATAGATTCAAAATATTATACAATTTGTGTAGTTAGTTCCATAGCAGAATCGTTTTTTTAGCCAAATGTATCTACGATATGGAACACCATATGTGTGTCAATGACATCATTATTTGGTTGTTACATATGAAAGTCATATTTCGCCATCTTCTGTGTCATATTTGTCCCTGAAGTGTAGAGGGTAATATTTATCAAAGTAGAACTGCACCGTAAATTCGTATTCTTTTGAACAACATATTTCAGCCATTAATCCAATTTTTACATAAGGGTAAAACTGATGCTGAGGAGGGTTATAAAATTTAATTGGAATTTTCGAAATTGAAACAGGTACATCTGATTACACCCAAGGGTTTTATTATCCCCAATTCCAAAGAAATTCGGATTAATTTTATATTTACACACCACAACGAGCAAATAATATATAACATTGCAGTTAACCCACAAGTTTAAAGGATTAAGAACATTTTTAAAATTGCCGACAAAAGGGTTCTTTGGAATTTTCCAAATTTTAAATAGGTACTTCTGATTACACCCAGGTGTTTTATTACCCCAAATCCCAAGAATATCGGCTTAATATTTAACCATAGCCTAAAAAAAGCAAATAATAATCAACTTCTCGGTGAACCCACAAGTTTACACAGGTAAATGTAGTAGCAATCGGTTAAGGTTCGCATGCAGTAGGTAAAATAGGTCTTTCACAGGACAGTATATAAAACCCACACATTTGAACGTCAGAACATCATTCTCACTTGACACTCCAAAGCTAAAGCATCGCAATAAAAATAACTAAATTTAAAAATTATCAATATAATGGATTCCAAATCACAGTCATCTCTCACTTACGTTCTCTTCTTGTACCGCGAACAATTGCGTCAGGGTAAAGTGCACTCGATGCGTTTAAATCGCACCAAAATATCACTCACCGATAAACTGATCAGGAAAACGGCAGATAATATCAAGAAGTGTACTTTGAACGATATGGTGACCCTCAATCGACAAATTGCATTCAAAAATAAGTTAAAGTATCAAATTGAATGTAGACATCATCAGCAGAAAAAGTCACATTGAAATCGACTGACAACAAACTTTATGAAAGGAGTTTGAAGTAAACTATATCACAATTATTGAGAGCATTTGTACCTGAATGGAATATCTGATGGATGAGAAGGCAGACTATAAAAAAACTGAATATCAGGAAATGTTTCATGATAATCCTTAACGATACAAATCCGCATAAGATCGATGAGTTATATGAAATAATCTGCTAATAGTAGCTAATAACATATTTGCAATTGAACAATCTAATATTACAAAATATAATGTTGAAAAAATCATAAAATGTTAAAATTAATTATAATAAAAAATTGCACAAAAAATATAAAAATTTCACAAAATAATAAAAAAATTCACAAAAAAATTATAGAAAATATAAATTTTATGAAAAAAATTATAACATTTTAATAATAAAAGAAGTAGGAAGCTTTAAATCCCTTCACCTTGAGTCCCAAAAATATTCGTAAATTGATTTTTTTAATTAATTGATTATCAATTTATATTGCATTTAATAACTTTAAAGTATGTACTGGTATTAAAGTTAAAAGCTGGTACAAAATTGTCCATTTGTGCTGAAGGTATCAAAAGGGTCGTTCATATAACGGTCACTTTTCTCTAGACTCTACACCGTAAAAAATTTCAAGTATTTATATTCACTGGTGTTAAAGTTAAAAGTGTGTGAGATATGCCAACAGGGGCGTGTCAATAACGACCACTTTTCTTTGGACTCTAAGTACAATAAAAGCATTACACTGTACACAATTTCAGGTATTTATATGCACTGGTATTAAAGTAAAAAGCTGTTTACTTTTCGTACAAAAAAGTCCATTTGTGTGGCAAGTACTAAAAGGGGCGTGTCAATAACGCCCATTTTTCTCTGAATTCTAGTTATTATACATATATGAATTCTAGCATTATACTATACAAAATTGCATGTATTTGTATGCACTGGTATTAAAGTTATTAGCTGGTAACTTTTGGTAGAAAAAGGTCCATTAGTGTGGGATGTTCCAAACAGGCTGTGGCCACTTCGCCTATTTTTCTCGAGGTGATTGCGATACCGATACTATGTGTGGAATTTCAGAAGATTCGAGTAAGTAGTATAGAAGTTATTAAATAATCAATATTTCATTAAATGTTAACCCTTTGTGGGGGAGGTACTAGAAGGAGTGGATCAATATGGCCCATCTTCGAACTTAGCCGGAGATAGAGAAAACTATTACCGCATACCAAATTTGAAGTCAATCGGGTACTCCTTTCGACAGTTATCGTGTGCAACAGCCAGCAGACTGACAGACGGACGGACATTTATCATTTAACTTAAAATGACCCAAAACGAATATCCGCCGAACATACTTAGGGTCTTAGATCACTCCTTCGATGTGTTACACTTTTGGCCGGTGGCAAATGATATACGGTATGTTCAAAAAATATGGGGAATTATTAATGTTCGCGGACTAAGTGTATTTTATTTTTGATATTTTTGTAGCGTTATGTTGGTACTCATGTCCCTTACTTATGCTGACAAGGTAGGCCATTTTGAATTTTTAGTTAATTTTTGACAGCTGTTGTGTTTGGATGTGTTTCAACTTGTCTTCGATTTTTATCTATTTCAGAAAATGGATCAAAGAATCTGCTTCGAATTTTGTGTGAAAAAGCTGACGCATTCCGAATGTTAACTGTGGCATATGGTGAAGCTACCTTGGACCAAAGCAACGTTTATCGGTGGTACAAAATGTTCTTAGAGGGCCGAGAAGATGCGAAGGACAAACAGCGTGCCGGACGCCCGAGCACGTCAACAACAAACGAAAACATTGATAAAGTGAATAAAATAATATTGGCCAATTGACAAATTACCATTAGATAAGTTGCTGAGGATCTAAACATATCGATTGGCTCGTGCCATTCGATTTTAACCAATGATTTGGGCATGAGTCGGGTCGCGGCTAAATTCGTGCCAAAATTGCTCAATTTCGACCAAAAACAGCATCGCGTTAACAGTGCTCAGGAGATGTTGAACTCGGTCCGTGACGACCCAAATTTGCTCCAGAGGGTCATAACTGGTGACGAATCATGGGTTTATGGTTACGACGTGGAAACTAAAGCTCAATCATCCCAATGGAAGCAGCCGCATGAACCAAGACCGAAAAACGCGCGCCAAGTTCGGTCGAACGTAAATGTTTTGCTCAGAGTTTTCTTTGATTGCAGGGGCGTGGTGCATTATTAGTTCTTACCACAGGGTAGTACGGCCAATAACGAATATTACCTGCAAGTTATGCGCAAATTGCGCGAAGCAATCTGCCAAAAACGCCCGGATTTATGGAAGAACAAAAACTGGCTTTTGCACCATGATAACGTCCCTGCACACACATCGTTGCTTGTGCGCGAATATTTGGCCAAAAACAACACAGTCATGGTGCCG
Organism: Eudasyphora cyanicolor; assembly: GCA_963930755.1. NCBI lineage: Eukaryota > Metazoa > Arthropoda > Insecta > Diptera > Muscidae > Eudasyphora > Eudasyphora cyanicolor. Next base: position 218,644,268 of record OZ005735.1, on the reverse strand, counting down.
TAGCCACCGTATTCCCCTGATCTAGCCCCCTGTGACTATTTGTTGTTCCCAAAACTGAAAAGGCCCATGAAAGGACGACGCTACGCCACGATTGAGAAGATAAAGACGGCATAGAAGGAGGAGCTGAACAAGATCACAAAAAATTATTATTTGAAGTGCTTCGAGGATTGGAAAAAACGTTGGCAGAAGTATATTATATCCGAGGGGAATTACTTTGAAGGGGACAAAATAGATACTCATGAATAAATAAATACTTTTTGAAAAAATACAAAATTCGAGATATTTTTGAACATACTACGTATATGGGCATTTCCGCGGGTCGCGAACGTACGTTCGTACGCTTTTGATGTACAAAAAATATAGAAAACAAAAATTTTCCCCGCATTTTTTTGGTGATTTGATAGCATATTAGTAGCTCTATGTTAGGTGCAAAAGATGGGTTTCATCGAGTTTTAGTTTTCATAATGATAGCAATAAACATGTGGTCACGAACGTACGCGAAATAGAAGTCAACTTTGGCTGAATCTAGTAACATGCAAAAATCTGCGAAAAGGAACAAAATATTCTAAAGCTATTAATTTATTTTAAAAGAAAAGGGTTAACATTTAGTGAAATATTGATTATTTAATAACTTCTATACTACTTATTTGAATCATCTGAAATTCTACACATAGTATTAGTTTATCAGTCACTATTACCTCGAGATTAATGGGCGAAGTTGCCACGCCCCTTTTGGTACCACCCACACAAATGTACAATTTTGAACCAAAAGTTAGTAGCTTATATCTTTATTACCAGTGCATACAAAAACTTGAAATTTTGTACAGTTAATGGTGTAATAGTACCTACAATACAGTGAAATATGTGCATTTTTGCCACTCTCCTTTTGGTACCTCCCACACAAATGGACCATTTTGTACCAAAACTTAAAATTTTTTTTCAGTGTAATGCTTTTATGGTACCTAGAGTCCAGAGAAATGTGACCGTTATTAGGACGCCCCTTTCGGTACATATCCCTCAAATGGACCATTTTGTACCAAAAAACAGCTTTTAACTTTAATACCAGTACATACTTTAAAGTTATTAAATGCAATTTAAATTGATACTAATAATTTTATTAAAACAAAACCAGTAAGGAAAGGAAGAAAGTCGGGCGGGGCCGACTATATGATACCCTACACCTTCCTAACAATGCGATAAGGGTCATTGCCATAATAATTTGGAATAATTGGTAAATGGGTAGAAACATATTATCTAATTCTGAAACGATAATCGCTAAATTAAGCAATATTCGTTCCTAAATTGAGAAACATCTTTCTGGAAAATTTTAATGATCGGAAGTAAAATACAACTTCTATAGCGGTTTGATAACAAATCAGGAGGAACATATATATGGAGCTTTAATATAAATCTGAACCGATCTTCCCTAAATACTCATTCATGTAAAAAGACCTCCTTCTGTCGAATTTCGTACTGATCGGATATAAAATACAGTTTTTACAGCGCTTACATGTGAAATCGGGGGTAAAATATATATGGGGGCTATGTCTAAATCCGAACCGATTTTCTCCGAATTTGGCAGTATTCCTTCATGTAATAAGAAACCTCTTTCTGCCAAATTTTGCACTAATCGGATATAAAATACAGTTTTTACAGCGCTTACATGTCAAATCGGGGGTAACATATATATGGGGGATATATCTAAATCTGAACCGAATTTAGCAGTATTCCTTTATGTAATAAGAAACCTCTCTTTGCCGAATTTCACTCTGATCGGATATAAAATAACATTTTTACAGCGCTTACATGTCAAATCGGGGCTAACATATATATGGGGGCTATATCTAAATCTGAACCGATTTTAACCAAATTCAATAGGGATCGTCCTTGGGCCAAAAAAAAGATATGTGTAAAGTTTCGTCGAGATCGGACCATAATTGCGACCTGTACTTTGATTACAAGAATACATGCACAGACGGACAGACAGACAGACAGACAGACAGACGGACAGACGGACATAGCTAAATCAACTCAGAAAGTGATTCTGAGTCGATCGGTATAATAAACGATGGGTCTATTTCTTCTCCTTTTGGGTGTTACAAACAAATGCACAAAGTTATAATACCCTGTACCACAGTGTGGTGTAGGGTATAAAAATAAATTTACTAATATTTTTTGTGGACTCAAGGTGATGGGATTCATAAGTCGGTTTACCCGACTGAACTTTCTTACTTGTTTTTTGATTTTTAGCGATAATGTAGTAGTTTTAAAGTAAATAAATTTCAGCTGCGAATATTTGCGAATTTGCCTACAATAAATATTTTAATTTGTTATTTTTTCGAGAAACTTTGATTATATCTAAACAAAAAATTTTAAGAATCAAAATTTTCAAAAAAATTTCAGTTCGAATAGAATTAAAATCGAAAGAAATTATATTTCTGGCAATAAAATATGCCGCATATTACATGTGAAGTCATTTTTGCACTATTTGCATAATTTACAAGCAACTTCTCAAAAAGGATAATTTAATCCTTGCTGCAATTTCAGCGATCACATGCTTCAATGTAAAACAAAGTAGAAGTATATTAAGCAAAATTTGGTTGAATTCCGTGGGCAGTTTTAGAAAATATTGCAGTGACAAGGGCGTGTCCCTTGACGGATTTGGTCCAAAATTAGTTTTTTCCTTATTTTGCTTATAAAAACTACTTATGCACAATTTCGATGATCCACATCTACTCCTTCCATTTTTGGCCAACCGTACAGAGAAATCACGACACTGTGCGACGTCGACTTACAAAAAAAACAAAATTGGTCAACACTGCATAATAGCTTATGACAGTAGATCATGTATAGATAGGCATATGAATTGGGTATGGGTCTTGAATATGTACAGATTCATCAAATCACTTGACTGATCTAACAGTTTTAATACAAATTTATTCCAAAATTTTTCGACAATCGTCATAAGTGATTTACTTAGAATACATATACTCGTAAATCATATATTCTACAGACATAAAATAATATCACAATAATTACGATTTAAGGAAAGACTTATTTGATGTATAATTTAATTTGTTGGCCAGAAAAAAAATTTAATTTTATTTTAATAATATAAAGGTCCAATCAGCTAAAACGAATACATAAAAAAAGATATTTAATTTCAAACAACTTTTTTAATTTGAAAATGTGTGTAAGGACTGCGCATGAAAAAAATTATGTATGATTTTAGCTTTATAACCTTTTTCCTAATTTATTTTTAAAGAGCAATTTTTCGTTTGTGATACATCAATGTCAGCAAAAAACCACGTGGTTTTTAAATATATTTAAATATGGATAGACAATAAAAAGTACGTGATCGGTTTATCAAACATGTTAATGAAAATTAATGTTTTTCGCAGAAAAACAATTGCAACATTAGTAATGTCCCACATTATGTTTATAGAGTCACAAGAAGACTTAAGGAACTCTTAACCATTAATAACTATTAAAATTTGATGAGAGAGATTTCAGCAAAACTCAACATTTTTCTAAATAAAAAATAGTTAATAAATGTAATTCAAAATTTATAATAAAAGTGAATACTGCTCTAATTATAAGAGCGAAAATTTTGGATTAATCAGTCCCCCCAAAAAAAACTTTGTGTAACATGTTAGAAGTCAATGCAACTTATGACAAATTTTGACTGTAAATTATAAATAGATGTTAATAAAAACAGAAATTCATTAAAAATAAGTATAAGTCTTCTTTAAATAAATATTAAATATTATACATTTTGTGTAATTAGTTTGATAATAGAATCCTTTTATATGAATTCTTTTTTGGAAATTGTTTGCAAGTGGGAAACAGCTAATTTTTTTTTCTATCGTTAAAAATTATATTTTGTCTCAAATTTGACCTTGAAATGTAAAGAAGGTAATATTTTGGATATCCATATAGATGTGAATAATATTTGAGCCATTAAGCCACTTGTTTACACAACACAAGTGCAAAACTGATGCTGAGAATTTAAATAATATATATACAGGTATTTGAGATTACATCCAAGGGTTTTATTACCCCCAAATTCAAAGAAATTCGAATTCATTTTATATTTACTCAGAAGATATGAGCGAAGAATAGTCAACTTTGCGATGAACCCACAAATTTACACAGGCAAATGTAGTAGCAATCGGTTAAGGTCCACAGGTGGTAGGTAAAATAGGTCTTTCACAGGACAGTATATAAAACCCACACATTTGATTGTCAGAACATCACTCTCAATTGAGACTCCAAAGCTAAAGCATCACAATAAAAATAACAGTATTTAAAAATTATCATTATAATGGATTCGAAATCAAAGCCATCTCTCAGTTACGTTCTCTTTTTGTACCGCGAACAATTGCGTCAGGGTAAAGTGCACTCGATGCGTTTAAATCGCACCAAAATATCACTCACCGATAAACTGATCAAGAAAACGGCAGATAATATCAAGAAGTGTACTTTGAACGATATGGTGACCCTCAATCGACAAATTGCATTCAAAAATAAGTTAAAGTATCAAATTGAATGTAGACATCATCAGCTGAAAAGGTCACATTAAACAAGGAAGGAGTGGAGGAATCGACTGATAATGAACTTTCTGAAAGGAGTTTGAAACTGTATGGGGAATATTCAGAGTATTTGTACCTTAATGAAGTATCAAACGGATGAGAAACACAATTCAACAGACTCTTACGACACAAAATATCTGAAGAACTTTTTGTCCCATACTGAACAATAGAAACTTCATGGAACATCGACGAGTTATATGTACTAGTCTACTAATATGTTATAACTATTTGTAATTAGACAACGTATATAAGTAAAATGTTGGAAAAAATTCTACAAATAAAATAAAACTTTGAGGAACAAATATTTAACCGTTTAGTTTTTCATTAATCTATTTTTATACACTGGAAAAATCCCTTCAGTAGTATGATATTTGAAAGAATCTATATTATATGTTTGAAAATGAAAAGTGGATTAAGCAAGTTTTTGATTACATTCCAATATAAGTTGGATAATTATTATACCCTCACTTTAGTGTGACGAGGGTATATATCATTTGCTACGGAAAAAGTGTAACACATCGAAGGAGTGATCTAAGACCCTAAGTATGTTCAGAGGAAATCCGTTTTGGGTCATTTTAAGTCGAATGAGCAATGTCCGTCCGTCTGTCTGTCTGTCTGTCTGTCTGCTGGCTGGTGCGCACGATAACTCTCGAAAGGAGTAACCGATTGACCTCAAATTTGGTATGTGGTAATATTTTTTTCTATCTCCGGCTAAGTTCGAAGATGGGCCATATTGGTCCACTCCTTCTAGTACCTCCCCCACAAAGGGTTAAAATGTTGTGAAATATTGATTCTTTAATAACTGCTATACTACTTATTCGAATCTTTTGAAATTACACACATAGTATTAGCTTATTAGTCGTTATCAACTCGAGAAAAATGGGCGAAGGCGCCACGTCCCTTTTGGTACCTCCCACACAAATGCACCATTTTGCACCAAAAGTTAACAGCTTATAACATTAATAACAGTGTATAAAAATACTTGAAATTTTGTACAGTATTATGCTTTTATATTGCCTACAGTCCAGGGAAAAATGGGTGTTGTTGTCACGCCCCTTTTGGTACCTCCCACACAAAGGTACCTTTTTGCACCAAAAGTTAACAGCTTATAACATTAAAACCAGTGTATAAAAATACTTGAAATTTTGTACAGTGTAATGTTTTTATAGTGTCTATAGCCCTGTGAAAAATGGGCGTTATTGCCATGCCCCTCTTTGTACCTCCCACACAAAATGCCCAAATCATACCACAATTTAATGTCTCATAACGTTTATACCAGTGCACATAAATGCTTATAAGTCGGCACAGTGCAATGAATTTAAAGTATCTAATGTTCAGCAAAAAAAGGTGTATTTGATAAACCCCTTCTGGTACCTCCCACTCAAATTGACAGAATAATTCGAGTAATATTCAATATTACATTACTCACAAAGTGAGGGTATACCTTAGTCGGTTTACCCGACTGAAACTTTCTTACTTGTTTTTCTAAAAAAAAAAAAATTATTTCCATCTAAGTATGTATTAAGCAAGTTTTTGATTACATTCCAATATAAGTAGGATAATTATTTTTCTGAAAAAAAAAAAAATAATTATTTCCATCTAAGTATGTATTTTCTGAGTCAAGATTCTCCAGAAATATATCCAAACATAAATTTGATTGCTTCTAAATATTTGCATATTTAGGAAGGATATTTCCTAAAAAGTTATCGATCCGAATTTCTTATTCATACACATACATTCCTACAATTTCTCTTTGAATCTTTTGAAGATTCTCTGTAAAAGCACTGAATGAGGCATTCCATTCCATTCCAATGAGGCAATTTAGAAACTATTTTTTTAAATAAAACTTCGCGCAACCCATTTATTATTTATTTATTTGGCATATATTGTAAGGAGTTGAAATTTTTAATCACGAAATCAAAATTGTTCAACACTTGATAATAGAGTATGACAGTACATCGTGAATAAGCGTATGAATTAGGTAAGACCCATGTCATGAATATTAACACTATTGAAAAATTCAAATTAGATGGGATGGTAATACTTAAGACCTGAACATAGACTATAAAATTAGCAGAAACTAGAGGCGTTTGAAGTATGGGTATATGACAATTCTAAAGATTCCATGGACTGCTCTGTTTCAAACGACGAAATATTGAGAAGGTTGCATATTGATCGGCAGCTACTGAGAAAAGTCCGAAGAAGAAAAATAGTATATCTAGGGTACATAATGAGAGACACCAAATATTATATTCACATAGCAAATCTCTAGGGTGTAATAGAATGTAAACGATCCAGAGGAAGAAGGGAAACTACTTGGTTGCGAAATACGAGTATGCATGATTGGACGTACTACGCGGATGAACGAAATCTCCTTAACGCTGACAACTCGCCGTCACTGAATAATAGTTAAAAAAATACATGTTAATCGAAAATATATGATCGCAAAAGATCCGAATATGGATTAGCAAAGGAAAAAAAAAAGAATCCGTAATCATTTGACTGATCTTAAAGTTTTAATATGTTATTCACTTAAATGTTTATGATGAGTTTGCTTGGGTTTCGGTATTATATGTATAACAACCCGATTAGTTAAAGATCTTCAAATAGTCTTAATTTCCACAATTTTCTTTTCCACAATCGTCCTCAGGGAAATTCACTTACAATATAAATAAATCACATATTAGAAGACAAAAAAAAAATAATATTACTAAATTACGTCTTAAGGAAGAATTTTTTAAAATTCAAACAACTAAAATCATTTGGTATTTAACTTATACTTGACCTCAATAACATTTTAAGCAAATGAAAATCAATCATAAATATAATTAAATTAAATGTTTACAAACTTTGAATGCTATGTGAAATTCCCTTATAATTTAAAAGATACGTCCTCAGTAGTTTCTTGCTTATTGATAAATTACATTGATGCATTGGCAATATTGATTATAATGAATAATTAATATTAACTGAAAATTCCTATATTTAAACAAAACTTAATGCAACTTATGACAAATTTTGACTGTTATGTATAAATTGATATTAACCAAAACGAAAACAGAAATTCCAAAAATCACTATAAGTATACCTCAAATATTTTTAGGAAAATCCAATAGATTCAAAATATTATACAATTTGTGTAGTTAGTTCCATAGCAGAATCGTTTTTTTAGCCAAATGTATCTACGATATGGAACACCATATGTGTGTCAATGACATCATTATTTGGTTGTTACATATGAAAGTCATATTTCGCCATCTTCTGTGTCATATTTGTCCCTGAAGTGTAGAGGGTAATATTTATCAAAGTAGAACTGCACCGTAAATTCGTATTCTTTTGAACAACATATTTCAGCCATTAATCCATTTTTTACATAAGGGTAAAACTGATGCTGAGGAGGGTTATAAAATTTAATTGGAATTTTCGAAATTGAAACAGGTACATCTGATTACACCCAAGGGTTTTATTATCCCCAATTCCAAAGAAATTCGGATTAATTTTATATTTACACACCACAACGAGCAAATAATATATAACATTGCAGTTAACCCACAAGTTTAAAGGATTAAGAACATTTTTAAAATTGCCGACAAAAGGGTTCTTTGGAATTTTCCAAATTTTAAATAGGTACTTCTGATTACACCCAGGTGTTTTATTACCCCAAATCCCAAGAATATCGGCTTAATATTTAACCATAGCCTAAAAAAAGCAAATAATAATCAACTTCTCGGTGAACCCACAAGTTTACACAGGTAAATGTAGTAGCAATCGGTTAAGGTTCGCATGCAGTAGGTAAAATAGGTCTTTCACAGGACAGTATATAAAACCCACACATTTGAACGTCAGAACATCATTCTCACTTGACACTCCAAAGCTAAAGCATCGCAATAAAAATAACTAAATTTAAAAATTATCAATATAATGGATTCCAAATCACAGTCATCTCTCACTTACGTTCTCTTCTTGTACCGCGAACAATTGCGTCAGGGTAAAGTGCACTCGATGCGTTTAAATCGCACCAAAATATCACTCACCGATAAACTGATCAGGAAAACGGCAGATAATATCAAGAAGTGTACTTTGAACGATATGGTGACCCTCAATCGACAAATTGCATTCAAAAATAAGTTAAAGTATCAAATTGAATGTAGACATCATCAGCAGAAAAAGTCACATTGAAATCGACTGACAACAAACTTTATGAAAGGAGTTTGAAGTAAACTATATCACAATTATTGAGAGCATTTGTACCTGAATGGAATATCTGATGGATGAGAAGGCAGACTATAAAAAAACTGAATATCAGGAAATGTTTCATGATAATCCTTAACGATACAAATCCGCATAAGATCGATGAGTTATATGAAATAATCTGCTAATAGTAGCTAATAACATATTTGCAATTGAACAATCTAATATTACAAAATATAATGTTGAAAAAATCATAAAATGTTAAAATTAATTATAATAAAAAATTGCACAAAAAATATAAAAATTTCACAAAATAATAAAAAAATTCACAAAAAAATTATAGAAAATATAAATTTTATGAAAAAAATTATAACATTTTAATAATAAAAGAAGTAGGAAGCTTTAAATCCCTTCACCTTGAGTCCCAAAAATATTCGTAAATTGATTTTTTTAATTAATTGATTATCAATTTATATTGCATTTAATAACTTTAAAGTATGTACTGGTATTAAAGTTAAAAGCTGGTACAAAATTGTCCATTTGTGCTGAAGGTATCAAAAGGGTCGTTCATATAACGGTCACTTTTCTCTAGACTCTACACCGTAAAAAATTTCAAGTATTTATATTCACTGGTGTTAAAGTTAAAAGTGTGTGAGATATGCCAACAGGGGCGTGTCAATAACGACCACTTTTCTTTGGACTCTAAGTACAATAAAAGCATTACACTGTACACAATTTCAGGTATTTATATGCACTGGTATTAAAGTAAAAAGCTGTTTACTTTTCGTACAAAAAAGTCCATTTGTGTGGCAAGTACTAAAAGGGGCGTGTCAATAACGCCCATTTTTCTCTGAATTCTAGTTATTATACATATATGAATTCTAGCATTATACTATGCAAAATTGCATGTATTTGTATGCACTGGTATTAAAGTTATTAGCTGGTAACTTTTGGTAGAAAAAGGTCCATTAGTGTGGGATGTTCCAAACAGGCTGTGGCCACTTCGCCTATTTTTCTCGAGGTGATTGCGATACCGATACTATGTGTGGAATTTCAGAAGATTCGAGTAAGTAGTATAGAAGTTATTAAATAATCAATATTTCATTAAATGTTAACCCTTTGTGGGGGAGGTACTAGAAGGAGTGGATCAATATGGCCCATCTTCGAACTTAGCCGGAGATAGAGAAAACTATTACCGCATACCAAATTTGAAGTCAATCGGGTACTCCTTTCGACAGTTATCGTGTGCAACAGCCAGCAGACTGACAGACGGACGGACATTTATCATTTAACTTAAAATGACCCAAAACGAATATCCGCCGAACATACTTAGGGTCTTAGATCACTCCTTCGATGTGTTACACTTTTGGCCGGTGGCAAATGATATACGGTATGTTCAAAAAATATGGGGAATTATTAATGTTCGCGGACTAAGTGTATTTTATTTTTGATATTTTTGTAGCGTTATGTTGGTACTCATGTCCCTTACTTATGCTGACAAGGTAGGCCATTTTGAATTTTTAGTTAATTTTTGACAGCTGTTGTGTTTGGATGTGTTTCAACTTGTCTTCGATTTTTATCTATTTCAGAAAATGGATCAAAGAATCTGCTTCGAATTTTGTGTGAAAAAGCTGACGCATTCCGAATGTTAACTGTGGCATATGGTGAAGCTACCTTGGACCAAAGCAACGTTTATCGGTGGTACAAAATGTTCTTAGAGGGCCGAGAAGATGCGAAGGACAAACAGCGTGCCGGACGCCCGAGCACGTCAACAACAAACGAAAACATTGATAAAGTGAATAAAATAATATTGGCCAATTGACAAATTACCATTAGATAAGTTGCTGAGGATCTAAACATATCGATTGGCTCGTGCCATTCGATTTTAACCAATGATTTGGGCATGAGTCGGGTCGCGGCTAAATTCGTGCCAAAATTGCTCAATTTCGACCAAAAACAGCATCGCGTTAACAGTGCTCAGGAGATGTTGAACTCGGTCCGTGACGACCCAAATTTGCTCCAGAGGGTCATAACTGGTGACGAATCATGGGTTTATGGTTACGACGTGGAAACTAAAGCTCAATCATCCCAATGGAAGCAGCCGCATGAACCAAGACCGAAAAACGCGCGCCAAGTTCGGTCGAACGTAAATGTTTTGCTCAGAGTTTTCTTTGATTGCAGGGGCGTGGTGCATTATTAGTTCTTACCACAGGGTAGTACGGCCAATAACGAATATTACCTGCAAGTTATGCGCAAATTGCGCGAAGCAATCTGCCAAAAACGCCCGGATTTATGGAAGAACAAAAACTGGCTTTTGCACCATGATAACGTCCCTGCACACACATCGTTGCTTGTGCGCGAATATTTGGCCAAAAACAACACAGTCATGGTGCCGTAGCCACCGTATTCCCCTGATCTAGCCCCCTGTGACTATTTGTTGTTCCCAAAACTGAAAAGGCCCATGAAAGGACGACGCTACGCCACGATTGAGAAGATAAAGACGGCATAGAAGGAGGAGCTGAACAAGATCACAAAAAATTATTATTTGAAGTGCTTCGAGGATTGGAAAAAACGTTGGCAGAAGTATATTATATCCGAGGGGAATTACTTTGAAGGGGACAAAATAGATACTCATGAATAAATAAATACTTTTTGAAAAAATACAAAATTCGAGATATTTTTGAACATACTACGTATATGGGCATTTCCGCGGGTCGCGAACGTACGTTCGTACGCTTTTGATGTACAAAAAATATAGAAAACAAAAATTTTCCCCGCATTTTTTTGGTGATTTGATAGCATATTAGTAGCTCTATGTTAGGTGCAAAAGATGGGTTTCATCGAGTTTTAGTTTTCATAATGATAGCAATAAACATGTGGTCACGAACGTACGCGAAATAGAAGTCAACTTTGGCTGAATCTAGTAACATGCAAAAATCTGCGAAAAGGAACAAAATATTCTAAAGCTATTAATTTATTTTAAAAGAGGATTAATATAGCTTTCTATCGAGTATTTACACAATAAATTATCTCTATTGGTTTTTTTCTTCTAATTGGCTTAGGTGCCGGTCGCGAACGTACGATTTTTCCATCTTTTTTAACTGTTAAATTAATCGTCAATCGAACTTTTTTTGGTCTCATTGCATTCTTCTCTTCTTAATTGATTGTAATAGAGAAATTTTGTAGAAAGAGTGCAAGCATAACATATGTTTTTATATGTAAAATAATTAAATAGAAAAATGTCTGTAAAAATAGCTTAAAATGGAAAAAAATAAAATTTTTCAGGTTTTAGGCAAATTTTCTCATGAAAACAACTGAGATATGCTATGAAAACATTATATTACATGGCCCTGGTTGACCATTCGGCGGAAATGCCCATATTTGATTGTTTACAAATAATATATCCATATGAAAGGATATTTCCTAAAAAGTTATCGTTCGCCCCTGTTCTGCATTCCGGAAGCAGATTGAATCCGAATTTCTTATTCATAAAATTTCTGTTTGGGGATTTTTGAAGATTATTTATTATTTTCATCATATGGAGATATTTTTTCCCTTTGGAACCACTGTACATTACACGCGCTATTGCGGGTGGCGATGACTTCTGTCCATGCATCTGCGACTATAGCTGCGATAGCCAAGTTTGCAGTAATTGCAATTTTGTTCATATGTTAGCGAAAATCACAAATTCTCCACAAAATTGACAATTCAATAATTAGTTTTTCCACATCAAATGGAATAGTCTCCCCCGGAATAGTATTTTAGTCGTTCATTTGTAGCTTAGGGGAGAGTGGTGCAAACTGTTTCTCTTGCATATAACAAATAAAGCAACTTTATATTTCATACAAGCTAAATATCAATCTCTGTTCCACCCTAGTGTCCACACAAATGTGTACATTTTTATAACAACTTTTACAAATAGAGATGGTTCGTTCGTTTCCACGAAAAATCTGTGGCAATTCATAAATCCCATTTGGTGGAGTTTACTTTGCTGTTAATGCTGCTCACTTGGAGGGTGTTGTAAACAAACACATGCAAGAGACATTTCGAATATGAAATAAAAACGAAAACCCCAAATATGGGAAGGATAATTGGATTGAACCAAAATTAGTCTGTCATTAGGATATTTTTATTTTTTGGAGTGATTTCCATAAAGTTTGAGGGTAATGTGTCTAGTAGTAAGCTACATATGAATGGAGGCAGCAGAAAAAGTCAGTGAACAATTTGAATTAAAAAAATTAAATTTTTAATGTGGGAAAGTCTGACGTTCTAACAATCGTATATTTATCACTTTTGTGGAGGATGGTATGTATATATCATTTAGGTTTAGGTTAGTTTTAGTTTATGGTAGCAGCCGGTTTTACTAGCTCACATAGACCAATTAAGGTTTCTTTTTTTACTACGGGCTCAGATGTACCGCATTGAAACCAACCTGTTTGTCTGTGAGCTATAACCAGACTAAATTCTTGACAGTGTACTCTGAAACCATCCTCATCATTTCATCAAGCTTCGAACCATCCGTTTGGAAGTGAATATGGTATTCTGCAAACCCTTTCATCTCTGGCTGGTATCATTCCTCTTCCTCTCGAAGGTGTACACCGTTGTTATATATTCCACTCGGTCGGTTACCATAGCATTCCACTTGTTCCTCCAGTTTAATCTTAACGCCGTTCAACATTCAACCAAAAACTTGAAAAAATTATAAGTACTTTTTTATAGCAGATTCGAATTTTAAAAGGCCCACCAGTTACAAATGTAGCACAGCTTTAAATAACATTGACATCACCTATCAGGGATGAAAAAGTTAGTATTTTGGTACGTTTTTTCAGTACTTTTTCATTTCTAAAAATACGTCATTACGCTCATTACGTTATTTTTTTAGCGCCGCCAGTGTTTCTGATTCTGTTTAAACGCCAAGGCGCATATACTCGTAAAATCTTACGCAAAATTGTGGGTAAATCACGGCATTAGATATCTAGTACTTTACCATCGAAATCTGTATTTTATTATCGTTAAAAGATTAAAAGCTTCTGTAGAATTCAAGTAAATTGTTTAAATACCTCCTTACAAAGCTTCTCTGGATAGTTTTTTAATTAATTCCAATGTTCACTTTTTCTTATTAACAACATCGATCGAAAATTCTCGTTATCGAATGCCGTGATTTGGGCCCTGCCCTGGTGTGGTGGCGCCTTTAGTTAACGCTTTTGGCTATCAGATATTATATACAACGACTTCTGCAAATATATATCATTGTTTCACTGTATATTCATTTAGAGATGCGATGTGAGGATGATAGATTTTGGATGAGGATTTGCAGATTTTGGACATAGGTTAGTAGTATTAACCAGTAAGGAAAGGCTAAAGTCGGGCGGTGCCGACTATATAATACCCTACACCACTCTCGTAATATTGAATAACTCTGATATATAAATTTTGTAATTCATGTATAAATTGTTTACATAAATTTACTTTTGGGACATTTTATACTTAAATAATACCCTGTACCACAGTGTGGTGTAGGGTATAAAAACGATTGGATCTAAAGAGCCAAATCGGATGAAACATATATATGGGAGCTATAGCTAAATCTTTACTGATTTTCTTCAAATTCGGCAGTGTTGCTTCATGGATCAAGAAACTCTACCATTCTAAATTTTAAAATGATTGGATGTAAAATACAGCTTCTACAGGACTAAAGGGCCAAATCGGACGAAACATGTATATGGGAGCTATAGCTAAATCTTAACCGATTTTCTTCAAATTCGGTAGTGTTGATTCATGGATCAATAAACTCTACCATTCTAAATTTCAAAACGATTGGATGTAAAATACAGCTTCTACAGGACTAAAGGGCCAAATCGGACGAAACATGTATATGGGAGCTATAGCTAAATCTTAACCGATTTTCTTCAAATTCGGTAGTGTTGATTCATGGATCAATAAACTCTACCATTCTAAATTTCAAAACGATTGGATGTAAAATACAGCTTCTACAGGACTAAAGGGCCAAATCGGACGAAACATGTATATGGGAGCTATAGCTAAATCTTAACCGATTTTCTTCAAATTCGGTAGTGTTGATTCATGGATCAATAAACTCTACCATTCTAAATTTCAAAACGATTGGATGTAAAATACAGCTTCTACAGGACTAAAGGGCCAAATCGGACGAAACATGTATATGGGAGCTATAGCTAAATCTTAACCGATTTTCTTCAAATTCGGTAGTGTTGATTCATGGATCAATAAACTCTACCATTCTAAATTTCAAAACGATTGGATGTAAAATACAGCTTCTACAGAACTAAAGGGCCAAATCGGACGAAACATGTATATGGGAGCTATAGCTAAATCTTAACCGATTTTCTTCAAATTCGGTAGTGTTGATTCATGGATCAATAAACTCTACCATTCTAAATTTCAAAACGATTGGATGTAAAATACAGCTTCTATAGAACTAAAGGGCCAAATCGGACGAAACATATTATGGGAGCTATAGCTAAATCTTAACCGATTTTCTTCAAATTCGGCAATGTTAGTTCATGGATCAAGAAACTCTACCATTCTAAATTTCAAAACTATTGGATGTAAAATACAGCTTCTATAGGACTAAAGAGCCAAGCGATCTTAACAGCCGCGAAATACTCTAAACTGCAAAATTTCAGAACGATCGGAGTGAAATTGCGACCTGTAGTCGACGAACAACTTTACATGGACGGACGGACGGACATCGTTAAATCGACTCAGCTAGTGATTCTGAGTCGATCGGTATACTTTAAGGTGGGTCTAGCTGTGTTATTTTCAGGTGTTACAAACATCTGCCGTGAAATAAACTTAAAATACCCTGTACCACGGTGTGGTGTAGGGTATAAAAACGGAGGGTTAATGTTGAAATAATATGCGATCACTATCTGCGATAAAGACCAAAACTAGAAATAGCCTTAATGTTGAAACGGATTCAAACATAAAAAAATGACTTATTAAGGTCTACTGAAATGAATTTTTATAATTACAATATAATAACTTATAATTTTTATAATGACTTATAATAATATTGTTATTCAAATGTTTATTGTTTGCTTCCTATTTTTAATGAAACTTGAATTGAATGTAAAATAGGTGGTTTATGTGTTTTTTTTATTACTTTATATTTTTATTGTTTTTAAATTAAATAAAAATTTAGTACCATTTGGTTGCGAAAAGTACTTTTTTCATATAAAGTTAGTGCCACATCACCATAGCCATTTTGCATCCCCGTCACCAATCGCTAAATTTGACTTAACACTAATACTGTTGCCTCCTTTTAGGCAGCCATTAAAGTATCTTCGGACCGAATAATACTTTTCGAATTCGGCTATTCGCTATTCGGTGTGACTTTGTTTGTCAGCAATAAAATGGAATATGTATGTAGTCATGTTACACTAGTTTACAAAGAATTTTCCGAAGGGCTGTGCATAAAATGTTCTAGTATGTAATAAGGTCACCTGAACACGGAAAAATCACGGAAATCATGCAATTTATTTTTTAAACATTTAGATAATGTTTGTAATAATTTTGTTCAAAAATATATGACAAATAACTTATATAGGGTGATACAATGGAAAGACTTACGTCTAAACAACGTTTACAAATCGTTCAACTTTATTACGAAAATTCACGTTCTGCGAGGAATGTGTTTCGTGCACTTCGCTCAACTTATGGTCAACATAATCGAGTCATCGAAAATTGGACTCAACGAATGGACCATCTGAGACGTTGTTCAGGCGTAAGTCTTTCTATGATGAAATGCCAAACAATAATTAACAAAAATAACATGACAGCATGACACGACTCACACGTGATCTGTCAAAAAAAGGCTATTGAAAAAAGTATCTTTACTTGGATCACCCTATATAACACAAACGTACGTTTTTTTTGTTTTCCATTATTAGGATTAAATTGTTAATAAATGCCTTAACATTTTTTCTTGGCCAAATAAAATATGTAGTACCATTTTCCTCTATCTCTTCCGGCCATAATAATAATTGTGTATACACTTTTTATTTCTTAACTGTTTTATTAACATTAATTTTTAGATATATAGGTAAACATTGATTTACGCGGCATATTGGGACACCAAAAATCTTCGCATAAATCAAAACCTTGTAAAACGAGGTTTGCAATTAATGTAAATATCCGCTTTGGGATCCCAAACATTTTTATCTTATTCTTATTTCTTATTTTGAATCACCCGGTATTTCGGTAGCTGTCACTTTTGAAGCTTTTATTGTTTGACATTTGACAAGTAGAAACTACGCCATTACTAAAAATGGAACGATACACGATCATCGAACAAAAAAAAAAACGATACGAACGATACAAAATCATCTTGGCTGATGAGGCCCATTTCCACCTCGGTGGCTACGTCAACAAGCAAAATTGTCGCATCTGGGGCTCGGAAAACCCAAGAGTTATTGTTGAGAAGCCTCTCCATCCTCAACGTGTGACTGTTTGGTGCGGTTTATGGTCCGGCGGGGTCATTGGACCTTACTTTTTCGAAAATGAGTTTGGATCAACAATTACGATGAATGGATTGCGCTATCGAGAGATGATTAATGATTTTGTATGGTCGCATTTGGATGGTATTGATCTGGACAAAGTTTACTTTCAATAAGACGGCGCTACGTGCCACACAAGCAACGAAACCATTGCTCTGTTACGGGAAAAGTTTCCGGACCGTGTTATCTCTCGAAGAGGTGATCACAATTGGCCACCGAGATCTTGTGATTTAACACCTTGCGACTTCTTCCTTTGGGGACACGTGAAAGATAAGCTCTACGCCAACAGCCCAGCGTCGATTCAAGACCTCAAAGATAGAATTCGTGAGGCTATCGAGGACATAGGAAATTTCATGAAAAGGATATGGACCTGTAAGCGTGGTCGTGGTGGCCATTTGGCTGATGTTGTTTTTCATTATTAACGGCATACCTTCCTTTTTATTATGAAATAAACATCCGATCATTTATCTCAAAAAATGACATTTTTCTCTAATTGCAAATACATATTAAAGATGTATTTCAGAAGTATTGTTATCGTTCGGAGGTTCTATTGGAAGATTCCTTCACTTCGATGAAGTCCGTATTCTTTTTTATCCCCTCACCTCAGAGAGGAGGGTATATGAGGGGATAAAAAAGTTTGTAATTTGGACAGATTTTGGGCCGATTTTTTCAGTCAGGAAAAATCAAGGAATATTTTGGGTCGTCCTAAATTCCTTTGCAAAATATGGTTGGTTTATCAACAGATGGTGTCTGGTGTAGTTGGAGGACTCTTTAAAAAAAAAACTAGAATTATTTTACATAAAATGTTCGATATAAGCAATACCCGGTGGCTTTCGCTCGAGGGTTAACTGATCGGGCTGATAATTGGTAATCGGCGTTTATTTATTCTCACACGAACAACGGTAGTTATAGATTTGACTTCCTAGCGCCACAAAAACCTGAAATTTCAACGAATAGGGCTAAAATTTGGTATAATTGATCCATGGTATAATCTTATCCCTATATAAGATTTGGTACGGCCGAACTTAATCCGTCTTTACTTGTTTTTTATTTGGGCAGATGAAGTCGATTTTGGGCAGTTAAGGGGAACATTTTGGCCCGAAAAAAAAATTTCCAGCGGCAACACTGCCTAAAACCCCCAAGTATTATCGGCGGATATCCGTTTTGGGTAATTTTAAGTCATTTGAGTAATGTCCGTCCGTCCGTCTGTGTGTCTATCTGCTGGCTGGTGCGCACGATAACTCACGAAAGGAGTAACCGATTGACTTCAAATTTGGTATGCGAAAATATTTTGCTCTATCTACGGCTATGTTTGACGATGGGCTATATTGGTCCACTCCTTCTAGTACAAAGGGTTAATATTTGGTGAAATATTGATTCTTTAATAACTTCTACACTACCTACTCGGA
Organism: Eudasyphora cyanicolor; assembly: GCA_963930755.1. Classification (NCBI taxonomy): domain Eukaryota; kingdom Metazoa; phylum Arthropoda; class Insecta; order Diptera; family Muscidae; genus Eudasyphora; species Eudasyphora cyanicolor. Next base: position 218,625,539 of record OZ005735.1, on the reverse strand, counting down.
TTTTCTGAAATTCCACATATAGTATTAGTTTATTAGTTCCTATCACCTCGAGAAAAAAATGGGTGAATATGCCGAGCCCCTTTTGGTACCTCCCACACAAATGGACGATTTTGCACCAAAAGTTAACTGCTTATAGCTTTAATATCAGTTAACAAAAATACTTGAAAAAATACTTTAAATAGTACCTATAGCCCAGAGAAAAATGAGCGTTATTGGCACGCCCCTTTTGGTACCTCCCACACAAATTGACCATTTTGCACTAAAAGTTAAAGTTAAAAGCTTTAATACCAGTGCATACAATTACTTGACAATTTGTACAGTGTAATGTTTTTATAGTATATATAGTCCAGCGAAAAATTGTCGTCGTCATTGACATGCCCTTTTTAGTACCTCCCACACAAATTGACTATTTTGCTACAAACTTGAAATTGCTCTCTTTGCCTGTTGCGAAATGTGCCAAACAATGAAGTTTACTGAATGTTAAAATTTTACCTGGTATCGGAATGTTGGTGGATCGTAACAGCAATTTATTAACAGTTCTATCAACATCATAGATGATGAATGTAAAGTGTTCACTTTATAGCATAATTTTAGGCTTTGCATTTTATTTTGAGATATGTATTTGATGGAAGTAACCGATTATTCGCAAAGTTCAGCGGCAAGCCATCCACATCGCAGTACTAAAATGTAAACTCGTCGGTCCCCTTGTTTAATCACAAAATCTTTGTTTTACTGTATATTAGGCGTGTTTTCGTTACACCATAAGTGCTTAATTTGTATGGGGAGCTAAGCACTTTTAAGCACTATTAGTTCCCGATGAAGTTTGGTGCTTGTGTTCATGTCTTAATCGAGTATGATGTTGCCAGATTGGGCACCCTATATTTAGCAATATGGCATCCCATTTTTGGAGAGATTTTATCAATTATTGTGAATTAACGGGAAGAAGAAGAACAAAAATGGGAAATTATTTTAATATTTGCAAAAGAGTGTAAACAATTGAACATAGAATAGTAAATGTATGTTTTATAAATACTTTTCACGAATTTTTTGTCTGTTTCTCACTGTTCTTTCTTCGCAACTCATGACACCATTGCTACCAGATAGTGAAAATCCGCCACTTATTGCTTATGTGCCAGTTAGTGGAAGTCAGTTGTTTTCGTTGCAAAGTGCTAAACTAAAAGTGCTAGCTTGTAACGAAAACATGCCTATTATGAATAGTTTTTATATCCACACTTTAGCGATGGAGGATATAGAATATGTCCAGAAAGTATTTTGGCATTCGATTTTTTCTAACCGGTTTTCCAATAGGGATGATATGATTTTGAAGTGACGTTTCGGCCATTTGTAATTTGTCATGATCTGTCATTTGTTTTTCATTGTATTCAGTAGTGTTTACAATTTCATCATGGAGAGATATACGCAAGAACAACGTTTACAAATTATTCAGTTTTAACTTGAAAACGATAACGATTTTTTTTAAGAAAATCATCTTCTCCGATGAGGCTCACATTCATCTGAGTGGTGCGGTGCATAAACAAAACAGTCGATTCTGGTGTGAAGAAAGAAAATACACAAATTACACTGCTCAACATTTTTTTTGCGGCACGGGGTCTCGAAGCCGATTTGGGTATATGAGATAATACAGTTCTTAGCCTAAAAGGTAGTTTCTTTAAATTAGTTCTAGTTCTCGCGATAAGTCGCGATTTGCGAAAATAGAGAGGTTGAGATACATATTATAGCTTAACTCGAGAACCATTTTTCCGAATAAGTTCGGGAAAGCTTCATTTAACACCATTTTTCATCCGTTCAGCGCTTTCGAGATTAAGATTTCTATCTTACAAAGATAGTGCTAAAAATCAAATTTTTTGAGAAAACTTTACAAATTTTAAAAATAAACGCTTAAGAAAAACACCTAGAAATGCTCCATTATTAATTTTTTATTATTTTATCATAAATTCTGATTAGTCATGAATAAAATTAAACCACTCCGTCAATTGTCATTGCACAACTTCAAAAGTTACAGCTGAATTAGAAAGAAAAGAGAAGTGTTTTTTTATGGGATTTTCTGTGGAATTTTTGCTCGAGACCGTGGCTTCGACACAAGTTAAGGTGAAAATAATTTCGGGGTAGATTTGATAATTTTGCTACAACTTAATAAGTTATACATTGCTTTTCTTCGGAATGGTCTCATTTTATTAATGACTTTATGCTAAGACAATAAAAAGTTAATAATTGAGTTTTTTTGGAGCATTTATAACGCGTTTATTTAATAAGTATTAAAATTTTCTAAAAAAAATAGATTTTTTAGTAATATCTTGTAAGATTTTGTCGAAACCGCTGAAAGGATGAAAAATTGTATCCAAAAAACAATTTAAGCTACTTCATTTTGGATTCTTTGAAATCTTCATAATCTAATTCAGATAATTATTTCTCGAGTTATGCTATAGTACACTGAAAAAAAGTGTACTGAAAGTCATTTACATTTTCTTAACTTTTAAGATGTTTTCTTTGATTTGGCTCCAAAGACAAGGACTATTAAAATAAGCACATCTTGTAGTACAATTAAATACATAAATCATCTTTAACTCAAGACGTCATACGTCTTTGAAAAAATTACGCCTTATACTTCGATGAAAGACTTCACATTTTTAAATCTATTACGCCTTGTACTTCGATGAAAGATTTCACATTTTTAAATCTATTACGCCTTGTGCTTACATTAAATACATAAAATTACTTTAGATTAAGTACATTCTGTAATTAAAGCAAGCACATGCTGTACTTTCCCCAAGTGTAAAATACATTTCGTAAAATATTTTTTTTATTTAATTATTTGTCTAAACGTTCCTGGTAATTTTTGTTATTAGCTTCTTTATTAAATGATTATTGTTTAAACATTTGATTTCGGTAAACAGTTTATTCAGTAGCATACCTGACGATACCCGTAGCCATTATGTTTAGTCTAGTTTTCTTCATATTAGAGGGAATACTTATTCTAATGGATAAATAAATGATATTTGGCAAAATTTTCCCTAAAACAAAACGTTCTCTTCGAATGAGCTGCGGTGGCAAATACATTACTTGACGTGGTTATTTTTGAGTTGAAATACCAGAAGTGAGGAATACTTCTTATTCGTTTGGGAAAAAACTAGGCCTCTTAGAGCTGGTCTTTTAAAGCTGAACTTTGCTGAATGATTGGTGTTGAGTTGTCAAGTAATTGTATTTGGCCGAAACGGTTGCTATTAATGTAGAATTGAATACAACCTTCCTTTACCACCGCTCAACAATAACTGATTCCAATAAATTCCAAACAAACTTTACTGTAACTCTCACTATTATTCTTAATTTTGCGACCAAACAGAGTCTAAATTGTCCTCTCGCAGATATAAACGATCTCTTAATTTAAAAGATAATTAATCTTTAATTCAAAAAACAAAGAAAAGTGGACTGGAAATTAAGGGTAAATTGTTTTTAAAAACATGAGAATTTCTACATTTTTAAGGAAAAAAATCTTACAAACTATTAAAATGTGTACTTGAGTTAATAATAGTTGCACTACAATCAATATTTGTTCTTTAATTTTATGACGTAATGTTAAAGTCAACATGACATAGTGTTATGGACATCTTATCATAGAAGTAAGAAATTTCACTTTAAACGAATGAAAATTTCTTTGAAATCAAGTAAATTTTCTTAAAATTAAAGAAATTTGTTCTTCAAACAAAGACAGTTTAAATATTTGATTTAAGGGCAAACTTGTTTTTTATTTCATGTCAAATTTTTTTCAGTGTACGTGTCTCAACCTCTCTATTTTCGCAAATCGCGTTTACTCGTGAGAACTAATTTAAAGAAACTACCTTTTAGGATATGAACTGTATTATCTCATATACCCAAATCGGCTGCAGAACCCTGTGCAGCACAAAAAGCGATTTTTTTTTGTTGAGCTGTGTTATTCATAAAAAACCATTACATTCACCTTAATTGACAGTTTGGTGTGGTTTTTGGTCAGGTGGAATCATCGGTCCGTACTTCTTTCGAAATGAAGCTGGTAACACCGTTACTGTCAATGGAGAGCGGTATAGATCGATGATAACCAAATTGGAAGGAGTTGATCTTGACAACATTTGGTTCCAACAAGACGGGACTACGTGCCACACAGCAAATGAAACAATTGATTTGATGTGAGAAAAGTTTGGAGATTCGATTATTTCAAGAAATTGTGATATGGAATGGCCTCCAAGAAGTTGTGATTTAACACCATTAGACTATTTCTTGTGGGGTTATTTGAAGTCTTTGGTCTTTAGAAATAAACCAGACTCTCTTCAAGCTTTACAAGTCAATATTGATAGTGGAAAAAGTGCTCGAAAATTGAGTTCATCGAATTCGTTTCTGCAGAAGAACTAGTGGAGGCCATTTGATTGATATTTGAAACTTAAGCTGCAGTACAAATATTATTCAATATTACTGGGCAACCTTAGCATACTTTACTCGCCTGAAAATTTCGTAGTTGTTTTTAGGTTTTGGTGCAGAAAGTAATCAATACTTAGTTAATCTGAATGATGTTATACAATGTGAACACATACGCACCTGTTGCTTATATTGACCTCACACGTTGACAAGTGTGACTCATGTCTCTCAAAAAGGCTTTCATCAGGACAAAAAAAAACTCAAAGCATCTCAACTGAAGTGTGTGTACTCTTGCATGAGAGAATGTGTACAATCTCTGCCACATGTTTAAACAAATATTGGCTTATTTCCTTCCTCTCCATTTAATTTTGCCTTTCTTCACTGGGCATTCTTGACGTTCTCAACACCTTTTGTTTTATGTTTCTCTGCCAACGAGAATGACGAGACTTCGAGAATGTTTCCGTTATGGTTCTCCGACTTTGTACTTACCACTTTTTCCCCAACTTATTGACTATTTTCTTTTGTCCGACAAATAACCGACAGCCCCCTCCTTTCACAAACTGACCGAACGAGCCATTCATGCTCCATCGTTTCATCATTTATCGTTGCCGGCTCAAACATTAGCATGCACAAATGTAAACACTCGCACAAAGCCTAACTAATACTCAAACCATCTCAGAGATACAAAATAAATTTGAGCAGCTGCTATTGCAGTTGGTGTTTTTGATGTTGTTGCTGCTGCTGTTGATGTTGTTACTGTTGCTGTCATTACTTAGCCAATATTTAGTGGTTGATGATGTCTTCCTCTTCCACTGCAATTCAAACGTTTTGGTTTTCTTGTGTTGTTATTGTTGTTTCTTTTGTTGTTGTCTGTTGACTGCAACAGATGATGCCTTCGTTGGTTGCTCCGATAAAGTTCTCTCAAGCATTAATTTAGTGGCTTTCAATACATACATAAAAGGTGATTTTTTATGAGCTTTCGGATTTTATTTTAATAAAAACACATACAATTTAGAGAAATGTATGAAATCTTTATTTGAGTCGGGAGAGAGGTCTATATAATTCAATGTTTAAAGACGATTTCATGTAAATGTTGACCGCGGCTGCGCCTCAAATGTTCGTACGCTGGGTTCAATTTTGGCATACTCTCTCCAATATATCCATTGCGGGTTTGTCCCTATAGATGTAGGGACAAAACATAGCCCCACTAAAAATAATCCAAATGCGTTAAATCGCACGATCTAAGTGACCAATTGACCGGCCCGAAACGTGAAATAAATTTTTCACCGCTCTCGACTCTCAATTGGGCCATTGTTTCGCGTGCTGTGTGGCATGTGGTACCGTCTTGTTGAAACCAAATTCCAGTCAAGTCCAGCTCTTCCATTTTGGGCAAAACAAAGTTTGTAATCATCGCGCGGTAGCGCTCGCCATTCACAGTAACGTTCATGCCTTCGTCATCTTTGAAACAGTACGGTCCAATGATGCCACCTGCGATATTTTTCACTGTCCGCACTCTACGTATGCGTGTTGGTGGTTTAATGTCCAATAATGTAAATTTGGTGCGTAATTTAGTCACAAGATTCCGAATAGCCGCTTCAGAATGTCGCCCAAACTGACTATATATAAGGGAAGAACTTAACCGAGCATGAATTTTGATAATAAAATTCAATAATCTGCAAGCGTTGTTAGTTTGAAAGTCGATTCATGGTTAAATTATAGACCAAACTGAACATGTTTGACAGTAACTTGTTGCACTCAGCTTTGAGCTCTTCATGTCACCTGGACCAGACGGCATCACTCCAGCAGAAATGCAGAAAATGTCAAAGTACATTATCCCCTGGCTGGAGAAAATTTATGTAGGCTGTATCAGGCTTTCATACATCCCGAATCAATGGAGGGACACCAAAGTGGTATTCATACCCAAAGCGAGAAAATTATCGCACACTAGGTCAAAAGACTTCAGATCAATTAGCCTATCCTCCTTCCTATTGAAAGGTCTGGAATTATTTCATTAGGGAAAATCTGGATACAAAACTCCTGTCGCGAAACCAACATGCTTACAATGAGCGAAAGTCTACAGAATCAGCCCTGCACGAACTTGTGAGCAGTATCAAATCGTCCCTACATATCAAGGAATTCACCATGGTGGCATTTCTTGCCATTGAAGGAGCTTTTAAGAACATTTACTCAAATGCGGTAATTGCGACACTGTCACATCTAAAGGTAAACTCTAGCTTGATCAGAATAATACAAACCCTGCTCAACAGAAGACGCATAACAGCGTGTCTTGGGTCCACAACTCTAACAAGGTTTGTAAACAGAGGGACAAGGAGGAGTACTGTCTCCCCTAATTTGGAACCTAGCGGTGAATGAAATTCTGCTAGATCTAGAACGTTGTGGCTGCAAGGTCGTGACATATGCGGACGACGTGGCAATCACAGTGAATGGCAACGTCCAGGTGGTTCTGAACAAGTTGGCTGGATGGGCCAGAAGCAGCGGTTTGGGCGTAAACCCAAACAAGACAGAATTGGTTATCTTTACTAGGATGAATAATGTCCCACATGTGGACCCTCCACCTCGGATAAATGGAACAGATCTAGTCTTTTCTGAAAGTGCAAAATTTTTAGGAATAATTGTAGATAGAAAACTGTTATTTAGACCTAACGTATTGGAACGTGTAATGAAGGCCAACGTCGCCTTATATTCCTGCAAAACGGCTGTAGGGTCTCTCTCCTAAAATCATCCACTGGATATATATAGCAGTAGTTCGTCCTATACTCTTATACGGCATTGTGGTATGTTGGACGGCAACTGACAAACTAACCATCACCAACCTACTATCAAAGGTTCGGAGAACTGCATGCCTGTGCATAAACGGAGCCTTAAGGACTACAGCGACTGAGTCTCTACAACCCCTACTCCATATACTGCCGATTAATATTGTGGCGAGAGAATTTGCAACCAGAGCGACACTAAGATAAAACTGTCCATCAATGTGGAGGTACAAGAACTACGGTCACATGAGGATATCAAAGTGTAGTGCTATGGTAACCGCCCGAGTGGACTATATACCAACGGTATACACCTTCGAGAGGAACTACATCACTATGATACCAGCGGGAGATGAATGGGTTGACAGAATACCAGGTAATAAAAACCATCTCCACTTCTATACGGATGGTTCGAAGCTTGATGAAAAGGTTGGCTTCGGAGTACACTGTTATGAACTGACTTCGGATTTAGCTCACAGACTACCAGATACCTGCAGTGTTTATCAAGCCGAAATAAAGGCAACATGGGAAGTCCCTAAGTGGCTGAGTCGCAACATAGTAACCAACACTGGCGTTGTTATTTACTCGGACAGCCAGGCTGCCATCAATCTCCGGAGGCCACATGCCTAAATTCACAAACAGCCCTCTACTGCCGCAGGTCTCTTAACGAGATGGCTGAGCAGTTTAATATACACTGCAAAACCGATGAACTTGCTAGGAAAGGGACGACATTATAAATTCTCGAAGAATTTGCATATATTGGTGTGCCACTATACACGTGCAAGCTTTGGCTTAGGTAAGAGACAATCGGCGACTGCAGGGTAACTAGACAAATCTGGCCAAGGTATGACCTGAGAAGATCAAAATATCTCCTCGCACTAGAGAGGAAAAGATTGACTACGTTAGTATATGTTCTGACGCGACACTACCTTATCGGCTTCTGTAGACTCCAATGACTTCTGTAGAAGCTGCGGAGATGAGGAAGAAGTGATGAGCATTGATCACTTGCTATGCGAATGTTCCGCTTTGAGTAGACGACGACTGGACATACTGGGGTCGGCCTTTCTGGACAGTCTAACAGATCTTTCCGGTACCGATATTCGCACTATCGATACATTAGTATATCAAACAGGTTGGTTTCGATGAGGGGCATTTTAGCCCTTGGTAACACTAGGGACCTAAACTGGTCTTTGTGAGCTGACAAGAAAAAAACGGCTGCCAACCTAACCTAACTTAACACGTTACAAACGCTTAACATTTAAACGGCTGAGCTTCCAAAAACAGTGTTGCCAAAAAGTTGCAAAAAAATCACCCTTTACTTACATACTTGTACATTCGTAAAAACAATACGAATGCGAGTGAACGAACAATAATATATTCTTCAAAAATGAAGACAACCAAGAAATACGTCAGACAAATAAGGTTTACATTTCTCTCTTCCACTGTCTTTTGTTGTTGCGGTTTTTCTGTCTACAGAAGCCCTATTGTGGGTAAAAATTTTCCGTAGTATCATTAAACGTTATGGTAATGTATTATTGATAGATGTAAAATTTTCTATGCAAGACATATTTTCTTCTTGTTTCTCAAATTTCTTAAATTCTTTAATTCCTTTGGTGTGTTTTTAATAAACAAAAGGCTAATGGTGATAATATGGAAAATTAATACGAGTATCGAGGGTATATACTCGTACATAGCATTAACTGAAGATTTCCATTTCGAAAAATATTTTTTTATTATCGAAATTTCAATTTGTATTTTTAAATGTTTATCGAAAGTTGTTATATGTACCCTCACTTTTGTGGAGTGTGGTATATGCATATAATTTGCTATTGAAATAGTCTAATAACCAAAAATACCCTATACATCTAGGGTACCATAAACTGCTCAATACCGTTTCGATAAAAAAATTTTTTATTTATTTCAAATCGAATTTCTACATGTTTATCGAAATAATTACTCGTATTACTAATTTATAGAATATGTCCTCTAAACTATAACTCTAGAAATGAAAATGTGGTAATAATTCAGGCTAAAAACGACGATGGGCCATATATGTCTTCTCATTCTGGTAGGTCGCCTAGAAAGGGATGACATTTTGTGAAACATTAATCCCTTATAACTTACTCGTAAACTAGCATCTACAGACTGCTTCGCACGCGAACGTTTGAAAACATTAAAATCATTAACTTAGTTATGTTGTTATTACCGCACGGTCATAACAACAAATAAAATCATTTACATTAAAATAGTTCTTGTTGATCTATTATGTGCTTTTTGTACCCTACCCAGGGACGTATCCAGAGGGGGGGGGGGCATTAACTGTTTACAGTTTTCAAAATCACTCAAAAAAAATACGAATATTTTTTTTGATATCACTCAAAAAAAATATAAAAAATAATTATAAAAAAATGAATACAAAATGTCTACATTTTTAAAATATAATGGTTTCATAGCATATCTCAGTTGTTTTCATGAGAAAATTTGCCTAAAAACTGAAAAATTGTATTTTTTCCATTTTAAGCTACTTTTACAGAAAATTTTTTATTTAATTATTTTACGTATAAAAACATATGTTATGCTTGCACTCTTTCCACAAAATGTCTCTATTACAATCAATTAAGAAGAGAAAAATGCAAGGAGACCAAAAAAAAAGTTCGATTAACGATTAATTTAACGGTTAAAACAGATGGAAAAATCGTACGTTCGCGACCGACACCTAAGCCAATTAGAAAAAAACCAATCTCGATAGAAAGCTACATTAATCCTCTGTTAAAATAAATTAATAGCTTTAGAATATTCCGTTCCTTTTCGCAGATTTTTGCATGTTACTAGATTCAGCCAAAGATGAATTCTATTTCGCGTACGTTCGTGACCACATGTTTATTGCTATCACTATGAAAACTAAAACTCGATGAAACCCATCTTTTGCACCTAACATAGAGCTACCAATATGCTATCAAATCATCAAAAAAATGCGGGGAAAAGTTTTGTTTTCTATATTTTTTGTACATCAAAAGCGTACGAACGTACGTTCGAGGCCCGCGGAAATGCCCATATTTCTTTAAAAAAATCGAAGATTACATTTTTACTTCTTACGTATTTTATTATAAAAAGTTTTACTGATCTTGTACTAAAGTACACATTTATATTTAGGAATAAAATTCGAATAAAAAACTAAGGAACTTAACTTCCATTACCTACACAATAAACGCAATTTTTTAATTGTTTATCTTTGTTATGGAAAAAAAGGTTGGGGCCCCCCCCCGAACCAAAATCCTGGATACGTCCCTGACCCTACCCCACACTGTGGTCCAGGGTATTATGAGTTTGTTCATTCGTTTGTAACAACCAAATGGAGAAGAGATAGGCCCATCGTTTATTATACCGATCGACTTGGAATCATTTACAGAGTCGATTTAACCATATCCGTCCGCCCGTCTGCGATCGCGTTTTTTCTCGTCATAACCGGTCATGTGGCCACAGTGCCTTTAGTGGAACGTAGGACGGTCAATTCTGAGTGGTACACAACCATTTACACAACCAGTGTTCGAATAATTAAGGCAAACAATAAGATAAGATGGATCACTTTTCATCACGAAAAAGCGAAGCTCTCACATATCAGCTAAAACAATGGGCCATTTGAGCACTCAAGATGTCGAATTTATGGGTCATCCTCCGCACAGCCCTGATTTGGCACCCAATGTCTTACAATATTTCAGTAAGCATAGTATTTTTGTTCAATACCAAACTTTTTATGCTTACTGCAATGTAGTGTCTTTCTAATCGTCCAAGTAATCTCAGAATCCACGCCATCTACTGACGATTGGTGTAAGAGACAATTGTGTTGAACAGGCAACCCATACCAGTCACTTGGGTGGCGTTGATCGAAAATGCTGTACAATTCGAATGTGAAAGTGAGTGGGAATTGCCACACCTTTTTAAATTTCCGAAAAAGATCTGACGTTCTACGTCACCAGGGTTGTATTTCGTGCAAATGTCAAGGAAGAAACATAAGGAAAGGATATATGGGCAAATCCTGCGTGACGAACGCTACATTCGTACGCGTTTTCGGATTAAAATATAAAAATTTTTCTGAGACGTAGCCGCGGCCAACATTTGATAGACATAATCTTCAAAAAATAAATGCCAAAGAATGTTCTTTCAATTGATAATAAACATTACCCATTAAATTTGAATTTTCGGTGTTCTTTCTTAAAAAAAGTAGGGAACAGAGAATGAAGCCGAGCCAAAATTGGCAGCGGCGGCTGGGCGGCTAAGCCGACATAAAATTGACATACGGTGGGTCTATGGTAGACATTTTAACATTGAAAATAATAGTTGAAAAGTTAAGCTCTGGCATTATTCTTAAATAATAGATGCTTTTAAGTTAATTGTAAGATATTGTGAGGTAAAAAATCATAGATTCCATGCCGCTAGGCGGCTCTTTCCAAAGTATGCTAAAGCTATGTATAGACGATTGTCAGATCGGACAACGTTATCAACCCTGTTAAAGTGCCGCAAATGTACGGACAATGACAAATTGTTAGGCAAAGATGAAGACTTTTCTGCCAACGTTGCAAGACAAAAATTTTATGTTCACACGCCATTCGTCTATACATATCTTAAGTCGAAACAGGTTGTTTCCAGGAGAGGCGAATCGACGTTTTAGTGAAATTTTAAATTTGTGAGGAATTACATTGTGGTTTAAATATGTAGAATGACTTCTACTGTTTTGAGCTCAACTTGATTGATTCTTTAGAATGGAGGTATTAATTTATATGTTATACTATTCTTTAATACTCCATTGATTTTTTTCCGAAAATATATATATCTCTATATGTACATAATCTAATAATAAATAAAAAATCTTATTATTTCCTTTAAAAAAGAATTTTTATAATTATTTTTCTAGTACTATCAATATTATGATTTTTAGGCCATGCTAAGCAATTTCGTAGATTCTTAGAATGCAATAAAAATAATAGTGTATATGCGTACACATTATTCTTCTATTAAGGGGACAATATATCTGCTATATACATAGCTATTTGCTTATCAAAAATGTAAATTGTATCTATCCATATTTTAATGCTTCGGCTGGTGAAAAAAAGGTCGGCGGCGGCTAAAATCGGCGGCTCGGCTCGGAGGCTTCATACTCTGGCAGGGAACCCGAAATGGATCACGCTATATTTCCTTTGTGCTACTCTTTCTTAAATCAGTTGTTTTTGACTGAAAAAAGATGTACGACTTTGTCTGTTGTATGTAAACGCGCAAACGATTTTAGTGCAATCTTGAAAAAATCCGAAGAGGATCAAATACAAATTCTCACTGGAAAGTCACGTGACAGATCGTTTAGAAGTAAACCCCCTAAGTTTACCACTCTCATATATATTAGAGACTTAGGTAAACGGAAACGTAATTTAACTATTACGTAACAGTTACGTTACCCGTATGAGTAGTTACTCCAAACTTGAAGAACTTGGCATATAACTCAGAAATTTACTAGGAATAGAGCCGCAACATAAAGCTAGTAAATGGACCGACCGAATCAAAATTCAGCAGTTTTTCTCTTCCGTTTACGTTTCGCTTTCGTTGGCTAATTGTTTACACTGATTTCCATATACCATATATGGATCAGGTGATTCGTTATGTTACGGTTACGTTTGTCTAACTTAGACTTTAATCATCGATATCGATTTCATAGTACCTAGTAATTTTCTCTGTAGGGTATCTAATGGACGCTCTCTCAACCAGCATACATTCAATTTGAGTTCATTGATTGTTGCTGGTGTTGTTGGCTGGTTTCTCGGTTGCTATTGGGTACTGGGTATTGCCTGGCATTCAACTCTTCTTAGATTTGGTTTAGTTTTATGCAATTGCTTTTAGGGCTTTTTGTTTCGTTGCGGGTATTCGATCATTGTTTGATGGATACGATTGCATTCGGTCTTATTTTGGCATACCTTAGTTGTTGTTGATGTTGTTGTGCTGTTTGTTGCTATTTGTGGTTGCATGTTGTCGTCTCAAGATATCTCTTAGAAGACGAAACCGCTCAACCTAATTTCTTGTGGTAGACAGACACACACATACACACACTAATACAATTGTACAACCATAGTATTTATGGCTACAGAAAAAAAGTTAGTTTAAACCATGATACACTTTGGTTAAGTAAGCGTTAAGCATGAATCGTTGTTTGTTGTTAATACCCGGCATTTGCATGGAATTGCTGCCGCAGCAGCAACTAAAGTCGTTCGTCTATGGCTACAACACACTACACTGCTATTACAATAATAGTTGTTGTTTCTTGTTGTTGCTGTTGTTTTGGTGCTGCAGCCATTGTTGGTGATATGATCTGATTTGTTGTGTTGTTTAAATATTTATTACAAATTTTGAACAATGAATTGACAATTTTGTTGAAGAATAAATCTCTATATATCCTACTGTCTACACGGAAAAAAATATTATAACTAAATAGTAGAACTATTTAGAATTTGTCAACAAAGTCAAATTTTGGTCTTGATAGGTTTACTTTAAATTGGGAGCCGGAGTTTCCAGATTCCAGAACCAAATTCTTTGATACAAAAAGTTATCAATAGTACGAATATAGGTACCGGTCAGATCCGGTTTCCTAGAAAAGGCGACCCCAGTATAACCAGACGTCATTTAATCAATGACAGACATTGACAAGCAGCTTCTGCTAGTCATTGTTCTAAATTCTCAACCTCCTGGCGGGTTCGTTGATCAGACAGTGTCCTGTAGAAAGTCTTTTCCTCTCCTGACTCCGACTGCCTGATTGCTTTTTCCCTAAGCCAATCCTTGAATGTGAATAGAGGCGCACCAATATATACAAATTTTTCGAGAATTTGTAATGTCTTCCCTTTCCTAGCAAAGTTCACCGGCTTTGCAGTTCCCGGAATATCCCTATGTCCAGGTACACATATGTGGTTTATATATGTTTAACTGCTCAGCCATCTCGTTAAGAGATCTGCGACAGTCGACGGCTGTTGGTGAATTTTGGATATGGCGACTTCCCATATTGGCATTATTTCGGCCTGATAGACACTGCAGGTATCTAGTAGTCTGTGAGCTATATCAAGACTACACACAGCATACAGTTTGTTTACCTCAACCGAGTTTTGGTAGTTCTGTCTACTATCATGCAATTCCATCAGGACAACCAACATTTTGGTTGTGGTATACTTCTGCTACCATGTTGACAAGAATCATATTTGGTTGCGCCAACTACGAAAATGGTGGCAAAAATTATCTGTTGTATGTTGCCACAACCAACTGTTTTAAAAATTGGTTGTTCTGACAATTTATCAGTCATATACTACCGACAATTAATTAAAAACAGTTTTCATTAATTTTTATTCTACATATTTATTGAACATAACAAAATTAAAAATCCCATATTACAAATTCATGACTATTATGAGATGTGGAAATATTTGATACAAATTTTAGTACACGAGAGTACAACCATAACAAAACTTTTATGCAAATATCGCTTAACCCTGTGCTTTCAATTTCATGATTGTTGCTTTTATTTTTTATTTGTGTAAAACATTTTGCACAACATATTCTGCATTTCACACATTATTATCCACACGAGATTAGTTTTGACTATATATACCGTTCTTGAACAAACTGTTGAAGATTTATTTATTTCGCGAGTAATTTTATTTTTTGTTTGTCATGTTTCAGCAAAAGAACAGCAACCAATCTTACGGTTTTATTTCCCAAAATAAATTTAATTATTCAAAATTTGAGAAATTATTGGGATAACCCAAAAACGATTATTTACTAATATTTTTTCTATTGTAGTTACCAATTACACTGTGCAACAGTGAAAAAAATACACGGACTTGACAGTATAGGTTCGATTCTACTATCAAAGGTTAGTATAACCCTATACTCGGTTTGGCGAAATTGGTGACCAATTTTTATTTATGGGCCTTCAAAGTTTCTGAAAATCAGTGGGCCCCTCGAAAAAAGTGTCATCAGAATTTGTCCAACAACTAATTCAGACTTGGTGGTACCGCTTAACTATGTTTGGCATTAATGTAGCTAAGAATATGCTGAATAAAGTTTCTTAACATTTTTCGCGAAAAAATTATTTTTTCCTGTACTTTTTTTTTTTGAAAAAAGTGAAGGAAAAAATATTTTTTTTTACTTTTTTCAGCATAACTTCCAGGGACTCGTAATTTTTCACTAACAATGCAAAATTGTAGCCAACGTAAATCTGAACAACTTTTGAGAACATATCAATACAATCTGAACGTGTCTAGGCACCCTAAATAGCTCAAAGAACCACATTGTACCCCAAAAATTTAAGTATTTCACTGTTATGTAACAAAGATATATTTTTTTGGTGTAGGGTATGTTCAGCAACTTTATAGAAAATCTTAAGGCCAATATTTTTGTAGAACATTCTAACCCTCTAGCTCCCCCACATAACTGTAATTTTTGGCCCAATTTTAACAAATCGTATAAAACACCTCTTAAAATTGGGAGGGCGGGGATGAAATGTTCTACAAAAATGTTCGCCATAAAATTTTACTATATGTGTCAGAACACACCAAAGCTCAAAACATAACACAAACACCAAAAAAACGGACAAACACCGGTTCGTTCAGCAATGTTAGTCGTACGATCTAGTGGTCGAAGCAATAAAGATACCAGTAAAGAGCGATGTTGACTGGAATTTGACCGTTTTTTGGGTTTTTGTGTTAAGATTTGGGCTTTGGTGTGTTCCGTAAAATTTTATGGCGAACTTTTTTGTAGAACATTTCATCCCCGCCCTCCCCCTTTTAAGAGGTGTTTTTTACGATTTGTTAAAATGGGGCCAAAAAATTCAGTTATGTGGCGGAGCTAGAGGGTTAATATGTTACACAAAAATGTTGGCCTTAATATTTTCTATAATGTTGCTGGACATACCCTATACCAAAAAAAAATTTATTATGTTACATAACAGTGAAATACTTAAATTTTTGGGGTACAATGTGGTTTTTTGAGCTATTTAGTGTGCCTAGACACGTTCAGATTGTATTGATATGTTAACAAAAGTTGTTCAGATTTACGTTGGCTACAATTTTGCAAAGCATTGTTAATGAAAAATTACGAGTCCCCGGAAGTTATGCTGAAAAAAAGTGAAAAAAAAATATTTTTCTCGCAAAAAATTTTAAGAAACTTTGTTCAGCATATTTTAGCTACATTATTGTCAAACATAGTTAAGCGGCATCACCAAGTCTGAATTAGTTGTTGGACAAAAGCTGATGACACCTTTTTCGAGTGAATCACTGATTTTCCGAAACTTTGGGGGCCCATAAAAAAAATGGTCACCAATTTCGCCAAACTGAGTATAGGGTTATACTACCCTTTGATAGTATAATCGAATCTATACTGTCAAGTCCGTGTATTTTTCAAAAAGTGTTCATTTGTTGCACAGTGTTATTAGTTGCAATAATAGTCTTTGGTATATTGAGACAATTTCTGTTGTCAAGAATAAAACATTGGTTGTCACAACCAAATATCGATCATTTGGTACTATAATGAATGTTTAAAATTGGTTACTACAACTAACCGTCTGAAAAAAACAATCTTAATTCGATTGATACAACCATCGATTTAGTTGTAAGCATTTTCATTTGATTTTATACATAAATACAACCGACACACGGTGTAGGCAATATACATTTTGTTCCTAGTACTATTTTTTTATTGTTACAATCGAATTCCAACCAATTATTTTCCTGGGTGTACGTTTTTTAAAGTGTAAACCGAAGCCAACCTTTTCATAAAGTTTCGAGCCATCTGTATAGAAGTGGAGATAGTTTATATTTCCTGGTATTTCGCTACCACAGTCCTCTACGGCAGGTATTTTATTAGCAAAGTTCCTTTCGAATGTATCAACCGTTTGTATGGTCCACTCGTTCGATTACCATAGCGCGACGGTGTGATATCCTCATGTGGCCGTAGTTCTTGTAGCTTCACTTTGATAGACATTTTAATCTCAATGCCGCTTTGGTTGCAACATCTCTAGCCACAATATCAATCGGCAGTAGATGGAGTGACCAATTTTTCCATGTTTACAAATTCACTGAGTGCTGAAAAAACTAAACATTGTGGCGCCTTGAAACTTAAAACATATGTTTTAGAAGGTTGCCACTTTCACGAAAGAATTTTTTTCAAACTACTACCGCCATCGTATATCCGGCCTCGTATATCAAGACTAAACCTGGTTGCCATGATGTCACTAGTTTCTGTATTCCTGAAGTAAAAACCAGTAAGGAAAGGCAGAAAGTCGGGAGGGGCCGACTATATAATACCCTACACCTCCCTAACAATGCGATAAGGGTCATTGCCATAATAATTTGGAATAATTGGTAAATGGGTAGAAACATATTATCTAATTCTGAAACGATAATCGCTAAATTAAGCAATATTCGTTCCTAAATTGAGAAACATCTTTCTGGAAAATTTTAATGATCGGAAGTAAAATACAACTTCTATAGCGGTTTGATACCAAATCAGGAGGAACAATCAATATAAATCTGAACCGATCTTCCCTGAATACTCATTCATGTAAAAAGACCTCCTTCTGTCCAATTTCGTACTGATCGCATATAAAATACAGTCTCTACAGCGCTTACATGTCAAATCGGGGGTAACGTATATATGGGGGCTATATCTAAAACTGAACCGATTTCTTTCAAATTTTACAGTGTTCATTCATATAATAAGAAACCTCTTTCTGCCGAATTTCATACTGATCGGATATAAAATACAGTTTTTACAGCGCTTACATGTCAAACCGGGGGTAACATATATATGGGGGCTATATCTGAATCTGAACCGATTTTCTCCGAATTTAGCAGTATTCCTTCATGTAATATGAAACCTCTCTTTGCCGAATTTCGCACTGATCGGATATAAAATAACATTTTTACAGCGCTTATATGTCAAATCGGGGGTAATGTATATATGGGGGCTAAATCTAAATCTGAACCGATTTCTTCCAAATTTAACAGAGTTCATTCATGTAAGAAGAAACCTTTTCCTGCCGAATTTCATACTGATCGGATCTAAAATAAAGTTTTTACAGCGCTTACATGTCAAATCGGGGCTAACATATATATGGGGGCTATATCTAAATCTGAAGCGATTTTAACCAAATTCAATAGGGATCGTTCTTGGGCCAAAAAAATATATGTGTAAAGTTTCGTCGAGATCGGACCATAATTGCCACCTGTACTTTGATTACAAGAATACATGCACAGACAGACGGACAGACAGACAGACGGACATAGCTAAATCAACTCAGAAAGTGATTCTAAGTCGATCGGTATAATAAACGATGGGTCTATTTCTTCTCCTTTTGGGTGTTACAAACAAATGCACAAAGTTATAATACCCTGTACCACAGTGTGGTGTAGGGTATAAACATCCTTCAACAGAGCAGAGTCTGACGAATAGGCCACCATATTAACCTAACATTGATTTAGATGAGCCCAAAAGAAAAAAGTACATGTAAAATAATCAAATAATTGTAAAGTATCTATATATATATATATTTAAAATATTTGTGTGTATTTTCTTTATTTTGCACTAAAATTCAAAATCCAAATTATTCAGATTTACTAAAATTCTTATTTTTGTAAAATTATTATTACCGCTGACATTTAAGAGTGCTCTGTTAACGCTTTAACAATGATCTGTAAACATCGTGGTTTGTGTCTTTGCTAGATACATATATTAATTATTTATTTTCACGGACATACTTACTAGTCCTGTACCTTAAGAATTTAGTCCCATCTTTGATAATTCGTTCAGTGTATTCGCTAGTCTATCAAAAGGCAGTATTTGGTTCTGTTGGATGAGTTGAGGTTTCTGATGGTGTTACTTTGTAGTCGTCGATGCTTCTTCTCCATTCTTGTGGTCCATGATTATGCCGCCATTGGTGAAGATGTTGCCTGGCGAAGATGCCGGCATGACTGTTGTTGTAGTTGTTGGTAGTGAGAATTATGAAGATGCGGTTATTGTTGGTTATTGTCTGTCTGCTGGTTTAGTTATTTATTTACAATTGTGTACATCAACTTCATCTATCCAACCAACATCCCATCAATTCAGCCATCTATCCGTCTGTCTATCCATTCAATCGTTCATTCATCCATCCATCCAACCGTCCGTCCGCATTGACGTCGTCATCCCCATCGTCATCGCCATCGATGCTGACTCTGACTGACGGACTGCCGCTTTTAAGAGGAAATAATCTCAATGGCATTTTTGGCCTACTTTTACTTTGTTAATGCAAACAGCCAACAAAAGACGGACAAAACTAAAAACAAAACAAAATCAAAAAACGCAACCTAACCTAACCAAATCAAACGCAAATACGAAAAACATTTGCATGTGATTTTGCCTTTTGCCGTTCCGTTCGTTAATAAATAAATTGTCATGCCTTCTTGCATTCGCCGCTCAATCGTTTGTTCGTTCGTTCATTTCAATTGTTTTGCTGCACGAGTATTTATGTTTCCTCTGGCGAAAAAGCTGAAGTCTCCGAAATTATGGCTTGTTCCGATCACAGATCTATTGCCGAAACAAAATTACCCAATTGAGGTTACGAATACATAACTTCTGAACAAATTCTGCATTCATTGTTAAGACAAAATGTATACTAAAATTTAGAATTAAAAAACGAATTCAAAGTATTGAGTTGCTCGTAATGGAATAAAACGAGCAGGGTATGGCTAAAATATCTGCTAGGCATTGCCATTCTAGGTAGTCCGTCCGACTACGCCAAATTAAAAACTATTGATGGAAGTTTTTAACATAAGACATAAGACATAAGACATAAGACATAAGACATAAGACATAAGACATAAGACATAAGACATAAGACATAAGACATAAGACATAAGACATAAGACATAAGACATAAGACATAAGACATAAGACATAAGACATAAGACATAAGACATAAGACATAAGACATAAGACATAAGACATAAGACATAAGACATAAGACATAAGACATAAGACATAAGACATAAGACATAAGACATAAGACATAAGACATAAGACATAAGACATAAGACATAAGACATAAGACATAAGACATAAGACATAAGACATAAGACATAAGACATAAGACATAAGACATAAGACATAAGACATAAGACATAAGACATAAGACATAAGACATAAGACATAAGACATAAGACATAAGACATAAGACATAAGACATAAGACATAAGACATAAGACATAAGACATAAGACATAAGACATAAGACATAAGACATAAGACATAAGACATAAGACATAAGACATAAGACATAAGACATAAGACATAAGACATAAGACATAAGACATAAGACATAAGACATAAGACATAAGACATAAGACATAAGACATAAGACATAAGACATAAGACATAAGACATAAGACATAAGACATAAGACATAAGACATAAGACATAAGACATAAGACATAAGACATAAGACATAAGACATAAGACATAAGACATAAGACATAAGACATAAGACATAAGACATAAGACATAAGACATAAGACATAAGACATAAGACATAAGACATAAGACATAAGACATAAGACATAAGACATAAGACATAAGACATAAGACATAAGACATAAGACATAAGACATAAGACATAAGACATAAGACATAAGACATAAGACATAAGACATAAGACATAAGACATAAGACATAAGACATAAGACATAAGACATAAGACATAAGACATAAGACATAAGACATAAGACATAAGACATAAGACATAAGACATAAGACATAAGACATAAGACATAAGACATAAGACATAAGACATAAGACATAAGACATAAGACATAAGACATAAGACATAAGACATAAGACATAAGACATAAGACATAAGACATAAGACATAAGACATAAGACATAAGACATAAGACATAAGACATAAGACATAAGACATAAGACATAAGACATAAGACATAAGACATAAGACATAAGACATAAGACATAAGACATAAGACATAAGACATAAGACATAAGACATAAGACATAAGACATAAGACATAAGACATAAGACATAAGACATAAGACATAAGACATAAGACATAAGACATAAGACATAAGACATAAGACATAAGACATAAGACATAAGACATAAGACATAAGACATAAGACATAAGACATAAGACATAAGACATAAGACATAAGACATAAGACATAAGACATAAGACATAAGACATAAGACATAAGACATAAGACATAAGACATAAGACATAAGACATAAGACATAAGACATAAGACATAAGACATAAGACATAAGACATAAGACATAAGACATAAGACATAAGACATAAGACATAAGACATAAGACATAAGACATAAGACATAAGACATAAGACATAAGACATAAGACATAAGACATAAGACATAAGACATAAGACATAAGACATAAGACATAAGACATAAGACATAAGACATAAGACATAAGACATAAGACATAAGACATAAGACATAAGACATAAGACATAAGACATAAGACATAAGACATAAGACATAAGACATAAGACATAAGACATAAGACATAAGACATAAGACATAAGACATAAGACATAAGACATAAGACATAAGACATAAGACATAAGACATAAGACATAAGACATAAGACATAAGACATAAGACATAAGACATAAGACATAAGACATAAGACATAAGACATAAGACATAAGACATAAGACATAAGACATAAGACATAAGACATAAGACATAAGACATAAGACATAAGACATAAGACATAAGACATAAGACATAAGACATAAGACATAAGACATAAGACATAAGACATAAGACATAAGACATAAGACATAAGACATAAGACATAAGACATAAGACATAAGACATAAGACATAAGACATAAGACATAAGACATAAGACATAAGACATAAGACATAAGACATAAGACATAAGACATAAGACATAAGACATAAGACATAAGACATAAGACATAAGACATAAGACATAAGACATAAGACATAAGACATAAGACATAAGACATAAGACATAAGACATAAGACATAAGACATAAGACATAAGACATAAGACATAAGACATAAGACATAAGACATAAGACATAAGACATAAGACATAAGACATAAGACATAAGACATAAGACATAAGACATAAGACATAAGACATAAGACATAAGACATAAGACATAAGACATAAGACATAAGACATAAGACATAAGACATAAGACATAAGACATAAGACATAAGACATAAGACATAAGACATAAGACATAAGACATAAGACATAAGACATAAGACATAAGACATAAGACATAAGACATAAGACATAAGACATAAGACATAAGACATAAGACATAAGACATAAGACATAAGACATAAGACATAAGACATAAGACATAAGACATAAGACATAAGACATAAGACATAAGACATAAGACATAAGACATAAGACATAAGACATAAGACATAAGACATAAGACATAAGACATAAGACATAAGACATAAGACATAAGACATAAGACATAAGACATAAGACATAAGACATAAGACATAAGACATAAGACATAAGACATAAGACATAAGACATAAGACATAAGACATAAGACATAAGACATAAGACATAAGACATAAGACATAAGACATAAGACATAAGACATAAGACATAAGACATAAGACATAAGACATAAGACATAAGACATAAGACATAAGACATAAGACATAAGACATAAGACATAAGACATAAGACATAAGACATAAGACATAAGACATAAGACATAAGACATAAGACATAAGACATAAGACATAAGACATAAGACATAAGACATAAGACATAAGACATAAGACATAAGACATAAGACATAAGACATAAGACATAAGACATAAGACATAAGACATAAGACATAAGACATAAGACATAAGACATAAGACATAAGACATAGACTCCGAAGTCAATAACCTTTAATCCGGGGTCAATGACCTTTAATCGTGATAATTGACTTTAATCCATTGCCAGTGACCTTAATCCGGTGTTAATGACCTTTAATCCGAGGTCAATGACTTTTAATCCGATGTCAATGACCCTTAATTCGGGGTCAATGACCTTTATACTGGAATCAATGACCTTTAAGCCGTGCCAATGACCTTTAATCCGGGTTCAAGGACCTGTAACCGGGATCAATGACTTTTAATCCGGGGTCAATGACCTTTAATTTGAGGTCAATGACATTAATCCGAGGTCAATTACCTTAATCCGAAGACAATGACCTTAATCCGGGTCACTGACCTTTAATGCGGGTCAATGACCTTTAATCAGAGTCAATGACCTTTAGTTTGGGTCAACGAACTTGTATATGTGGTCAATAACTTTTAATCCGAGGTCAATGACCTTTAATCCGAAGCCAATTGCCTTTGATCCGGGGACAATGACCTTAAACCGAGGTCAATGACCTTAATTCGAGGTCAATGACCCTAATCCGAGGTCAATGACCTTTAATATTTGGTCAATAACTTTTAATCCTGACCTTAATCCGAAGACAATAACATTAATCTGATGTAAATGACATTAATCTGATGTTAATGACCTTAATCCGAGGTCAATGGCATTAATCCGGGGTTAATGATCTTTAGTCTGTGGTCAATGACCTCATTCCGGGGTCAATAACCTTTAATCCGGGGACAATGACCTTTAATCTGAGGTCAATGGCCTTAATACAGGGTCAGTGGCCTCAGTACAAGGTCAATGACTTTTAATCCTGTGTCAATGACCTTTAATCCGGGGTCAATGACCATTACTCTGAGGTCAATGGCTTTTTATCATATGTCAATTAGTCGGGGTCAATTGACTCGGTGCCAATTACCGATAATCCGGGGCAATGTCATTTCATCCGGCCTCAGTGACCTTTAATCCGGGCTCAATGATCTTTAGTCGTGGTCAGTGCCCTGGTTCAAGCTCATTAATCAAGGGTTATAGACCTTTAATCTGGTTAAATGACCTTTAATGGGATAGAGTGACCTCTCACACAGAGGATTCTTACAAAAAGTTAACAGGGTAAAACCAGTACATCATAATACATGTGTAATGTAATGCGTAATTGCCACTCCCCTTTTGGCACCTACCGCACAATGCCAGTACACAAAAACACTTATAATTCGCAAAATATGAGTACTTTCAAAATTTCTTCTGATGCTCCCACACAAATTGACGGATTCATTTGAGAATAATTTCTGTAGCAATCATCTATTTTTTGTCATCATGCCAACTCTTCCGAGGCAAAAATCACTACTGTGCAGAAACCACCACAAAACCACTACCAACCAAGTATAAAAACGCTCAAAATCACTGTGAGAAAATAACAAAATCTCCCAAAAACGCTAACACTGACAAAAATGTTAACCATGAATTATTTTTAAAAACCACCAATAAAATATTTTTGAATTCAATTATTTTTTTATTTTTAAAAACCACCAATAAAATATTTTTGAATTCAATTAATTTTTCAAGATAATGTTTGTAACATTTTTCTTTAAAAACATAAATAAGAACTTATATTACATAAGCGTAAATCTTTTTTGTTTTCCATTCTTAGGATAAAATTATTAAAAAATGACTTAGATTTGTTCTTATGGCATTTATTTTAAAACACAAATAATTGGGTATTTTATACTTCGAACAGCATACATTTTGAAATTTTAACCCAAAGACATTATGTTCCTAAGCTCTGAATCACACGAGGCAATTTTTTCCAAACAAGTGTTAAAGACTCTCTCTTACAAATTGACACTTGCTTGGAAAAAAAATTGCCTCGTGTGCTTCAGGACTAACTTTGTTCTTAAAGAAATTCATAACGTTCATTTGCAAAATAAGGGCGCAAATCACATAAGAACATATGGAAAAACATAAACGAAAGCGATATCGTTTTTAAATTCTATGTGCTATAAAGAGTGCGACGATACGTTGCGTAAAATATACGATTTTTTTAATGTCGCCGTCATTTTGCATTCGTCGCCGATGTATGTAAAAAATCACTACAAGCGCTACAAAAAATTGTTAAAATCGCTACCGTAGTGGTTTTTCGGAAAAATCACTACTTTTACAAAACAATGGTATTTGGAGATCAAAAATCACCACAAGTAGCGGAAAAATCACCAAGTTGGCATCGCTGACGCCAATGACTATAGACTGTCAAAGAACAAACAAAGCGATTTACTCACAAAGTGAGTAAGTATACATACATACCTCAGTCGGTTAACTAGACCGAAATTTTCTTACTTGTTTGTTGATGTATTGCCACCTGGAATTGCTCAACCGTGTAGGATGGAATCGTCTAGTTTTTAACAATGTAGCTTATTAGTGCAGCCATTCATCCAAAAATCTCCTCGTTGCTAGAGATGACCTTTCGGGCCAAAAATGGGATCCTCTAACAATGATCCTTAGCCCCTTAGCTATAACATACGATGAACCTTGTATGGGTTCAGACCAAAGTGCCAACTCCAACTTTGCCAAGTTTTAGTCAGCAAAAGTCAAATTAATTCCTCCATTCTAAACGATCAATGTTTGATGAATATTTTAAATTTGAGTGCAATTCCTTCATTTGTGAATAACTTTTAATTGGGTTGACGGATAAACACCAAATTTTGACTGAATATAATTTGGAATATTTAGAAATGAAAAATGCAATGTTCCTAATAACATGCTAAGTCGACTTAGCATGTTTTAGAATGGAGGTATCGAAATGTGCCGCACACCAAGGAATTCGTTGCTTCAAGTTTTCTGGCGTTCCTTAACCTAATTACGTTAAATGACATTGTGAAGAAACACAATTTTTATACCCTACACCACACTGTGGTCCAGGGTATTATGAGTTAGTGCATTTGTTTGTAACGCCCAGAAGAAGAAGAGTTAGGCCCATCGTTTGTTATACCGATCGACTTGGAATCACTTCCTGAGTCGATTTAACCATGTCCGTCCGTCCGTTTGTAGATGTAGCGCAGTGCTCTTTTTTGGCCCAAGGACGATCCCTATTGAAATTGGTCAAAATCGGTTCAGATTTAGATATAGCCCCCATATATATGTTACCCCTGATTTGACATGTAAACGCTGTAGAAACTGTATTTTATATCAGATCACTACGAAATTTGGCAGAGGGAGTTGTCTTATTACATGAATTAACACTGCCAGATTCGGGGAAAATCGCTTCGGATTTAGATATAGTCCCCATATATATGTTTCACCCGATTTGAAATGTAAGCGCTGTAGAAACCGTATTTTACATCCGATCTGTACGAAAATCGGCAGGGAGTTTTCTTATTACGTGAATGAATACTACCAAATTCGGAGACACCCGTTCAGATTTGGATATAGCCCCCATATATGTATATGTTTCACCCGATTTAACATGTGAGCGCTGTAGAAACCGTGTTTTATATCCAATCAGTACGAAATTCGGCAGAGAGAGTTTTCTTATTAATGTATACACTGCCAAATTGTTATCGCAATGCCCATTTTCGAATTGTTAGGGATGTGTATGTTATTATATAGTCGGCCCGCCCGACTTTCTGTCTTTCCTTACTGGTTTTTATTAAAAAATACGCCGGATAATAAATATGTACATCCCGAAGCGCTCTAAAAGATATTACAATTTTTTAAAATTTATTTCGTATTTCCTAAATAAAACAAGTAAGAAAGTTCAGTCGGGTAAACCGACTTATGAATCCACTCACCTTGGGTCCCAACAAAATTTTAGTAAATTTATTTATTATTTAGTTTTAATTAAATTATTATCCATTTAAATTGCATTTAATAACTGTTAACTTTTGGTGTAAAATAGTCCATTTGTGTGAGGGTACCAAAATGGGGGTGCCAATAACGCCCATTTTGCTCTGGACTCTAGGTACTATAAAAGCATTACACTGTACAAAATTTCAAATATTTGTATGCACTGGTATTAAAGTTATAAGCTGGTAACTTTCAGAACAAAAAAGTCCATTTGTGTGCGAGGTACCAAAAGGAGCGTGGCAATAATGCCCATTTTTCACTGTATAGTGGGTACTGTTAAAACATTACACTGCACAAAATTTCGCGTCTTTGTATGCACTGGTAAAAAAGTTATAAGCTAGTAATTTTTGGTACAAAATGGTCCATTTGTGTGGGAGGTACCAAAAGGAGAGTAGCAATAATGCCAATTTTTCACTGTATTGTAGGTACTATTACACCATTACACTGTACTAAATTTCAGGTGTTTGTATGCACTGGTAATAAAGTTATAAGCTATTAACTTTTTGTTCAAAATTGTCCATTTGTGTGGGAGGTACCAAAACGGGCGTGGCAACTTGGCCCATTATTCTCGAGGTAATAGTGACTAATAAACTAATACTATGTGAAGAATTTCAGAGGATTCAAGTAAATAGTATAGATGTTATTAAATAATCAATATTTCACTAAATGTTAACTCTTTGTGAGGGAGGTTCTAGAAGGAGTGGACCAATATGGCCCATCTTCGAACTTAGCCGGAGATAGAAGAAAATATTACCACATACCAAATTTGAAGTTAATCGGTTACTCCTTTCGAGAGTTAACAACCAGCAGACAGACAGACATTGCTCATTCGACTTATAATGGCCCAAAACGGATATCCGCCAAACATACTTAGGATCATAGGTCACTTCTTCGATGTGTTACACTTTTGGCTCTTAGCAAATGATATATACCCTCCTCTGTAAGGTGAGGGGATACAAATTGCATACGTTTGTTTATTTAGTGGTACTATTCTCAATTTTTTCAATTGGAGACTATCCCTTCTCATTCCAATAATAATGAACTTTTGTTCCCAGCTTGTGTTTGCATTTTTTATACCCTATACAGAATCACTAGCTGAGTCGATTTAAGCATGTCTGTCCCTCTGTCAATGTAAAGTTGTTCGTCGACTACAGGTCGCAATTTCACTCCGATCGTTCTGAAATTTTGCAGTTTAGAGTATTTCGCGGCTGTTAAGATCGCTATTGAATTTGGTTGAAATCGGCTCAGATTTAGATATAGCTCCCATATATATTTTTCGTCCGATTTGGCCCTTTAGTCCTATAGAAGCTGTATTTTACATCCGATTTGAAATTTAGAATGGTACAGTTTCTTGATCCATGAACCAACATTGCCGAATTTGAAGAAAATCGGTTAAGATTTAGCCATAGCTCCCATATATATATCAAATTTAACACCTTTTTGTCCTACTATATTTTTTTTACCACTATATTTAACCATTTTTGCCCCACTGTACCATAGTTAACACATTTTTGCCCCACTGTACCATACGTAACCTATTTTGTTCCACGTTACCATATTTTACTATTTGTGCCCACTGTAACCATTTTTTTCATACTGTACCATTATTAATCATTTGTGTCCCACTGTACCATTCTAACACATTTTCCCCCACTGTTCCATAGTTAAAGCTTTTTGCCCCTCTGTACCATATTTAACCCATTTTGTCCCACGTTACCATATTCAACTAATTGTGACCCACTGTACTATAGTTAACCCTTTTTGCCCCACTGTGTCATATTAAACCCTTTGTTTCACTGTACCATGTTTAACAGTTTTTGCCCCACAGTACCATATTTAACACAGTTATGCCCCACTGTACTGTATAGTTACCCATTTTTGTCACACTGTACCATATTTAACCCTTTTCGCCCTACTGTATCATAGTAAATACATGTTTGCCCCACTGTTCAATAGTTAACGCTTTTTGCCCCACTGTACCATTTTTAACCCATATGTCCCACTTTACCATATACATATAACTATTTTTACCCCACTGTACCATAGTTAACCCTTTTTGCACAACTGTGCCCCATTCAACTGTACCATATTTAACAAATTTTTGTCTCACTGTACCTTACTCGTATTTAAAATGTGTCTCCACGCTAGCGTACTTAAACCTTTTTCCCCGACTGTAACATATTTAATCATATTTTCTCCACTCCACTAGATAACTGTTTTTGACCGCAGTGCTCCTAAAACCATATAAACTCTTCATATCTTATGTTTAAGTTCCAATTTTCGCATATTGTTCCCTTTTTTCCCCATGCTCCATAATTAACCCGTCGTGTCCCACTGTGCCTCTTAAAGTTAGAATTACTAAATTACAGTTTATGTTCCAAAAGTAACCCTGGAACCATTGATCCATGTTTGACATTTTTAAGCCACTGTACTATATTTTACACTTTTTGCGCCACTGTGCCCCAAAAACTCCGAATACAAAAAAAAAACTTAATACCCCAAACAGTTGTCATAAAGACACCCCTCGCTTCAATTTTCACCATTCTAATATTAGGCTTTAAATTTGGCGGTGGTACCATATTTATACCTTTCTGTCCCACTGTGCCTCTAAATTTTTTAAAAAAATCACTCCTTGTTCTTGTTTACGTCCTAAGAACTACTCTCACACCAAATTTCACGATTCTAGGTCTTGCCATTTGGATTTGGCTGTTGTACCGCATTTTTCCCTTTCAACCCCACTGTGTACGTAAATGTTCGAATTTCGAAAAATCCTATCAATTTCATAGTCTACCTAATAAGAGCTACCCTCACACCAAATTTCACGATTCTAGCTCTTGCCATTTGCATTTGGCTGTTGTACTACATTTATCCCATTTTTCCCTTTTTACCCCACTGTGTGCGTAAATGTTCGAATTACGAAAAATCCTGCCAATTTCGGAGTCTACCTCATAAGGTCTACCATCACACAATATTTCACGATTCTAGCTCTTGCTATTTGGATTTGGTTGATGTACCACATTTATCACTTTTTACCCCACTGTGTGCGTAAATGTTCGAATTTCAAAAAATCCTGCCAATTTCTAAATCTACGTCCTAAGGGCTACCCTCATACCAAATTTCAAGATTCTAGCTCATTTCGTTTAGATTTGGCGGTGGTACCATATTTATCCCTTTTTGCCCTATTGTGCGTCTAATAGTACGAATTTCGAAAAATCCCGCCTTATTGCTCGTCTACGTCCCAAGGTCTACCCTCCCACCAAATTTCATGATTCTAGCTTCAGCCGTTTGGCCTGGGCGATGATCAGTCAGTCAATCAGTCAGTCAGTCAGCCAGTCACGCAACAATTTTATATATATAGATTTATACATGAATTACAAAATTTATATATCAGAGTTATTCAATATTACGAGAGTCGTGTAGGGTATTATGTAGCCGGCACCGCCCGACTTTAGCCTTTCCTTACTGGTTTGTTTCAGTCACTGTCCCCACTCGACTAATCTCACTCGCTCTCCCAGTATGTCCAACAACACTGCACTACTCCAATAATTTTCTCTCCTCACAACAGATGACAGCTGCACGTAGAAGAAAAGAAGAAGAACGCTTTTTTCTTGTTTATCGACTGCCGCTTAAGGGTGAATGGCCAATGCAAGCGGAAAGCGGCGCGGAGTGTCAGAAAAGTTGAATTTTATTCAACTTCTCCGCTCCGCCGCTTGATTTGGCATTGCCAGATTAAATTATTGTCAATCAGACACAATTTCTTGTTAAACTTTTATTGAAAACAAAAACATGTTTTGTGTACGGGCAATGCTGAACTCGCACCGCGCCGTATGACGCGTGCATTGGCCCTTCACCATTAGTTTTTTGACAATTTTCGATGCATTATTACAAATTACAAAATCTGCATGTTATTTATTGCAATTGTGATTACACTATGCAACAAAATTTTTGTCCAAAGGAAGAGGATAACAGTTTCTGGTGCAACTAAGTGTCACAAACACAAAAAAAAATATTTAAAAAAAATAGTATGGTAATTTTTTTTTTTTAAATTCCAGCTTTCAAGGAATTCGGTATTTGGACCAAAAATAGTATAAGCCTGATTGAGTCGTGTTATGCCTCAAATAAAAGGGAATTATGAGGGCTACATATGCTGCAAATATCGCTTTGGTTTAGTAACAGTCGTCAAAAATATGAGAAAAAAAAACTTTTTTTTTTTAAAAAACATTTTTCCTGGTACAAAAAAAACCATAAAAAATAGAAAAAAAAGATCGAAAAAAACACTTTCCTGGTACAAAAAAAAACAATAAAAAATAGAAAAAAAAACGAAAATATGATTTTATACATTTTGAAAAAGCCAGTATGCTAAAGAAAAAAACACTGTCTATTTGAAAAAAATATATGGATAGATGTAAAAATTATGAGTCGTTTTTTAAATGTTAAGGAAATTCAAAAAAATCTTGTTTCATATTTTTTCGTTTTTAACTGATGTTTTTGCGTATATTGAATTCGCCATATGTGATAGAGACATATAAGAGACATTGCACTTGCATTTTATTTTATGAGGATTGATGTCAGACATTATACAATTTTAGAGAGGACGAGGTTTTATGGTTGTTCGTAACCATCCATAAAACATGATATGCAATGTCAGTGTAATTCAGAGCCTTAAAGAGATAAGTCGATTTTCTGAAAAATTTTATAAAGTTATATTTCGAAGTATGAGTAAACGGCAAAGAACTTTTCAATGTGTAAAAGATCCCGACAATTTCTGCTCTCTTCTGGAGTAGTGGAAGCATGCGGTAAGTACTTTACAATTAATGTATTACAATGTTTTGTGGAATAAAACGTTTTAATTTTAGACTTCACGTGGAATTTGGAATGCCAATGATTTGGAGACAACCATTCATTCACGATACGGACTGCTATTTTTGTCTAAGTTAATAGATTGGAGTAGGAAGTGTCCAATTATAGCTACCAGCCTAATAACGGACTGAGTACTGAGTCAGAAGTCATCGCTTTTAAGGCAGTTTCAACTCATTGATCTAGTGAGAGATTTGGAACTGACCAAATATAAGGCAGCACTACTGCCCGATGAAGTTTGGTGCTTGTGTTCCTGTCTTAATCGAGTATGATGTGGCATCCCATTTTTGGAGAGATATTGATAAATTATTGTGAATTAGCGGGAAGAAGAAGAACAAAAATTGGAAATTATTTTAATATTTGCAAAAAGAGTGTAAACAATTGACAATAGAATAGTAAATATGTATATGTTTTAATAATACTTTTCACAAAAACTTATGACCTTGAGCCTGAATATCTAACAACAAAAATTATAGTGTAAAATTAAGGTCGATTGACAAAAATAGAAGTAAAAAAAAAAAAACTTTTCACGAATATTTTGTATGTTTCGCACTGTTTTTTCTTCACAATTCATGACACCATTGCTACCAGATAGTGAAAATCTGCCACTTATTGCTTACGTGCCAGTTAGTGGACGTCAGTTGTTTTCGTTGCAAAGTGCTAAACTAAAATTGCTAGCTTGTAACGAAAACATGCCTATTATAGAGTCCGTGATATACCTTACAAACAATTTTATACAACTGTGGATAACAGATGCTTTTGCAAGGACATTCCCGGATTGTTCGAGGCGCGTAATCAAACACACAATTCAAAGGAATGGCGGTTACTTGTTGACAGCAGTAAAGAAAGTTTGAAAGCAGTACTTTTACACAACGGAAATCAGAAACTGTCGATTCCCATTGCTCATGCTGTCAACACTAAGGAATCATACGAAACAATGGCTAAATTGATAAAATACATAAAATATGAACATGACTGGAAAATTTGTTGCGATTTAAAAGTAGTTGGTATGTTATGTCTCTGGTATAGCCGATATTTTGCCACCAATGCATATAAAGCTGGGGCTCTTTAAAATTTTTGTAAAAGCCTTAAGGAAAGATGGCAATTCACTCTCATATTTAAGAAAGACTTTTCAAAAAATCGAAGAAGGAGTTTTTGATGGGCCTAAAATAAGGAATCTGATGAATGATTTAAATTTCGAAACATATTTATTATATTTGACGTCGGTAAAATTGCAGCATGGAGGTTGTTTAAGCTTGTGGTTTCAAATTTCTTTGGATCCAATAAAAGCCTGCAATATGAAACAAAGATTAATGATTTGTTGAAAAATTATGAAAACATTGGAAAGAAATATATTTTTCTATATCTATGTATATATAATTGTTGCGTTACTGGCTGACTGACTGATCATCGCCCAGGCCAAACGGCTGAAGCTATAATCATGAAATTTGGTGGGAGGGTAGTCCTTTCTATTAGTACTATTAGCCGCACAATGGGGCAAAAAGGGATAAATATGGTACCACCGCCAAATCTAAACGAAATGAGGTAGAATCTTGAAATTTGGTATGAGGGTAGCCCTTAGGAGGTGGACTCAGAAATTGGCAGGATTTTTCGAAATTCGAACATTTACGCACACAGTGGGGTAAAAAGTGATAAATGTGGTACATCAGCCAAATCCAAATGGCAAGAGCTAGAATCGTGAAATATTGTGTGATGGTAGCCCTTATGAGGTAGACTCTGAAGTAGTACAACAGCCAAATTCAAATGACAAGAGCTAGAATCGTGAAATTTGGTGTGAGGGTAGCTATTATGAGGTAGACTGAAATTGACAGGATTTTTCGAAATTCGAACATTTACGTACACAGTGGGGTAAAAAGAGAAAATGTGGTACAGCAGCCAAATCCAAATGGCAAGACCTAGAATCGTGAAATTTGGTGTGAGGGTAGCTCTTGGGACGTAAACAAGAACCAGGAGTGATTTTTTTTTAAATTTAGAGGCACAGTGGGACAGAAAGGTATAAATATGGTCCCACCGCCAAATTTTATCGCCTAATATTAGAATGGTGAAAATTGAAGCGAGGGGTGTCTTTATGACA
This sequence comes from Eudasyphora cyanicolor, assembly GCA_963930755.1. Lineage (NCBI taxonomy): Eukaryota > Metazoa > Arthropoda > Insecta > Diptera > Muscidae > Eudasyphora > Eudasyphora cyanicolor. The sequence goes on along the minus strand of OZ005735.1, from coordinate 218,591,592 downwards.
ACTAATCGGGGTATTAAGTTTTTTTTGTATTCGTAGTTTTTGGGGCACAGTGGGGCAAAAAGTGTAAAATATAGTACAGTGGCTTAAAAATGTCAAACATGGATCAATGGTTCCAGGGTACGTTTTGGAACATAAACTAGAGATTGGAAGTGATTTTTAGTAATTCTAACTTTAAGAGGCAAAGTGCGACACGACGGGTTATTTATGGAGCATGGGGAAAAAAAGGGAACAATCTGCCAAAATTGGAACTTAAACATGAGATATGAAGAGTTTATATGGTTTTAGGAGCACTGTGGTAAAAAACGGTTAAAGAGTGGAGTGGAGAAAATATGATTAAATATGTTACAGTCGGTGAAAAAGGTTTAAGTACGCTATCGTGGAGACACATTTTAAATACGCGTACGGTACAGTGAGACAAAAATTTGTTAAATATGGTACAGTAGGTAAACATTTTGTACAGTGAGATAATACAGTTCAATGGGGCACAGTTGTGCAAAAAGGGTTAACTATGGTACAGTGGGGTAAAAATAGTTATATGTATATGGTAAAGTGGGACAAATGGGTTAAAAATGGTACAGTGGGGCAAAAAGCGTTAACTATTGAACAGTGGGGCAAAAATGTATTTACTATGATACAGTGGGGCAAAAAGGGTTAAATGTGTGACAAAAATGGGTAACTATACAGTACAGTGTATAGTTACCCACTGTACAATATTTAACTGTGTTAAATATTGTACAGTGGAGCACAGATGGTTAAATATGGTACAGTGGGGCAAAAACTGTTAAATATGGTACAGTGAGACAAAGCGTTTAATATGACACAGTGGGGCAAAAAGGGTTAAATATGGTACATGGTAACGTGGGACAAAATGGGTTAAATATTGTACAGTGGGGAAAAAACTGTTAAATATGGTACAGTGAGACAAAGCGTTTAATATGACACAGTGGGGCAAAAAAGTTTAACTATGGTACATGGTAACGTGGGACAAAATGGGTTAAATATGGTACAGTGGGGCAAAGAGCTTTAACTATGGAACAGTGGGAAAAAATGTGTTAGCTATGGTACAGTGGGACACAAATGGTTAAATATGGTACAGTATGACAAAAATGGTTACAGTAAAATATGGTAACATGGAACAAAATGGGTTAAGTATGGTACAGTGGGGCAAAAGGCGTTTACTATGGAACAGTGGGGCAAAAATGTGTTAACTATGGTACATTCGTACTTTAGAAGAACAGTGTAATAAATAGTGTTTAAGATGGAACAGTGGTGCAAAAGGTGTTGAATGTGGTCGCTGAGTGCAAAGGTAGCTCTTAGAGCATAAACCAAAGCTAAGAAATTGTTTTTTCCAAATAGGTTCTTCTACTTTAACCGTGGGGAAAAAGTTAAATAAATGGCACAGATTGGGGACACAAATGTTTAAATACGGCCTAAGCTTGCGAATTTGGATCTTGAAATATCAATTATCATTTTAAAATATTGTACAATCGTGCAAAGTGGTTAATTATGACACACTAAAGGTTAAATGTGGTACAATGGAGCGATTTACTTTAGATTTTTAAATTCGTACCTTTATAGACATAGTGGGACAAACATGGTTTTATATTGTACCAGGGTGTGAATGTAGGTATTTGGAACATAAACAAGGGGAAAGTTGCTAACGTATGAACCAAAAAAAAATAGTTTTTCAACGTCCAGAGGTACTGTGGGAAAAGGGATAAATATTGTACCATGATGTCAGGGTAACTCTTGGAACATAAACTAGAAATGAAACGAGGGTTCGTATTTTATATGTAAAAGTAATCAAATCTTCTTCTCTTTGCACCATATGTAATAATCATGTCATTTTGAATGAAAGAGGTATAGCTATTTTACAGTACCCTGAACAGAAAATAGATAAAAGATTGGGGCTGCGAAGCGCACCGGATAAGCTAGTTTATGTATATAACACATATGTATATATGTATTCTTCTAAATTATTTTTCGCTTTATGTATTCCAACATGTGTAAATATGTTCCTCAAAATTCATTTCTTGCATTCTCATTTAAACTTTTCCCCCGAGAATCTTGGCGACGAACATGACGAAAGGTTTCACCAAGAAATGAAGTCCATCGAGCGGCGTTACCAAGGGCACGGGGATGAAAGAATGATGGAAGATTATATTTGGTTCCTGATTAGAGAAACCGATTCCGAAATCTTCAAACGTCATCAAAGAACTCACAATATTTAAACAGAAATTAAAAAAAAAGATTTTTTGAAATTCTCTTTCCTCTACCAAAAGGGCTATAATTTCTACATTTATCCATAGATTTTTTTCAAATAGGCATTATTTTCGCTAGGATGCAAACTTTTAAAAAATAAAATAAAATATTTTTTTTCGATTTTTATTTATTTTTTATGTTTTTTTTTGTCCCAGGATTTTTTTTTAAAAAAATTTGTTTAATGACTGTTACGAAACCACTGTTTCTAAGTGAAAGATACATTTCCAACATTGGTAGCCCACATTAATAGCTTCAATTTAACGCATAAGTCGACTTGATCGGTCATATACTCCAAAAATTATAGTGCAAATACTAAGGGTACCTTCGACGATAATAGCATTTTTAAAAAAAAATTAAAAAAAAATGTATGCATAAAAAAATTGTTGGTTTTGATTTTATATAACAGTATGCCACAATCTATACAAAAAAATATTTTTTAGGTCTAGGACACAAAAAAAAATTTTTTTGTTGCGTAGTATTATTTGTCGGAATAATTGTTGTTGAACAGTTAGTACAAATATGAAAAGTGAAAATTAGTATGTAGATTGATTGAAAAAAGGCGGAAGAGAAAAAATTACATTCATTCATTCGTCGTCATTAATGGCTCAGTTGTTTTTGTTACACATTACAAATAATACAATGAAAAGTGGTCAGTGCCACATAAAGCAGAAAAGAAAAACTCTTCTTTCGTCCCTACAAAGCTATGTTCGTGTGCAATACCTTGTCGATTTACATTGTTCAAGAGTCTGTTGCGGTGGATAGGGTTCTGCCAAGTAGTTCCATTCTAAGCTATGTTGCTATACTAGACATCGGCCACTGCCCTACCACTATTGTAACTGTGTGCGGTACGCAAAGGTGAAAGGGGTATTTGTGATGTCATACCTCTGATAGAGATAGGGACTGGCGGTATTCGTAAATTCTGTTTCGATTTATATGATTAGTTTAATACATTGTTGTGTCTTAATGTACAAAGAACATACGGTATTATTATCTCATTTCACATGGATTTTTCATTTTCATCCCGCTGGCAACGACAGAATTTGTTCACATTTTCAATGTGGTTGATCAAATATTCTGGTGAAATTCTCCCGCTGAAACGAGAACATAACACCGGCTTTAATATTGTTTTTGATCACTCTACTTTAGTATTGCACTGAGGAAATATTGTTTTAATTTTACAATTGTAGATTTATTAGCTTCCTGTTACTACGCGAAACGAGCATCTGGTTGATGATTTTCAAATCCTTCGGATGGTCACACAATTTTCCAAGAAAGCGTGATGCACAAGATGTCTGTGCTAATTTAGAAAAGTATTATAAACACCCTTAGATTTATATAAATAATGTATACCCCATTTCTATAGTAGGCTTTCTAAAGCTGTAATTTTTTTAAATAATTGCAATTATTATTATTATCATGTTTAGTATTTCCGCGGGGGCTAATAATCTCTCCTTTTCTATATTGGTTAAAAAAACTACGTAGAATATTTTTAGCCAGTAAATCTTCAGATGTCAACTTCAGAGAATAGAATTTGAAAGAGAATACAATTGTATGTACCTATTTATAAAAAATTCTCCAGTCAAAAACTTCAGTGCAAGAAGACCCATCAGCACATAAACTACGTTAGCAGTTATTTTTAATAAATATATATTTTCAATTAAAATGTGTTATGTTGTGTTTTGTTAATTTTGCAATTGCCGATAAGTTGTTTATTTAAGGGTTATAATATTATATTTCACGTATCTAAACATTTTCCTATTGTCTCTTTCAGTATTACAAAACCTATTACTCAAATTTTTATCGTCCATTTTTTAGTGTTCGCACAAATCTCTTCACAGGACTTACTAAAAAGATCTCCTATAAAAACGTATGAACATACATCACCACAAATAACATGCAGCAAAAATAACTATGACGCACGCACTCTCTTATCACCAAGATCGATGGTGTCGCCGACGGCATAACCACATATATAAACACATGTACCCGACGGTTGCATTTGTTGTTGTTACTATGCTATAGCAAAAATAACTGTGAACAGCCCATAATAAAATAATTTTTGGTGCAATATGCACGTATGTATACACGTATACTTACATATTCGCCGCAATTTCATTTTTTGACAATCCGCGTTCACAGACAACCGTCTCCCTCCTAGGGATCTATAAATCGAGTTTCGACTAATCGACTTTTGATTGGAAAAAGTCGAAATCGATTTTCACCAAGCAAAAAGTTGAAAAATCGATTCATCATTTCTACTTTTTTCGATTTTTATCCTACGGCGAAATATCAACCGAAATCGATTATCATTTCGACTTTTGTCGAGTTTGGCATTACTTAAATAGACGGCGGCTTTAAACTTCTCAAACCAGTTCAAACCCTGTAAACGTACAACGGTGTGAACATACAATTTTGGTCTTGCAGCGTTAGCAGACAAATCATTGTGAGATAATTTGCAGATTGTTAGATAATTTGCAGATTGTACATGCATGGGATAACAGCGCAATTGTCAGAAAAACATTTTATTGGTAACACTGTCTATAAAATATTTTTATTATCCTGCATATAAATATTTACAAAATATATTGTAAATATATGAAATTGTAAGGTTTTCTTGCAATCGTCTGAACTGTCAATTCACCTTTGCCTAACAATCTATCATTGTCCGTACATTTTCAGCACTTTAACAGGTATTTAGTATTATTATTTTTTTTTTTGGTTTTAGGGTTACTTCACACGCAATTGCGCTAGAATATTTAGTTTTAGTTGCTTGGAATGTGCGTAATGGAAAAGAAACAAAAAGGAGACAAAAATCGGTTTAAGACAAAACCGAAAAGTCGAAAAAAATCGATTTTCCAAAAAGTCGATTTTCCAAATAATTGAAAAGTCGAAAAATCGACTTTTCACTAAATCTTGAAAGTCGAAAAATCGACTTTTTGTCTCAACTATAGATCCCTGCTCCCTCCATCGCTTGTAAATAACTGACGATTTAAAAGAAAACGAACAGCAGAATTATTTTCTATTTTCAGAGAGTAGAAGAGCTCTCGCAACACTATAACAATTATTGATTTACACATTAACAAACCAAACTGATTCTCCGAGCGAGAGAGGGAGAGAGATTGTATAATTCTCTCGTATGTATTCTTAAAAATAATGGCAATTGTCATAAAATTTATTACCAAGACAGTCTTTCCTTTAAGGGGAGCATAGCCTTAAATTTATTACTCAAATATCTCATACTGTCAATTAAGTCCGATTCGGCATTAAAACTATGACATGTCTACATCATAGTTTTAATGCAGAAAATCCTTAAAAGTATTGAAATATTACTTAAAATAAAGCGGATTGTCACAAAAATTATACTTAATTTAAGAATGTGTCGTCATTAATTTTATTACTATTTTTTTTCAGTGTAGAAACGCATAATTGTCATACTTTTGTGATTTTATCGTAAACTCTGAAAGGTTGTGAATAAATTAAGACCATTCCGAAGAATATCGGTGCATAATTTAAAAAGTTTTAGCGAGGAAACCATGCACTTTTCTTATTTTTGGTTGTTATTACTTTTACTGTTACCATTTTTTACGCTTTTGTATTGTTTTTTTAACGGCCTTCCAAATATTTTTCGTTTTTTTTGAGTGATTTTGAAAATTGTAAACTGTTTATGCCTAAGTTTAAAACATTTCGGGGTGGCATCTAAATTCCAGATGTGTCTCTCTATTTAACCTGCAACAATTCATAGTAACATTGGTTTGGTATAGCCCCTACATATTTTGCAGTATATTGGTTGGGAAATAATGGTGTGGTTTCAGACTGAATTTAGTCTTTCCTTACTGGTTTCGATATATTCTGACTCCCCTATTACAAACATAATCAAAATTACAATTATAAATGTTTGTAACAAATCGGACAAATCGTTTTGAAGTTATGTAGAAACCGATAGAACAAGCGTTTCTAAATCACACAATTCCTTGTACCACAGTGTGGTGTAGGGTATAAAAACTGACTTCAACATTTTATATTATGTATACATATTGCCAGTGGCGAATCCCGCTATTTTATTAATTTGTTTTACAAAGGGTTACTTTTGTATATACTTATGACGATTACTTTTCAGCAAAAAAGTGCAACATTTTTGTTGCCCTTTCTTGATTACTGGACTTCTATGCCACATTTTGGAATTTTGAAGTAGAAGCTAAGTTTAAATCAGTTCCACTTAAAAAGTGCAAATATTTTTTAAAATTTCACGAAATCGAAATCACCATAGCCTCTTTTTGACAGATCAGGTGTGAGTCGTGTTATGCTGAAAATTCACGTTCTGTGAGGAATCTGTTTCGTGCACTTTTCCCAGTTTACGCGTGATATGTGTCAAAGTTAAAAATGTTGAGTTTACCTTGCAATATCATGATGAATAGACGTACAAAAGACCAACGCTTGCAAATCACTGAGTTTTGCCATCAAAGTTCGGTCTCTGTGATAAATGTGTTGTTATCGAAAAATTGTCTTCAGGGATATGGTTCATTTTTGGCTCAATGGGAGTCAGTTAAAGAGCTGCCAAATGGACCCTGAAAAATGCACTGTTTGGTGCGGTTTATGGGCCAGCGTCTTCAAAGGTTACGGTTAACGGGTCAAAGACCGTTCGATGACCGCGGACTTTTTTTTGTCCAAAAGGAAAAATTGGACATGGTTGCCATATGTTTTCAACAGGTCGATGCCACACTGTACGCGATGCCATGAACAAACTGGGAGTCAATTTTGAAGAGCATTTAATCTCACATTTTGCCGCTGTCAATTGGTCCACTCGTTCGTGCAATTTGACTAGACTATTTTTTGTGAGGCCAAGTGAAGACTCTCGTCTATAGGGACACTTCAACCACGATTGTTACTTTGGAAGCATACTTCACACGTGCCATTGGTGAGATATGGGCCGAAATGTTGGGAAAAGAGTGCACAAATTTAACTTTCATAATGTACAGCATGAAGCGTAGCCGTGGACAACTTGGCATTACATAATCTTTAAAAATTAAATGGAGGGAATTTATATGTCCATCCAAATAAATATATCATTCACATTTTTTTATTTTCAAAATTTTTTTAAAAAAAACTAAACGTTTGAATAACCTTTCATTATTAAAAGTGTATTAGATATAATTTGTTAATTTTTTTGCAAGAAAACTTTGGAGATTCGATTATTTCAAGAAATTGTGATATTGAATGGCCTCCAAGAAGTTGTGATTTAACACCATTAGACTATTTCTTGTGGGGTTATTTGAAGTCATTGGTCTTTCGAAATAAACCAGACTCTCTTCAAGCTTTACAAGTCAATATTGAACGTGCCATTCATGACATACGATGTGATTTAGTGGAAAAAGTGCTCGAAAATTGGGTTCATCGAATTCGTTCCTGCAGAAGAAGTGAATGACGTTTTATTTAGAACTTAATTGTATCGATTGTACTTCACATTAAATAAAAAACTTTTGAATTTCCTTAACAATAAGTGTGTTTTTTTTTCAAAGAAATCGTATCACTCTTATTGGAAAACCCTGTACATAGGTAGTAGAGATGTTTTTGTTTTCGTTCTTCCCCTTTTGTATTCTCATGTCACCCCCTCTCTAGAGATGTCTCTTACTAATATTTTGCCGCCATAATTCACTATTCCCAATAAACCCCAAAAAAACACCTAATAAAAACATATTCTTAGTATAGGCTCTGCTCTTTCAAGCAATCTGTAGCGATTTATTTCGCAATCAAGAAAAAAGAAGCATTTTACATTCGTACTCCAAAAATTTTCCAACTCAGCTGGTCAAAATGCATTTACTGAATCAACTCAATCCATTAGATTATTCCCTCCCATTTACAACGACCTTGTGTTGTTCTACCCGAACCAATATTCAATTACATTGTTTTTGTTCTCCCTTCGAATAATCTCGCAGTCTAAGTCATTATCTCCCACAACTCTCCAGTAATTAACTCTCCCCACAACAGATGAGAGCTCTACACATGATAAAAGAACAACACATTAGGCATGTTTTCGTTACAAGCTAGCACTTTTAGTTTAGCACTTTGCAACGAAAACAACTGACTGCCACTAACTGGCACATAAGCAATAAGTGGCGGATTTTCACTACCTGGTAGCAATGGTGTCATGAGTTGCGAAGAAAGAACAGTGCGAAACAGACAAAAAATTCGTGAAAAGTATTTATAAAACACATATTTACTATTCTATGTTCAATTGTTTACACTCGTTTTGCAAATATTAAAATAATTTCCCATTTTTTGTTCTTCTTCTTCCCGTTAATTCACAATAATTGATAAAATCTCTCCAAAAATGGGATGCCATATTGCTAAATATAGGGTGCCCAATCTGGCAACATCATGCTCGATTAAGACATGAACACAAGCTCCAAACTTCATCGGGAACTAATAGTGCTTAAAAGTGCTTAGCTCCCCATACAAATTAAGCACTTATGGTGTAACGAAAACACGCCTATTCTTGTTGTTTATCAACGGCCAAGTTAGTTTTGGACATTTTTCAGTTCGATCGGTTGTGTCACTGGCTTGCTTAATTCAAATTAGCAAAAAGTGCATATTATTTATTTCAATAGTGATTGTTTTTTAAACAATTGTTGTTGCACAGTTAACACAAATGCGAAAAGTGAAAATATGTAGATTAATTAAAAAAGGCGGACGAGATAACATTTCAAACATTCATTAGCCATCATCTATGCTTGAGTTGTTATTGTTACACATTAGAGAGAGAGAAATAATAAGAAAATAAGTCGGTATCACACGAAGAATAAAAGGCAAAATATTCACTCCACATCGTCGTAAGGGTAGAGTGTCGTGTCGTCTACCTTTGATCAAGAGTACGATACGGTTGAAAAGGGTTATGCCAATAAGATGGACTCGTGTCTTGCTAAGTCATATTTCTATCTCTGCCGTTGAAACTTTGAGGGGTATGCAAAATGGTCTAGGAAAAGGACATGGCAAATGGTAGGTAAGTTGTGATTAGAATTGCATGATTAGAACAATGAATTGACTCTGTCTTAATGTACCACATACTACGTTAGCTGTGTTTTATTTTGTAATACAGGGGTTTCCAATAAAAGTGATATGATTTCTTTGAAAAAAAACACACTTATTGTTAAGGAAATTCAAAATGTTTTTATTTAATGTCAAGTACAATCGATACAATTAAGTTCTAAATAAAACGTACTCTACGGTTGAAAAGGGTTATGCCAATAAGTTGGACTCGTGTCTTGCTAAATCATATTTCTATCTCTGCCGTTGAAACTTTGAGGGGTATGCAAAATGGTCTAGGAAAAGGACATGGCAAATGGTAGGTAAGTTGTGATTAGAATTGCATGATTAGAACAATGAATTGACTCTGTCTTAATGTACCACATACTACGTTAGCTGTGTTTTATTTTGTAATACAGGGTTTTCCAATAAGAGTGATATGATTTCTTTGAAAAACAAACACACTTATTGTTAAGGAAATTCAAAATGTTTTTATTTAATGTCAAGTACAATCTATACAATTAAGTTCTAAATAAAACGTCATTCAAATGGCCTCCACTACTTCTTCTGCAGGATCGAATTCGATGAACCCAATTTTCGAGCACTTTTTCCATTAATCAAGTCGTATGTCATGAATGGCACGTTCAATATTGACTTGTAAAGCTTGAAGAGAGTCTGGTTTTTTTCGAAAGACCAATGACTTCAAATAACCCCAGAAGAAATAGTCTAATGGTGTTAAATCACAACTTCTTGGAGGCCATTCAATATCACAATTTCTTGAAATAATCGAATCTCCAAAGTTTTCTCGCAACAATTCAATTGTTTCATTTGCTGTGTGGCACGTAGCCAAGGTCGTAGGTCGACTGGAAAGTGTTTTTTTTTTTTGGATTTAAAAAAATGGACTTAGCGCACGAAAAGTTGCAATGGAGAACGATTATTTTGATAATAAAACTGAATAATTTGTAAACGTTGTTCTTGCGTATGGATCGGAGGTAAAAAATTGACTTTATATGTTTTATTCAGAATAATAATTTCTGTCTATGTTGTATATTTTGACCTGATCCGATAAAAATCGAGAAAGATATCAAAAAATATAACTCCGAGATTTAGGGGCCCATAAGTCGGGAAGTATGGACCGCAGCCAAAAAAAATTACTTTATTCAGAATAAAAGTTCTACCAATGTTGTAAATTTTGACTTGATCCGATAAAAAAAAACCAGTAAGGAAAGGCTAAAGTCGGGCGGGGCCGACTATATAATGCCCTACACCACTCTCGTAATATTGAATAACTCTGAAATATAAATTTTGTAATTCATGTATAAATTGTTTACATAAATTTACTTTTGGGACATTTTATACTTAAATAATACCCTGTACCACAGTGTGGTGTAGGGTATAAAAACGATTGGATCTAAAGAGCCAAATCGGATGAAACATATATATGGGAGCTATAGCTAAATCTTTACCGATTTTCTTCAAATTCGGCAATGTTGGTTCATGGATCAAGAAACTCTACCATTCTAAATTTCAAAACGATTGGATGTGAAATACAGCTTCTATAGGACTAAAGGGCCAAATCAGACGAAACATATATATGGGAGCTATAGCTAAATCTTAACCGATTTTCTTCAAATTCCTCAATGTTGGTTCATGGATCAAGAAACTCTACCATTCTAAATTTCAAAACGATTGGATGTAAAATACAGCTCCTATAGGACTAAAGAGTCAAATCGGACGAAAAATATATATGGGAGCTATATCTAAATCAGAACCGATTTCAACCAAATTCAATAGCGATCTTAACAGCTGCGAAATACTCTAAACTGCAAAATTTCAGAACGATCGGAGTGAAATTGCGACCTGTAGTCGACGAACAACTTTACATGGACAGACGGACAGACGGACGGACGGACAGACATGGTTAAATCGACTCAGCTAGTGATTCTGAGTCGATCGGTATACTTTAAGGTGGGTCTAGCTGTGTTATTTTCAGGTGTTACAAACATCTGCCGTGAAACAAACTTATAATACCGTGTACCACAGTGTGGTGTAGGGTATAATAAGGAAGATATCGAAGAATATATCTCCAAAGTTTCGGAGGCCCGTAACTCGGAAAATATGGGTCGCCGCCAAAAAAAAATTATTTTTATATTTTTTACTCGGAATAAAAAGTTCTACCTATGATAAAAATTGTGAGTAACATCCCATCGTTATTATATTTGGTGGAGGGAAGAACGTCGCGAGTTTGGATTTAAGATTTAGAATCACAATATGTTTGGTTACTCTGCTCGAATAAAGTAGTTAGGGTATCGTACAGTCGCCTCCGCACGATGTTAGCGTTTCTGTACTGTCTTTAATGTTTTTGTTCGTGCCAGCAAAAAAGGGTTTAATTTGAAAAAATAACTTTTTTGTAGTGTTTTTATTTGCTTTTACTAAACCACTGTAACTACGTGAAAAAGATATTTCCTAAATTTGTAGCCATCATAACTGACTTTTACTTAAAGCGCATAATAAAGGTTCTGCACATGCAAATTGGAACCAAAAACAATTTACTATAGAATATTTTTGGTTTAGATTTTAGGTTCAACAACCAAACCTATTAGAAATGGGACATCTAAGCGCTCTAGGAGTATCGAATTTCAGGGATTAACCGTTTGGACTTAAAGTTAGTAACACTTCGAGAGCTAACACCTGTAGGCTACAACGAATATCGCCGCTTTAGGAGACAATGTGTTCGGATTTAGAGCATCTGTAAATTTGATTATTCTGCACTTACAGGTTGATGGTCGACATTGGCTTTTCATTAATTGTTGTAATTCACGAATACATACTATACATGCATACAAGAATAAATGTCTTTCTAAATAGTAACTGTCTTATTTGTTTCATTATTCAATAAAAATAATTAGCAATATCGAATTCAATGTCTTTAGAACTTATAACCAAAAAATATGATATACTTATATAAAGTACGGCATATTCATTCATTGTTGTATAGAACTACTCACCCATTTGTTGCTTGGCATGAAACGTGTTATTTAAATATTGTCGATAAGACACGAATTGAAAATTAAATAAATGAAACTATATTTGTTTAACGTTTTTCATTTATTTCCCCATTTTTGTCATTATACAATACTTTTACTTACTTTTCCGCTTTCATTTTATTTAAATTATATATAAAGATTCGTATTTAATTTAGAACAAAAAGTTGAAGTTCGTACTTAAAGAGGTGTGTTTATTTGTTATTGTTTTATTAAATATATTAACGTGACCATTTCACACATTCCAGTGTTTAATTGTTTTATAGTGTGAAATCAGTATAAATGGAAACAAAGATCTGCTGCTTCGCATGCAAACTTTTATGCATGACATTAGAGTTGAATGTTTTAAATAACACGGGAGCATTTCCAGTTCCCATTCTCTCCGTGGTTTGTTAGAGATCCAATACAAAAGTATTCTCATAATATAGTTTCAAATAGTCTTGTTGGTCCATTCTGTATTTTTTTACTTTGCAGTATGCAGTATGCACAATGCGTATAAAATCGCTCTGACAAATTTCGAAGGCAATCTGTGTTGCAGAATTCTTAACGCTCCGATCTAGCAGTTTTCATTTCCATTAGTACACTTATTGTTAAGGAAATTCAAAAGTTTTTTATTGAATGTGAAGTACAATCGATACAATTAAGTTCTAAATAAAACGTCATTCAAATGGCCTCCACGACTTCATCTGCAGAAAGAAATTCGATGAACCCAATTTTCGAGCAATTTTTCAACTAAATCAAGTCGTATGTCATGAATGACAGTTTCAATATTGACTTGTAAAGCTTGAAGAGAGTCTGGTTTATTTCGAAAGACCAATGACTTCAAATAACCCCACAAGAAAAAGTCTAATGGCGTTAAATAACAAGTTCTTGGAGCCCATTTAATATCACAATTTCTTGAAATAATCTAATATCCAAAGTTTTCTCGCAAAAATTCAATTGTTTCGTTTGGTGTGTGGCACGTAGCCACAATCGGTCAATGGCAAAAAGATAGCTCCTAACGAGAGCTAAAATATTGCTCATGGTTGTCAAGGTCGTAGGCCGACTGGAAAGTGTTTTTTTTTTGGATTTAAAAAAAATTTACTTAGCGCACAAAAAGTTGCAATTGGAGAACGATTATTTTGATCATAAAACTGAATAATATGTAAACGTTGTTCTTGCGTATATCTCTCCATAATGAAGTTGTAAACGCTACTGAATACAATGAAAAACTAATGACAGATCATGACATATTACAAATGGCCGAAACGTCACTTCAAAACCATATCATCCCTCTTGGAAAACCCGTTACATCATCAAAATAAGTCGCGTGGACGATCCATACATAAGTTTTTTCGGTAGGTACTCACAAGAAATCCAAGTATATGATAGTTGTTGTACGGGAAGAGCCAGGTCTATTTATCGCATAATGCCTATTTATGATGACGTTTTTTCTTTTGCATCGACTAACTTGTTGATTATTATATGTATATTGAATGAAATTAAAATAAATTAAAATTTTTAATTTTTTTTATTTATTGAATGTTTTCACATTCGAATTGTTCAGCTTTTCGATCAACTCTTCCTTTCCTTTCAGAGCGCAGTGTCTTATCTTTTCCAATACACCACAAAAAACCTCTCTTTCGAAAGGAAGAGTTGATCGAAAAGCTGAACAATTCGAATGTGAAAACATTCAATATATAAATCTAAATACAAATTAAATCGATCATTAACAAAAAAATTATTTTTAATTTTTTTTGAATAACCTTGCGATTCATACTGATATATGATTTATGATGAAAGGTGATATCTGCAAATTTAGATTTAGATAACATTCTACATATATATTACAGGGTGGCTGATATGTATTGCAACCAACTTCAGGTTGCTATCATTTCTAAACCGCTAGTCTGATAGCTGACAGATTTATTTCAGTGACAGTTCATTTTATTGTTTACAAGCTTACAAAAGCATTTTGATCTATTGCATTCAGAAAAAAAGTTATTCGTGATGGAATTCAAGCGTGATAGTGTGATTGCTTTATATTTGGGTGGAAAAACACAAGTGGCTATCGTTAGAGCCCTCCAGCATTTAAACGCGAATAAATCTTTTGTTTCTCGTACCATTGCTCGTTACCGTGATACTGGTAGTGTTGCATCGCGTCCAAAAAGTGGACGAAAAAAAACGGTAACAACACCAGAAATGATCCGAAAAGTGAAGGCCAGATTTGATCGAAATCCACGCCGCAGTGGTAGAAAAATTGCTCGTGAGCTGAACATATCGCGAGAACGGATACAACACATATTAAAAAACAAGTAAGAAAGTTTCAGTCGGGTAAACCGACTAAGGTATACCCTCACTTTGTGAGTAATGTAATATTGAATATTACACAAATTATTCTGTCAATTTTTGTGGGAGGTACCAGAAGGGGTTTAAGAAATACACCTATATTTCGCTGAACAGTAGATACTTTAAATACATTGCACTGTGCCGAATTGTAGCCGTTTATATGGACGTTGCGATATTAAATTGTGGTATAATTTGGCCATTTTGTGTGGGAGGTACAAAAAGGGGCGTGGTGATAACGCTCATTTTTCACTGGACTATAGGTATTATAAAAGCATTACACTGTACAAAATTTCAAGTAATTGTATACACTGATATTAATGTTATAAACTGTTAACTTTTGGTGCAAAATGGTACCTTTGTGGGAGAGGTACCAAAAGGGGCGTGACAATAACGCCCATTTTTCACTGGACTGTAGGCACTATAAAAGCATTACACTGTACAAAATTTCAAGTATTTCTAAATACTGGTATTATTGTTATAAGCTTTTAACTTTTAGTGCAAAATGGTGCATTTGTGTGGGAGGTACCAAAAGGGGCGTGGCAATTTCGCCCATTTTCCTCGAGTTGATAGCGACTAGCAAACTAATACTATGTGTGGAATTTCAGAAGATTCGAATACGTATAATATCAGTTATTAAAGATTCAATATTTCACAACATTTTAACACTTTGTGGGGGAGGTACTAGAAGGAGTGGACCAATATGGCCCATCTTCGAACTTAGCCGGAGATAGAACAAAATATTACCACGTACCAAATTTGAAGTCAATCGGTTACTCCTTTCGAGAGTTATCGTGCGCACCAGCCAGCAGACACACAGACAGACAGACAGACAGATAGACAGACAGACAGACGGACATTGCTCCTTCGTCTTAAAATGACCCAAATCGAATATCCGCCGAACATACTTAGGGTCTTAGATCACTCCTTCGATGTGTTACACTTTTTTTCGTAGCAAATGATATATACCCTCGTCACACTAAAGTGAGGGTATAATGAGCTTGGACTAAAGCCATTGAAGTTCCAAAAAGTGCAAGAGCTCACCGATGCACAAAAAAAAGTTAGACTGGAAAGAGCCAAGGAGTTGCTTCGCTTGCACGAAAGTGGCCAGTTACCGAATTTGGTTTTCTCCGATGAGAAGCCATTCCAAATTGAGCAGTTTGTGAACAAAATGATCGGGTTTACTTGCCAAAGAGGTCAGCTGAAAATGTACACCTTCGATTGGCCACCAGAACTCAAGCGCCGCCGATGGTAATGGTGTGGGCCGCCGTAACGGCCGATGGTCGCTCCCCGCTCTTATTCATTGACCATGGGGTCAAAATAAATGCCGAATATTATCGGGAACATGTCCTAAAGACAGTATTGAAGGCCTGGGCAGACAAACATTTCGGCCACAGACCATGGACATTCCAACAGGACTCAGCACGCGTCAACCAAGAATGGCTTAAAAAGGAGGTTCCTCGCTTCATTTCTACCGCACAATGGCCACCAAGATCTCCGGATCTCAATCCGTTGGACTTTTGCGCCTGGGGCATTTTAGAGAGTAAGATTCGCACTAAAAAACACCAAAGTATCGATCATCTCAAGACGGCGCTTCGCCGGGAATGGGCCAAAATACCGCAGAGCCACTTTCGTCGGTCGTTTAAAGGCCATAATTCGTGCCAAAGGTGGCCAATTCGAACAAATCTAAACTGTTTCTAAAATTTTATGTTATTTCCGACATTTTTTGCTTTTGAACAATAAAATTTAAAAAAAAAATAAAAAAATATAGCGCTTTACTTTGTTGCATTACATATCAGCCACCCTGTATATAAGATGAGTAAGATACCATATTTCCAAAATTAATTGTATTCATTGTTTTTATTACGGGAAAGTCGTTAAATGGTGCACAATTGGCCCAACAGGAATTGTAAGGTATGCGTCCACCTTACTTCTACTACCGATATCTTTCAAGACTTCGTTTAAGCAATTAACAAAATTGTTTGCCATTGTCAACAGAAACAACAGGCAAAGGCTTTATATTTCCAAATCTATAACCCACATATCATTTATTCCATGTCAAACCGAACACCCTTTTTCGGTCACCTTTCCCGATTTCAAAATAAATTGGCATATCGATCCTCTGCTCAAAACAAAAAATTTTAAAGTTGGGGAAGCAAATTAAAAAAATATTTTTTCAGACGTTCTTAGCATCTGAAATCTGAGTAAATAGGATAATATTCTCAAAAGGCTTACGTTTTGAGTTTTGTATTTACGGAACGCGTGAACGGATTTTTGCAGAAGAAGGCTCATTTGAAAGGTCGTAAGTTCTGTTTTTCATAGCATAAATGTTCGTGTTGTTAACGTTTTTTAGTGCATCCGATGCATCTGCAAATTTAATTTGCATTTTACACATCAATGACAACAAATTAAAATTATGTGAAAAATATAGTTATGTAGCCCCACATGTTCTAAATGAACGCTGAAAATTTGAAGATTGTGTTCAGCCCCGTTCTTTTTTAAAAAATATTTATTAAGAAATTCTTGGGATGTGAACATTGCATTTGTTTTATTTTTAAAACACGTTTGTATATGTATACAAATTAGATCTCTTCTTGAAGGTCTTGATTAGGACATCCTCGATATATGCGAGAATTTGCCAATATTTGCATATATCGTTATTTATTTGTCCTCTTAAATTTAGATATGTGAAATATACATACACGGGGCAAAATCGCCGTTTTTGATATGCTTGAATAGAAAGAAAAATTTGAAACACAAATTTTTAAATATTATATATTTCTGAATAAATAAATTTTATTTGAAAATCATAAAAATTTATTTAGAGCGATTATGTTAATATATTGCAACGAAATTTATTTGCGAACTAATTTTCTAAAATAAAATATTTGTTTACAAACAAATAAAATTATTGTTAAGAAAGTTCTTTAAATGTGTTTTATTTAAAATAATTAAAAACTTTTCTGAATTTTTCAAATTTCAGTTGTAATATTTCTTGATTGCTGTTAAAAATTGCATTAACTTTTCTTTTTTAAAGTACTCATTAATTTCAAAATATTCCAAGTCATCATTTGTTGTGAATTCATTCATTTAAAATTTCTAAAAAAAGAACTTTGAATTACTGAAAAACTTGCATTAATTTTAAGGTATCGATATATTTTTTGAATTCTTAAAACAAATAAATAAAAAAATAATTGGGTGGAAACTAAGATTTGTTTAGAACAATATCTACCCAAATATATAATATTTGTTTGTACCAAGTATTACATATTTAGAGTGTACCCTAAACATACATATATATGTTTCAAGCAGAATATGTTTGAGACAATATACTACAGAAGCGATTTTTTTCAGCGTGTAGACATGGAGCCTTATCAAATCTGTGCTGATCCTGCAAATGTAAATCTGGTGTTTTTTTCCGTTTCTATATAACAGCATTTTTACTTAAAAATGTCAGAAATCGAAAGTATTTTTTATTGGAATGATTCTGTCTATTCTGACATTTCAATATTTATCATAGTTTATAAAGGAAAATCATTGGCATTTTTATACCCTCACTTTAGTGATACGAGGGTACATATCATTTGCTACGGAAAAAAGTGTAACACATCGAAGGAGTGACCTAAGACCCCAAGTATGTTCGGCGGATATTCGATTTGGGTAATTTTATGTCGAATGAGCAATGTCCGTCCGTCTGTCTGTCTGTCTGTCTACTGGCTGGTGCGCACGATAACTCTCGAAAGGAGTAACCGATTGACTTCAAATTTGGTATGCGGTAATATTTTTATCTATCTCCGGATGAGTTCGAAGATGGGCCATATTGGTCTACTCCTTCTGGTACCTCCCACACAAAGGGTTAAAATTTAGTGAAATATTGATTCTTTAATAACTTCTATAGTACTTATTCGAATCTTCTGAAATTCTACACATAATATTAGTATATTAGTCGCTAATACCTCGAGAAAAATGGGTGAAGTTGGGATGCCCCTTTTGGTACCTCCCACACAAATGGACCATTTTGCATCAAAATTTAACTGCTTATAACATTAATACAAGTGCAAAAAAATGCTTGAAATTTTCTACAGTATAATGTTTTTGTAGCGCCTATAGTCCGGTAAAAAATGGGCGTTATTATACATCCCCTTTTGGTACCTCCCACACAAATTGACCGTTTCGTACCAAAAGTAAACGGCTTGTAACTTTAATACCAGTGCATACAAATACTTGAAATTTTTTACAGCTTGTTAATTTAATATACCAGTACACATAAACGCTTATAGTTCGGCACAATTCAATGTATTTAAGAATCTGCAGTTTACCGAAAAATAGGTGTATTTGGAGAAACCCCTTCCGGTACCTCTCACACAAATCGACAGATTTATTAGTGTAATCTATATATATAAAAATGTAATGGTGTTCGTTGGTACGCGATGGACTCGAAAACGGCTGAACAGATTTTGATGAATTTTTGCACGAGAATATCTTTTGGTGTGTGGAAGGTTCGTAGCTATATTCGGTTTTTATTGGATAAATGGGCGTGGCACCGCCCATACAAAGTAAAATTTAAAAGTGGAATATCTTGGGTACTATTGGTTCAAAATACTCGAAATTCGATGTGTGTGACCTTGGTACCAGTACACATCATGGAGCCAAAAACCGGTGTGATAGTGACAGTGGGCGTGGCACCGCCCATACAACGTAATATTCAAATATGAAATATTTCGAATACTATTGGAGCGAAATTCTCGAAATTTTGTATGTGTGACCTTGGTGCCATTACGCCTTATGGGGTGATAGTGACAGTGGGCGTGGCACCGCCCACACAACCTAAAATTTAAATATGAAATTTAGTATGTGTAACCTTGGTACCAGTACTTGTCACAGTACTAAAAACGGGGAAACCCACAACCTAAAATTCAAATATGAAATATTTCGAATACTATTGGAGCAAAATTCTCGAAATTGCGTATGTGTGACCTGAAAACTAGGGTGATAGTGTTAGTTGGCGTAACATCACCCACCCAACCTGAAATTTAAAAATGCTATATTACGAGTATTATTGCGGTAAGAGTCTCCAAATTTGGTATATGGGAATTGGTACCAGTATGCGTGATGTAACGATAAAGTGGTGTGAGAGTTATGTATAGTGGGTGTGGCACCGCCCACACAATCTGAAATTTACAAATACTATATTTTAGGTACTATTGCAGTAAGATCGGCGATATTTAGTATTTGTGCCTTGGTAGCAATTCGCGTGTTGGAGCCAAAAACAGGTGTGATTGTGACAGTAGGCGTGGTACCACCCACACTACCAGAAATTCAGAAGTGCAATATTTTGATTGCTATTGGAACAAAATTCTCGAATTTTGGTATGTGGAACCAGATCGAGTGCTGGAGCAAGAAACTGGCGTGATAGTAACAGTGGGCGTGGCACCGCCCACACAACCTGAAATGTAAAACATGACATCTGAATATATAATATTTCCTGCACTATTTCAATTAGCCTGTAAAAATGGGCGTGTAACCTTCGAACCACAACCAATGATTGAACCAAAAACTGGCATCGTATTAACAGTGGGTACTCCTGCACAACCTGAGATTTCAAAATTCAATATTGCGATCACTATATCAGCCATGGTTTCGAAGTTTGGCTGTCTGGCCTTGGTACCAGTAGGGGTGATGGAGCTACAAACAGGAACGATGGAAATAGTTGGCATGACCTCCCCATAGAAATAAAAAATATAGAACGCAATATTTGAAGTGGTTTTGCGGCGATATCTTTGCAAAAGAGAGTGATAAGGGCGTGGCGCTGCCCATACAACCCGAGCTGTGAATTTGAATAAGTTCCAATATCATTGCAGGACAGTTTTGAAAATTTGCATGAAAATAGTGTCAATGGACAAAGTACTGAAAACCAAATATAGAGAGTCGTTGCACTCATCGTCTTGAAGTTTATAGTGGATGCTGTTAATAGCAATCTACGGAATCTGATTAAAAAGCTGATCAGTGGAAGTATCTGTGCATGCGACACGCTTGATGAAAACGAAAAAACTGGAAATCATTATATCTAGATTGGCGCTTGACCAAGTGTGTTTAGTATTCAAGTGCCTTCAAAGTTAGCACGTGACTCAACAAAATTGGGAGATATGGGATTAGAGGGCTTGACTACGCGCATGCGGCATCGTTATAGAAAAAATAAGTACTGATAGAATTATTGCACTAATTGGTATGACTGTATTTCACCAACAGAGAATGAGCGACGTAGCCTCCCAAGGTGATTTGACGGGTATTGCTCTACATGAAATTTGCGCATTTAAGTGCAATATGGGTGACCGGAAAACACTGCCGTAATATCATCAAGGGTGCCAACATATCATATGGTTCTATTTCACTGAAACGCACTTTGAGGGCAGCGAAGCGCACAGGGTCAGCTAGTGTTATATATTACATTACTCACAAAGTGAGGGTATACCTTAGTCGGTTTACCCGACTGAAACTTTCTTACTTGTTTTTGTAAATATTGTTTTAAAAAAGAACGAGGCTGAACACCATCTTGACTATATTTTTCTCAGAACTTTAAGTCGGTGTTATTGGTGTGCAAGATGCAAAATTAAGTTGCATATGTAACTGATGAATTGAAAAACTTTGAATTAACCAGCATAGGAGAGGCAAAATACTTACCGTTTATTTACGTTGTTACCACTGGTAAATGGACTTGGCGTTTTTACGATTCTGATACTATGGTTGACAGAGCATGATTTTCTAGACTTTTTGTTTCCATATCAATGTATATTCCACTCATCTTGCATTTCGCTTCAAAAAATACATTTAGGCAAAGAGTGGACTTAGGGCCTTTTCTCTCTTAGGTCGGGATATGTACTTTAAAGTACAAGTCAAGTCCATACGAACGTGCCATAATTTGTACAATTCAGTCCACTTTTTCTCGCCAACATCAAGATGATTCATATCCATATTAAAACTCATATACAAATATTCAAGACAATCGGCAATGTCGACAAGATTTTTTACCAAAAATCTTTCGGTTTGATGTGGAATGAACGATATTCCAAAATAAGTTAACATTTTTAAATGAGCCCTCTTATCTATTGTTTAAAAATATCACTTTCAATTAATTTCCGATTTGTATTTGTTTTCGGCAAGCTCATAAACTTTTATTCACCTTTGACCTCTACACAGTGTAGACGATGTCGGTTAGGGGAAATGCTAGATCGCTAAATCGACACACTCGCACACAAAGTTATATTCTAATGCATATTAATTTTAATGGACACCTCTAAACTGAAAGGTTGAGATTCGGGTTTTTATTTTTAATTTTGTTTTTTTTTTTATTTCATTTTTTTGTACAAAATGATTTTTTGTTTGTTTGTGTAGTATCTCTCGTCGTTTATATTTCACCAATCATCGGTAATGACTAAAAACGATAAAAATAACGCAAAAAAATGTATAAAGTATTGTTGTTATTACTGCGAGTGCTGCTGCTGTAGTAGTTGTTGTTGGATTTAATGTATTTTTTTTTGTTTATTTGTTTTGTTGTTCAGCATTTATAACTGTTTTCAGCATCTTTGTATTGGCTGAGAGAGGAAGAGCAAATGATTTTAACTTGAGTTTATAATTTAGCTTGGATCTGATGAGAGTGCTCTAAATATTTTGATGGAGAGAAAAACGTATCTCAGTGATACTCAGTGGTTCTCCGGTTAACTCTTGTCGTTTAGTTAGTGAGACTGAAAACGAAAGACTTAAGATGCAAACTTGATACTCTTTAGTATGCATGAATAAATTTGTCTTTCTCTCTGTATTGTCTGTTTATGGTTTTGTCTTTTTCTCGTCTGAAAGAGAGGGAGAGAGAGACTCGAAGAGTTTTCAAGAAGCCGAACTTGTTTTAGGCTAAGCTTAAGACCACTTCAATGCTGCCACAGAGTGGTTTTGTCCACACCACCAACAAACGAAAAGACGAAGAACGAAAAAATGCGAGCAAAACCCAACAACGACCATTTATGGCCAGAGTACCGGAGACTGAGCGAACAGTTTTGAGTTGTGCAGCCGGCCAAGAGCATTCGTTTGTTAACTGCGGTGACGGTCGAACGTGTGTTTTGTTAATAACGGTAATACGCCGGAGTTTGTTTCTGAAGTGTTTTTCTGTTTGTGTCTTGTCTTCACTTCACCACGTCCGCGCGACCCCAGAAATATGTACTATGTAATAATAATGTCTAACCTCGAGTTATGATGAGTCTTTGGGTGTTTTTTGTAGAGTGTTCTTTCTAAGCCCTTTCCCCATTCCATAAAAAAGAACCATAAATTAACCCATAGAAGAACGAACGGTGCGTGAGAAAAATCAAAAGAAAAATCTACAGCAGAGATGTTATGAATTTTTGTGTGACTTCGTCGTCGCTTTCCGTCTTTCGTTTTTCGTCGTTTCGGCGGTGAATGTGTGTTAATGAAAGTTCTTAACTTTGGTGAGTGTTTAAGAGTAAACCCCCCGCCCCCTCTACTCACCTTTTAATGAGGATTATGTGATGGAAATTTTGTTATATAAAACATACTTAAATACTTAACGAATTCTGAGAAAAAGTGTTTAAAGTCAACAAATGTACAATTCTTGGCGTGAAAAAGTAGACCAAGAATTGTGTGAACAAGTGTTAAAGAAAACAAAATAAAATAAACAAAAGTTGTTAAAAATAATGAATAATAAATATTTCTTTAAAGAGAACAACTGAAGAAAAGAATTTTAAATAAAAAAAATTGTGTAAAGTGTTAAAATTAAAGTAAATTTTAAATATTGCAGGCAAAAATAAACAAATTGTGTAAAACAAAAAAAAAACAGAGAAATACGAGCGAATTCAAAGCAAAACAGTGAAAAATAAACAAAAAAATTGTAAAAATATGAATGTATTTGATACATTATTAAAATCCAATAAAACTAAAGCTCATTCGAAAAATTAAAATACAACTAAACACATTATTTGTGGTACAAGTAAAGTTTTATCTTAATGCATTTGAATGAATGTCATATACAAATATCAATAATAATTATAAAAAAGGGCGAAAGTAAAAAAAAAATTTGAAACTAAAGCTTGAGGAAAAACAAATAAATTGCGAAATAAAATTGAATTTAATGTGAACAAAATCAAATATTCAAATTTTTATTAAATACAAAGATAATATATAGTAAAATTAAGACGAAAATTTTGCTATAAAAATAAAATAAAACAAAATTAAATAAAAATTTGTTATAAACGACACAAAAAGTGTGCATAAACTGAAATACGTAACAATTAATGCAAGTGTAAATTATTGTAAAAAAAATACAAAATTGTTTTAATTACAAAGTGTGAATAAAAGCTAAAGTGTTTCTGGAAAAATAGCTTAAAAGAAAACATCTTATGAATTACTACAAGGGCTTATACGAAAACGGATATAGAAGGAGCGTCATTTTTATTAAACAAGGTAAACATTTTAAAACACAATTAAAAAAAAATTATATTTATTCATTTTATAACTACAAGATTATAAAATCGACTTTAATTCGCTAAATTTGTAGGTATTTTAAGAATCGAGTCCCTTTATAAAAGGGGATTAGTTTAAGCATTACTAAACAAACAAGTCTTTATGAAAATTAAAATATCTAGGAATTTATATAAATACATCAACTGATTCTCCTAAGTAATTCTAAAAAATAACTCAATAAAAATAGAAAGTGAGGAGAAATTCCATTATGGTCGAAGAAAACAATAATAATATATAATACAAATGCATTAAGGCTATTTAATTTTTCACCAAAAAAAAACTTATCTGGAATAACAGCACACCACAAAAAAAAAATATTTTCAGCAGAGACGAAATACTTCTTCTCTCACATTTTATATTAATGGACATACATAGGAGAGTCATATATACATAGATCGTAAGGTAATAATTAGGTGCAAGAGTATGTTGTCCGAGGCCCCTTGATCTGACGACATATTTGGATAGAGCATTAAGAAGAAAAATAATGTGAATTTTTTCGAAAACTCGCTTAGTTATCCAGTTATCGGTCGTTAAATTTGAAAAAAATCGAAAAAAAATTATACAAAATTTAAACAAATACAAAAATTGGTAGATAGTTTTAATTGCTTGGTAGGGGTTTAAGGATTTTCTCCTCTGAGGTATGTCCAGAGATGACTACGCGGACTAAAGTGTCCTTGGGTTGTCAAATGGGACATACATACATATATCTAATTCTGAGCTGATTTTCACAAATTTCAATACAAATTATTGAAAAAACGAGCGCTGTACTATGTTGCATCACATTTGGTATAAAAATTCGCCCTTCATTTTGATTAAAGATAAGGGACAGACCCAGAAAGTTGTTCCAAGTCTATTGGTGTACTAAACCACGTTGTCGACCAGCGTTACCAGACGAATGTCGTCCAACATAGTCAAAATCACCTTTCGAAATCCCCAAAAAAAACTTCAGCACAAAACTGTACTAGTTACAAACATCTATTGATTATTTTATGCTGATCCCAATACGATGTAGGGCAACTGATTACAAACAACTATTTTTTTTGTTATTTTGGGATCAAAAACCTTCCGCACCAAATGCATTTACTAATGCTCAAAGTACTTACTATGATTTTTCTGGTACTTACTAAGACTATGCAACAAATGAACACCTTTTGAAAAATACACGGACCTTACAGTATATGTTCGATTCTACTACAACCCTACACTCGGTTTGGCGAAATTGGTGACCAATTATTGTTTATGGTCCTCCAAATTTGCTGAAAAACAGTATGCCCCTCGTAAAAGGTGTCATCAGCTTTTGTCCAACAACTAATTCAGACTTGGTGATACCGCTTAACAATATTTGGCAATAATGTAGCTAAGAATATGCTGAACAAAGTTTCTTAAAATTTTACGAGAAAAAATTTTTTTCCGGTAGTTTTTTTTTTGAAGAACTTTCAGGGATTCGTAATTTTTCATTAACAATGTTTGGCAACATTGTAGCCAACGTAAATCTGACCAACTTTTGTGAACATATCAATACAATCTGAACGTGCCTAGGCACCCAAAATACCTCAAAAAAACACATTGTACCTTAAGTATGTTAGTATTTCACTATAGTTTAACAAAAATATTTTTTTGGTGTAGGGTATGTTCAGCAACTTTATAGAAATTATTAAGGGCAATATTTTTGTTGAACATATTAACCCTCTAGGTCCTCCACAAAACTGTAATTTGTGGCCCCATTTTAGCAAATATTAAAAAAACACTCCTTAAAATAGGGAGGGCGGGGATGAAATGTTCTACAAAAATATTGGCCATAAAATTTTACTGTATGCGTCAGAACAAACCAAAGCTCAAAACTTAACACAAACACCAAAAAAGGTCAAACCATGGATTGCATACAATTTTATTACTGGAAACATCTTTGGATATGGAGCAAATAATGAAACCCTCCTTTTTGTTTAAGTAAATTATTAAAAAAAACGAACGCTGCAATTTTTAGGCCGCAAATTCTTCAGTCAAACTCTTCACCTGAAAAATGTGGTATTTATGGCTTAAAATAGCTTTTTGAGAGCTACATCTACACAAGGACAACAGAAAAATAAATATTTATTTGTATACATTTTATTGAGATGAATTCTTGCCAAAATAGAATACAAACTGCAATGTTTCTGCTAAATTTCTTAGAAAATGTGGTGTTTATGACTTAAATAAGCATTTTTGGGAGCGACATCTATAGGTGGACTATAACAAAATATGAAGTGTTTTAAAATTTTTTTACTGCGATGAATAATTACAAACTTAATTAAATACAAACTGCAAAAATTCAGTTAAAATGCTTAAAAAAATATTGTATTTATGGCTTGAATGCATATATTTTGGAGCGACCTCTATGTATAAGATGACAATAAAAAAATATGAACCGATTTGTAAAATGTTTGCTGTGATGAATTCTTGTCAAAATAGAATATAAACTGCAAAGTTTCAGCTAAATTGCTTTAAAAATGCGGTATCTATAGGGGATCTATATCAAAACATTAACCGATATGGCCCATGTGCAATCCCAAACAACCTGTAACTATTAGAAATTTTTCTACCAAATTTGATCATCCTAGCTCTATTATTACGGACTGTAGCGTGATTACAACAGACGGACGGACAGACGGACGTGGCTAAATCGTCTTAGAATTTTATGACGATTAAGAATATATCGCGACCTAAGAGTGTAAAGGCGCTAAGTCCAATATTTAAAATTTTACAGGAGAGGTAAAATACTTACTGTATATGAATGTTTTTATAAAGGTTATATGGACTTTTATCATTCAGCTTTTAAAGATGGCAAAGTATGATTTTTTGTCTTTTTGTTTTTAATTACATGTATATCCAACTTATCTTACGTTCCAAAACGTTTATCTTACGTTCAAAAACTCCTATGTGTATCCCTCTATAGAAATGCGCCGACAAAAACTCATATGTGTTGTAGGCACAGCCTGTCCCAAGGGATAGAAGGTTGGCTTAGATTCACGCCAAAAAACGGCTAATGAGGTTCTGTACAGAATCATCCCCTCTATTCGACAATTAATAGATCAAAATTGGATCTGCTTGCATTCGCGAGTTATGGCGAAAATAGTACTTTTACTCCAAAAAAACGTAATAGCTTTGATTTGTAAAGAAAAACGCGGAAATTTAGAACGGTAACACAATTTTCTTTAAATATGATCATTTGTAAGACGCTTTTTAAAGTCCGCGATATTTGCAATGTTTTCATATTGCGAATTTGTGTAATCCATTAAATCGACTTACACCGCCAAATTTTTCCAAAACTGTTATATCGAATTTAATCAGATTAATAAATTTGCATTCTTTGAACTCTGAGGAATAGATTAATATCAGCAATTCCGTGAAAAATATCTCTCGACGAATAAATTTTGTACAAAAAAAATTAAGTTCGGAATTATTTTACTATATAATGATATTATCTCGCATATTGCCAGTTCTAGGTAAGAGTGGTCAAAGGAAGTTTGGGAGATAAGCGAAGTGCCTACAACTCTTAATTTAACAAAAAAATATACATCAATTTGGTAAAGAGTTACAGTGTGTTAAATCTTTTGTTTGCTTTTCCCTTTATATGAGACATATTTTGATTTGACACATTGTAAATCCCTACCAAATTATTGTATTTTATTTTTGTTAAAAAAAGACTTGTAGTCGTTTTTCATATCTCCCAAACTTTTATTGACCACTTTTTCCTAGGACTGACCGTTTGCTTAATAATACCATTATATAGTAAAATAATTCTGAACTTAAATGTTTTTGGTCCGAAATTTATTCGTCGCGGGATGTTTATGGCGGAAATGCTGGTGCCAAACTATCCCTCAGAAATCATAGAATGTAAATTAAATTCGCAATAATATTTTTGTACAAATTTAGTGGTGAAGTCGAATTTTTGTATTACAAAAATTTCGCTATAGAATAATATTGCAAAAATCGCGGAC
This sequence comes from Eudasyphora cyanicolor, assembly GCA_963930755.1. Classification (NCBI taxonomy): domain Eukaryota; kingdom Metazoa; phylum Arthropoda; class Insecta; order Diptera; family Muscidae; genus Eudasyphora; species Eudasyphora cyanicolor. Next base: position 218,563,439 of record OZ005735.1, on the reverse strand, counting down.
ATTACAAAGCTTCTTACAACTGTTCATATGTATGGGAAATTATATTATAGTTTTAAATTTCCGCGATTCAATGTAATTATGTTCGATTTTTTGGTTAAAAATTGTTTCTATCGCGATAACTCGCGAAAGGAAGCAGATCCGATTTTGATCTCTTCTTATCTGAATAGAGGCGACGATCTGTACAAAACCTCATTAGCCGTTTTTGGCCGGCCAACTTTCGATTGCTTGAGGTACGCTGTGAACATTCAAATGTCAAAACTCCTATGTGTAATTTATTTGTTTTATAAATATCTAAAATGCTCCGAACAAAATATCCTATATGTCGATTTTCTTGAAAACCATTTACCACGTCATGGCCTTTTTTCATATCGCACCTGTTCCACAAAAGGGTAACAACTCAAACTTTAAAAAGTTTCAGTAGAGGCCAAAAACTGTCTCCGTTAATATTATACGATTTTTGGTATGATATATTGGTGGTAAATAATTAAAAGAAAAATTCAAAAATCTGAGATATTAAAAATACCGCGATTTGATGAAATAGCAACGTTTTTTATCTCTCCTGAAAACTAGTAAAAACACATAGGAGTTTTCTCGGGATTGTGAACAAATAATTTTTATTGGAAAATCAAGAAATTTGTTTGGAACGTATATATTAATATTGTAGAACAAACTATATTTGTGAACTGACTATCACAAAAAAAATATGTGTTTACACATAAACAAATTTACTGTTTAAGAATTTTTCCAATTATATTTTACTTTAAAAAAAATTAAAACTTTGCTAACATTTTCGAACTTTAGTTTTAATTTTTCCTAGACTGAAGAACAGAAAGTTTGACATGTACTATCCGTATGAATGTCTTCAGGTAACAAATTATTAACTTTACAGACCATTTTCTTCATTTCTGAGGATTTTTCTGTTGCGACATTGAATACAATTTATGGTGGAAGGCACACAAGATTCGACCCGACAGAACATACCACCTTTTACTTGCGCCACAATTGGGGCTCTATGCTCTGCTCAGGGGTAAACAAGGAATAAGTAATAATAATAATCGCTCCTTGATAATGATCATTATATTTTTCTTGAGATTTTTTCAATATGTCATACCAAAAAGCCTTAAAAAAATTAAAATAAATCGTAATTTTTTTTATTTCGAATCTAAAGAACTCTCTTCTCCCTTTAGGTGTTATAAACAAATGCATATCCTTATTACACTATGTGTGGTGTATGTTACTCGTATAAATTACACAAATCTGACTTTTTAAATGCCTGTGTTATTGAGTACTTGTTGGCTCATTTGATGGAAAAGATGAGGAAAACAGAAATCGGATTAGTCTTACTTGAAGAAAGACATCTCCAATATATAAGGTTCAAATGGCGATATTTTAACGGGTGATCTAATTAGAGATACTTTTTCAATAGTTTTTTTTAACAGATCACGTGTGAGTCGTGTCATGCTGTCATGTTATTCTTGTTAAGTATTGTTTGGCATTTCATCATGGAAAGACTTACGCCTGAAAAACGTTTAAAAATTACTCAGTTTTATTATCAAAATAATCGTTCGCCAATTGCGCTAAGTCCATTTTTTTTAAATAAAAAAAACACTTTGCCGTCGACCAACGACCTTGACACCCATTAGCAATATTTTAGCTCTCGTTAACAGCTATCTTTTTGCCATTGACCGATTCCCGATCCGACGTACCGGAATCATCGGTCCATATGTCTTCAAAAATGATGCCGGTGAGAACGTAACCGTCAATGGCGACCGTTATCGTGCTGATAACCGACTATTTGATGCCTGAAATTGAAGCTCGTGATCTCGGCGACATTTGGTTTCAACAAGACGGCGCCACTTCCAGCACATAGCATCAATCAATGGATTTATTGAGAGAACACTTCGATGAGCAGATAATTTCTCGTTTTGGGCCGGTCGATTGGCCACCAAGATCGTGTGATATCTCACCGTAAGACTTTTTCCTGTGGGTATATGTAAAGTCTAAAGTTTATGCGGACAAACCCGTTTCGATTCAGTCCTCGGAGCAAAACATCATGAGTGTCATTCGCCAGTTACCAGTCGAAATCCTCGAACGAGTCATCGAAAATTAGACTCAACGGATTGACCATCTTAGACGTAACCGCAGCCAACATTTGACAGATATAATCTTCAAAAAATAAATGCCAAAGAATGTTCTTTCAAATGATAATAAATATTTGAAACATTTCAATTTGAATTTTCTGTGTTTTTGTCTTTTAAAAAGTAGGGAACCTCGAAATGGATCACGCTATATATCTGCCGTTTTGCACACATAACCATATATGTATGTTTAGCAATAAAATGACAAAAAATGCTTCATTTCTCCAATAGTTAAAAGAAACAAATGCATCTTAAAATTAAAGATTTGCCCCAAAGACGCTCTTAGTCTTTGAAATATGTTCATTTTGTACTAAAAACTAAGAAATGTACTTAATACTAACGAAATTATATATTTTGTAAGTACAAAATGTACTTATTTTAATGACTAAGGGATACCTTGGCACAAATCTTTAATATTAAGACAAATTGTTTTTTCAGTGTAGACCAGTCAATAGATCGGAGACATATCGTTGTATTTCTGTAAGTAAAAAATAAAAAAATACTTAACACGACTTCAGTGGTTATTTGTGAAAACCATAGACATTTACGTGAAATTAAATTCGAATTAAAGTTTTGTGAAAATTGCACTCGCAGAAAAAAGCGCCCACTGTGGATAAATTCGAGCCCCGGAGGTCGCCCTTAAATAATCTTATTATACCACATATTCCTGACGATTAGACTGAAATTTTGCAGTTTGTGTTTCAGATCTACTGAAATTCTACTCAACGAAGATTGACTACTTTCGAGCATGTTTCGATATAGGTCTCCAGCAGAGTTCGGTCTAAAATATAAGCATCTAAGCCGTATACTCCACGTTTTCCAACAATTAGGGTAAAGCTACGTAACTTGATTTTTTTGACAATATTCTCTACATCAAAAAAGAACGACATCGATCTATGTTTTCAAGTTGTCGCCATATAGAGGTCACATTCAAATTCGAAACTTCTGACATAAAACGCTCATTTTCCAGTCAATTTGTTTGAGATTTTATAATTTCGGCTCACGAAATGATGTCGGTCCCTGTATAGAGGTCGCTCTGAAATATATGTTGTTAAACCATAGATGCCAGATTTTCTACAGAATTTGGCTGAAACTTTATATTTAAGAGAATTTACTACAAAAACAAACACGCCGGTCCAAGATTTGCTTTTTTCACTATAAAAATGTTTTTGGTTATTTAATTAAACACAATCCATGGCGGATGATTATCTACCCAGCCTAAATTACTACAATTCTTATTTATATTTTTCTTTAAAAAGCTTAAATTGAAAATTCGTCACTAAATACATTGTAGTTTATTTCGATTCACGCATTTACAAACCAAGATTTTCCTCAGTTTACTAGTTAGAAAAAATAATTTCTTAGGTCGATATTAAAAATTATGATCATTTTCATAAAACTAGGAACTTTTACTAAACTATTTTTTTAAATCTGCAAGCTAAGGAGCTCAACGCAGATTTTATTATGTTCGGACAAATGTTGATTCACTTTGTTGTGCAGTGTAATTATTTCACAGATTTCCCTTTTATATTATTTTTGAAATGACACAAATTTGGTGAAAATTGCTTAATTCATTCCCGAGGAAATTTTCATAATTGCGAAATCCCATAAAAATGATTTATTTACTGACCATTCATTATTTAGTTTTCCTAATCAAGAAGAAAATAAATATTACTGAAACAGTCAAGTCAATGTTTTGACATAAATACCAATTTTCATACAGAAAACAAAACAACAATTCACAGAACAGCAAAAATATTCAATAAACAACCTTTGGGGGAAGGAAAAAACAACAACAAAAGAATACATAGGGAAAAAGTCACAACAACCGCCAATTGCTCCAAAGAAAACCTATAAAACTAAAGCTGGGAAACTAAAAAGCTGCTCAAGACCACAAAAAAAGAAACAACAAAAATACAAAAGTAACGTCTATGAATCTCAAAAACTATCGACACACACACACTCAATAGCAACAAAACAGTCAAGACATTTTAGCCGCAAATCACGTTTCGTGGGAATTATTTCCTAGGTGGTGAAGTGGTGGACTACTCCAAGGCAAGATCAGCCACAGAATCAACCACAAAGGCTTAAAAACCCCAACATTGCAGCAATTGCAAAACACAGAACATCTACACAGAGAAGTGCTGTGAGACGCAGCAAGAGAGAGGGAGAGGGGAAGAGAAATAAATTGGCATTTTGGCTTCTTGTAACACCAACTAAACCATAGCAAAGAAGCCAGTTCATCGTCTTGGTGTGCCACCTCAGTCAGCCCCAGTCAGTTAGTCAGTTGTCTGCCAGCACAGCAACAAAACAGGCCAAATAATAGAAGTGGCCCCCAGCCTCCAGCAGCAGCATTTACATGGAGTCCCATCCAAGTCTCTTTACCCTTCTCCATTGCAGTCATCTCTGCTCCAAAGACCGGCAACGGAACCTAAGGCATCATTCATTTGTTTAGCAGCGAAAAGTTGCTTAACGTTTTTCTCTTCTTCTTCTTTTCGGGCTTTGTTTTGGGTTTTTGTGGCTTAAACCTCAACTCGAACTTTGCTGGATAACTACACTTCGTCCGCTTAGTCCAAGGTAGGTTTTCTCTCCCTTTTTTTTTGAAGATTTAGATTTTGTATTCATGTATTTGTCGTTTTGGGGGGCGGAGAGGACTTCAACTAGGCCTTCTTTTTTCTCTCCCAACTTAGACTTGGTCTTACTGTAAGCGTTATAAATTTGCAGTTTTTTTCTATTTGGTTTTGTCATTTATCAATTCAGGTTTTGGTTTTTGGGGTCGGTTTTTCCCAGAGTTCTGTCATGATCAGTCTTGTCTTGCTGCTGCAAATACTGTATTTTTTTCTGTGCTTTGCTTGGCTTTGCTCTATCAAGAACAGGAATTTCCACTCCTACATTTTGCAGCAGAACAACGTTTAGCATTTTCCTTCGACTTCCACAACGACGACGACTTCTTTTAGTCATATTGGTTGGTTGTTGGTTATCTATGCTTTGCAGCGGTTTAAGCCATGATTGTATTTCATTTTGTTGTTGTTGCTATTTTGTTTGTTCTTAAGTTGGCATAAAAGGCCATCCATTCATCATATATTCAGCCATAATAGCTAAAAGGTATTTTGTTTGACATTTTTTCATTTGGAATTTAAGTAATTGCCAAGGCAATTTGATGAGTGGTTTCTAAATAAAAATCGTGTTTTGTTTTCTTTTATTTTTGGGTGGTTGGGGGAGTTGTTCTTGGAAAATTTAAATTGTAATGTTTCGTGAGGGAATTGTGATAACTTCTTATAAAAAAATATAATTTTGGGATTATTTTTAATATGGACAATCTCTGAACTCATTGGAATTTATTTTTCCAGAAATTAATATTTATCCATAAAAGTGGAAACATTTTACTCACTCGATCAACGATCTAAAATACAGAATATGAAAACTTTTAAATGATTGCTACAGAAGTTATGTGGAAGTTGTGTTTGAACGAATCCGTCAATTTTTGTGTGGTTTGTTTATCCCCACAGTGACGGATAGTGTTGCCAGATGTCCTGAATTGTCCTGAATTGTTAAATTTTTTGGGTCTTTTCAGTTTTCAGAAACATTTTATTTGTTCAGGATATATTTAAGTGCCAAATAATCCAAAAGCTACTACAACAAAATATAAATTAAACAAATTATGTCACAATAAATGTTTGATGGACATTTGAAATTTGTAAATATTGTTATTTATTGTTGGTCTGTGCTTTTGTTGTTCAGTCAGAATTTATTTAGCTTTGAGAGCATATGTTCCAGTTACTTTCTGTCTATTGCAAAAAAGTAATAGAAACAAATACAAACATTGGAAGAGAGTTTTAATTGCTTGGTAGACTTGACTGCAGTTTCGATAGACACCACTCTATCGTCTTCAGAATTCAGTGGCAATAGTGTATGTCTTTAACTTAAATCCGCTGAAATACTTATGAAAGCAGTTAATTTAATTTAACAAGAACTGCTAACCAAACCCGAACTAAGTCAACATACTAAAACTCTCATACCAATACATTTTTGATTTTTGCTTGGGTTCGCATCGCGAGCCACGAAAAAAAAATGTAGTTTTGTCAACGGCTAATGCCGACGTCATCGTACCTCATGTGAGCTTGTTGTTATTTGTTATTGGTCTGTGCTTTTGTTATTCAGTCAGAATTTATTTTGGTTTGAGACCATTACATTTGTTTTCGTGGCCCAAGCCAAAATCAAAAATGTAATCTTCTGCAGGAACGAATTCGATGAACCCAATTTTCTGGTTTATTTCGAAAGACCAATGGCTTCAAATAACCCCACAAGAAATAGTCTAATGGTGTTAAATCACAACTACTTGGAGGCCATTCAGTAGCACAATTTCTTGAAATAATCGAATCTACAAACTTTTCTCTCAAAAAATCAATTGTTTAATTTGCTGTGTGGCACGTAGCCACAATCGGTCAATGGCAAAAAAATTGATCTTAATGAGAGCTAAAATATTGCTCATGCGTGTCAAGGTCGTAGGTCGACTGGAAAGTGTTTTGTTTTTGGATTTTAAAAAAATGGGGTTAGCATCATTTTCAAATGTGAACGGAGAGTTTATTTTTGCTCTAGCTCCTTAACGGTACTTCGGATCGGGAAGCGGTCAATGGCAAAAAGATAGCTCTTAACGAGAGCCAAAAAAGAGCGCATGGGTAGCTCTACTGGAAAGTGTGTTTTTGGATTTTAAATGGACCTAGGTTTAGGTTTAGGTTAGGGTGGCAGCCATATTTTTTTATACAAGCTCATAGACCAGTTTAGGTCCCTAGTGTTACCACGGGCTGAAATGCCCCTCATCGAAACCAACCTGTTTGATATACAAATTTATCGATATCGGTTCTGGAAAGATCTGTTAGGCTGCCTAGAACGGCCGACTCCAGTATATCCAGTTGTCGTTGACTCAGAGCGGGCAGTCGCATAGCAAGTGCTCAAGGCTCTCCACTTCTTCCTCATCTCCACAGCTTCTGCAGAAGTCATTAGAGTCAATACCCAATCCTTTGGCGTGTTCGCCGATCAAGTAGTGTCCCGTCAGAACTGATACTAACGTGGATAATATTTGCCTCTCTAGTGCGAGGAGATATTTTGATCTTCTCAGGTCATACCTTGGCCAGATTTGTCTAGCTACCCTGCAGGTGCCGATTTCTGTCCATCTTTCGTTGGACTGCCTGATTGCCTCTTGCCTAAGCCAAAGCTTGCACGTGGATAGTGGCGCACCAATATATGAAAATTCTTCGAGAATTTGTAATGTCGTCCCTTTCCTAGCAACTTCATTGGCTTTGCAGTTACCCGGGATATCCCTATGACCCATATGAGGTATATATTAAACTGCTCAGCCATCTCGTTAAGAGATCTGCGGCAGTTGAGGGCTGTTTGTAAATTTAGGGATGTTGCCTCCAGAGAATTGATGGCAGCCTGGCTGTCCGAGTAAATGACAACGCCAGTGTTGGTTACTTTGTTGCGACTCAGCCACTTGGCTACTTCCCATATTGTCATTATTTCGGCTTGATAGACACTGCAGGTATCTGGTAGTCTGTGAGCTATATCCAAACTAAGTTCTGCACAGTGTACTCCGAAGCCAACCTTTTCATCAAGCTTCGAACCATCCGTGTAAAAGTGGAGATGGTTTATATTACCTGGTATTCTTCCATACCCATTCATCTCTGGCGGGAATCATAGAGATGTAATTCCTCTCGAAGGTGTACACGGTTGGTATATAGTCCACTAGGTCGGTTACCATAGCACTACACTTTGATATCCTCATGTGACCGTAGTTTTTGTACCTCCACATTGATAGGCAGTTTAATCTTATTTCCGCTTTGGTTACAACTTCTCTCGCCACAATATTAACCGGCAGTATATGGAGTAGGGCTTGTAGAGACTCGGTTGCTGTAGTCCTTAAGGCTCCTCTTATGCTCAGGCAGGCAGTTCTCTGAACCTTTGTTAGTAGGTTGGTGGTGGTTAGTTTGTCAGTTGCCGTCCACCATACCACAATGCCGTATAACAGTATTGGACGAACTACTGCTATATATATCCAGAGGAGGATTTTAGGAGAGAGACCCCACCGCGACCCTACAGCCTTTTTGCAGGAATCTAAGGCGACGTTGGCCTTCCCTACACATTCCAATACGTTAAGTCTGAATAACAGTTTCCAATCTATAATTAATCCTAGAAATTTTGCACTTTCAGAAAAGACTAGATCTGTTCCATTTATCCGAGGTGGAGGGTCCACATGTGGCACATTATTCATCCTAGTAAAGAGAACCAATTCTGTCTTGTTTGGGGTTACGCCCGAATGTCTCTGAGGACGTTTACGAGTTTGCCACTCACTGCGATTGCCACGTCGTCCGCATATGCCACGACCTTGCAGCCACAACGTTCTAGATCTAGCAGGATTTCATTCACCGCTAGGTTACAAATTAGTGGAGACAGTACTCTTCCTTGTGGGATCCCTCTGTTGGCAAACCTTGTTATAGTTGTGGACCCAAGACATGCTGTTATGCGTCTTCTGTTGAGCAGACTTTGAATTAGTCTAATCAAACTAGAGTTAACTATTAGATGTGACAGTGTCGCAACTACCGTATTTGAGTGAATGTTGTTAAAAGCCCCTTCTATGTCAAGAAATGCCACCATGTTGAGGGTTTACCATAGTCGGTTTACCCGCCTCACATTTTCTTGATTGTTATACCCTACACCACACTGTGGTACAGGGTATTATAAGTTTGTTTCACGGCAGATGTTTGTAACACCTGAAAATAACACAGCTAGACCCACCTTAATGTATACGGATCGACTCAGAATCACTAGCTGAGTCGATTTAACGATGTCTGTCCGTCCGTCCGTCCGCCTGTCCATGTAAAGTTGTTCGTCGACTACAGGTCGCAATTTCACTCCGATCGTTCTGAAATTTTGCAGTTGTTAAGATCGCTATTGAATTTGGTTGAAATCGGTTCAGATTTAGAAATAGCTCCCATATATATCTTTCGTCCGATTTGGCCCTTTAGTCCGATTTGGCCCTTTAGAAGCTGTATTTTACATCCAATCGTTTTGAAATTTAGAATGGTAGAGTTTCTTGATCCATGAACCAACATTGCCGAATTTGAAGAAAATCGGTTAAGATTTAGCTATAGCTCTCATATATATTTTTCGTCCGATTTTGCTCTTTAGTCCTGAAGAAGCTGTATTTTATATCCAATCATTTTGAAATTTAGAGTGGTAGAGTTTCTTGATCCATGAACCAACACTACTGAATTTGAAGAAAATCGGTTAAGATTTAGCTAAAGCTCCCATATATATGTTTCGTCCGATTTGGCCCTTTAGTTCTATATAAGCTGTATTTTACATCCAATCGTTTTGAAATTTAGAATGGTAGAGATTATTGATCCATGAACCAACACTACCGAATTTGAAGAAAATCGGTTAAGATTTAGCTATAGCTCCCATATATATGTTTCGTCCGATTTGGCCCTTTAGTCCTGTAGAAGCTGTATTTTACATCCAATCATTTTGAAATTTAGAATGGTAGAGTTTCTTGATCCATGAACCAACACTGCCGAATTTGAAGAAAATCGGTTAAGATTTAGCTATAGCTCCCATATATATGTTTCGTCCGATTTGGCCCTTTAATTCTATAGAAGCTGTATTTTACATCCAATCGTTTTGAAATTTAGAATGGTAGAGTTTCTTGATCCATGAACCAACATTGCCGAATTTGAAGAAAATCGGTAAAGATTTAGCTATAGCTCCCATATATATGTTTCATCCGATTTGGCTCTTTAGATCCAATCGTTGTTATACCCTACACCACACTATGGTACAGGGTATTATTTAAGTATAAAATGTCCCAAAAGTAAATTTATGTAAACAATTTATACATGAATTACAAAATTTATATATCACAGTTATTCAATATTACGAGAGTGGCGTAGGGTATTATATAGTCGGCCCCGCCCCACTTTAGCCTTTCCTTGCTGGTTTTTAATTTAAATCTCATAAAAATGCAAAATGCTTATACCAAACAATTTTAATACAATTAATTCCGAAATCGGTGGAGCAAGCGTTTGTTAAATCGCAAATTTACTAAGAGCGTTTTAAATTTTTTAATGTGAATAATGAATATCCTTTGGATGGTATTGGTTGGTCGGAGTTAGTTAGAGTCGATTAATTTAAATGTAGAGTCCCTGGTCCTGTACTGAGCTCTGTATACAGAAATTAGGGCGAATTGACATTAAAAACATTAAAATAGAAATTAAAAAAACACCACATGAAATTGAAAATTTCAATTCGGTTAAGTTCCATATATTTAGTTTAAAATTCAAACCATTTTTTTGTAATTTCAAATGCAATAATTTAAACATACATTTTTTAAATTGATCAATATTGGGATCTGATTATTATTAATTATGTAGACATACTTTTCTGCTTCGGATTTTTTTTACAAATGTAAGCCAGGATTCTGTCCAAGATTAGACATTTTTAAGTTATATAGTTGTGATCCGATTTTCAATTTCACCTATAACTGTTGTCAATAGTGTTACGGATTTTTTCTGCTACAATTACAACTGAAAGCAATTCCTTTCCCTTTCTAATTAAAAACCTTCAATAATTTTATTTCAATGTATTCAGTTTATTTTTAAAATTATTTGTTGTATATTCTTTAAACTATGAAAAATGTATAAAAGATAATCTTGTAACATTTTGTAGATACAAAATCTGAAGATTTTTTTTCACATAAAACCACTAAAATAATTACAAAATTCTTAGCAATCTACATCAACCAAATATTGATGGTGATTTTGTTTACTGGGCATACTTACAAATGTGATAGGGTCTGATGAGTGGTCCTCCTTTTCACTCCCTCCTTAATCTTTGGTATATACTCGTATATCTAACATCTCCTCTCCACAGTGATCCTGTAGAATTTACAATTCCGTACTTTCTGTTGTGGGTGAGACATTCTTCATTCCCATCTTCTCCAATTTACGCATCCGATGTAGCTGATTTTTCAATGTCCTTTTGAATTGGATTTCCTGGGAGATGGCTTGCAAATCATCCCGGCTGCAATGTTTCATATTCCGTACACATTTGGCAATTAATTCATCGGTCAGCGTGAGTTTGGTTTTACTCAAGCGGGTGTGACGTGTTTCAGAGCGTCGCAATTCTTCGCGATACAAATAGAGAGTATATCCGACTGAGTGATTTTCAAATAATTCCATTTTTGTGAAGCTGAAGCTGTGTGACGCTCTCTGGTCTTTGTGTGCGATGAGAATGATGCTTAGTGTTGCAAATCCTGGTTTTATATAACACGGAGAATACCCGTACTAAGCTCAATAGTACGTTCGAGTACCTGTGTGATCTATTTTATTACTTCAATGTTAAGGAGTCATAAAAGATTTTTCTTGCAAAATTGTATTCATAATCCTCGCACTAAAGACCGAAATAACCGCCAATGTGCAGGCATCATTTGTATTTGCATCAGTTCTAAAATTACCTGTAAATGCAGGTATCTTATGTTGTATTTAGTTGATTTTTAAATCTCCAGACCATCATAAAAATTAGTCACTTTTTAAGCTGCTTAAGCAAGAACATGCCTGCTAAGGTATATACATACTGCCAAAGGATTAACTCTGTAGTTGCCATAATTGCATAATATTTTGTAAACGAAAGGATTCACCAAATTGCGTGTCTCAACAACACAACAAATGCGGTTGGTTGCATGCATCATTTGTGGAGTTGAGTGCCATAAAACCACATTAAGGGAATGGTTTTCCCTGAGGTGTTAAAATGCACAACATCTGCTTGCAATTTGCTGCAAATGTTGAACAAAAATTCTTATTGCCATTGGAATATTTGGGAAGTTTAACTTCATGGGAAATGTGAATGTATGTCAGGCCCAAGGGCAACTGGGAATACTTATCTTTTTTGCTGTGTAATGGTTTAGTTTGGTTTTTAAGACGGAATGGCCGGGTAAACATTTGACTAAGGAAATTTTTAAAAAGAAATACAAATTCTGAGTATTATGGCAGTAATTTTATATAATTATCATGTCGTTTTGAATTTAAAGTGAGTAGTAACGGGTTTTCCAATAGGGATGATTTGATTTTGAAGTGACGCACAATGGGAAAAATTGTCTATCTCATGACTATACCCTTAGAGATAGAGTCTTACGGTTTGGACCACCTTCAAGAGAATTATTTGGAGAAGGTGCAGCCAGATTTTATTTAGCTGTTACCGTGTGGCGCACGGTGGGCTTACAAAAGCGACATTGTGGAAATTAATGTAAAAACCATAATATCGTACCAACTTCGATGATCTTGATTTTAAATTAAAGCTGACAAAATTTAATTCAAAATCTATTTGGGTTACTTGATTGTGTGTTGCTGCGTTTTAAATATATACCCCATTGAAGATGAAAAATATTTTAGTCAAAATTGCGTTAAAAGTCTACAAAACCGGGCAATGTTTTTGAAATTAAAACCAAAATAACTTAAATAAGGTAAAATCGTAATCTGCAATATTTTTGAAAGCTGAAGTTTTCCAATAATGGACTTATACAATGGGTCGTCGACTGTTAATACAAGAAAAGTTAAATTAAAAACAAAAAATAATCGGTCCACCCTAATATACATTAACTGCAGAAGAGTTTAACTATATTTCTATGGTTTTGTAGAAGAAGTAAACTATAAAAATGACACATATAATCTTAATAATATTAAAAATATCGCTATTTTTGATTGTAGGACACTACAAACTTGCAGCCGGACTTGTATCGGACGTATTTATTATCCGATTTTGCCGAAATTTCGCAAAAAGTTATTTTTTGGGACCAAGAAAATCGGTCTATGTGTTTCGGGAAAGACGGTTTATAGATAGATGTAGCTCCCACAAATATTTTCTATATTTAAAGTAAAAAAGCACATACAAAATTACAAAAATCTGCCATAATCGCAAAAAGTCGCAGATAAACTAGGTACAGTTGGATTCATAACTAAGTCACCTACCTTCTCTATGTCATATGGTAGTGATCCCACGTGATCCAAAAAAGTTGTATTCTATTTACTGTGGATAATTTTTAAAAAAATCTAAAAAAAGACTGTGTTTTTACTTCGAAATATCTCTTCATTTAAAGACGTTAGAAATACATCTTATACACAAAAATTAAGACGAATATAACCTAATTATATGTTACAAAGTCCGGTCGAATTTCACCAACAAACGCGAATTCTACAAGCATTGTAGTATATACATTTTATCATCGCAATGTTATTTGCATTTATTAGTAAAAAAGACAAACTTTGAATGGTCATAACTCGAAATCGCCTGGACATATTTTCATAAAATTGAAAGGTATTTTCATTAAATGTTATCCACGATAAAACAGCATTCCCAAAAAACTGATTTTTGGTAGTTGCTTTCAAAGTCCTATGCGCGCATATTTCATCATATTTTCCCATCGTGTGACGTTTCGGCCATTTGTAATATGTCATGATCTGTCATTTGTTTTTCATTGTATTCAGTAGTGTTTACAATTTCATCATGGAGTGATGTACGCAAGAACAACGTTTACAAATTATTCAGTTTTATTATCAAAATAATCGTTCTCCAAATGCAACTTTTCGTGCGCTTAGTCCATTTTTAAATTCAAAACCAGTAAGGAAAGGCTAAAGTCGGGCGGTGGCGACTATATAATACCCTACACCACTCTCGTAATATTGAATAACTCTGATATATAAATTTTGTAATTCATGTATAAATTGTTTACATAAATTTACTTTTGGGACATTTTATACTTAAATAATACCCTGTACCACAGTGTGGTGTAGGGTATAAAAAACGATTGGATCTAAAGAGCCAAATCGGATGAAACATATATATGGGAGCTATAGCTAAATCTTAACCGATTTTCTTCAAATTCGGAAGTGTTGGTTCATGGATCAAGAAACTCTACCATTCTAAATTTCAAAACGATTGGATGTAAAATACAGCTTTTATAGGACTAAAGGACTAAATCGGACGAAACATATATATGGGAGCTATAGCTAAATCTTAACCGATTTTCTTCAAATTCGGTAGTGTTGGATCATGGATCAAGAAACTCTACCATTTTAAATTTCAAAATGATTGGATGTAAAATACAGCTTCTACAGGACTAAAGAGCAAAATCGGACGAAACATATATATGGGAGCTATAGCTAAATCTTAACCGATTTTCTTCAAATTCGGCAATGTTGGTTCATGGATCAAGAAACTCTGCCATTCTAAATTTCAAAACGATCGGAAGTAAAATACAGCTTCTACAGGACTAAAAAGCAAAATCGGACGAAACATATATATGGGAGCTATAGCTAATCTACCATTCTAAATTTCAAAACGATTGGATGTAAAATACAGCTTCTACAGGACTAAAGGGCCAAATCGGACGAAACATGTATATGGGAGCTATAGCTAAATCTTAACCGATTTTCTTCAAATTCGGTAGTGTTGGTTCATGGATCAAGAAACTCTGCCATTCTAAATTTCAAAACGATCGGAAGTAAAATACAGCTTCTACAGGACTAAAAAGCAAAATCGGACGAAACATATATATGGGAGCTATAGCTAATCTACCATTCTAAATTTCAAAACGATTGGATGTAAAATACCGCTTCTACAGGACTAAAGAGCAAAATCGGACGAAAGATATATATGGGAGCTATATCTAAATCTAAACCGATTTCAACCAAATTCAATAGCGATCTTACCAGCCGCGAAATACTCTAAACTGCAAAATTTCAGAACGATCGGAGTGAAATTGCGACCTGTAGTCGACGAACAACTTTACATGGACAGACGGACGGACATCGTTAAATCGACTCAGCTAGTGATTCTGAGTCAATCGGTATACTTTAAGGTGGGTCTAGCTGTGTTATTTTCAGGTGTTACAAACATCTGCCGTGAAACAAACTTATAATACCCTGTACCACAGTGTGGTGTAGGGTATAAAAATACACTTTTCAGTCGTCCTACGACCAATATTTTAGCTCTCGTTAAGAGCTATCGTTTTGCCATTGACCGATTCCCGCTCCGACGTCCCGTTAAGCAGCTAGAGCAAAAGTAACTTTCCGTTCACATTTGAAAATGATGCTATGTCCATTTTTTTTAAATCCAAAAAACACTTTCCAGTCGGCCTACGACCTTGACACCCATGAGCAATATTTTGGCTCTCGTTAAGAGCTATCTTTTTGCCATTGACCGATTGTGGCTACGTGCCACACAGCAAATGAAACAATTGAATTGTTGCGAGGAAAGTTTGGAGATTCGATTATTTCAAGAAATTGTGATATTGAATGACTTTCAAGAAGTTGTGACTATTTCTTGTGGGGTTATTTGAAGTCATTGGTCTTTCGAACCAGACTCCCTTCAAGCTTTACAAGTCAATATTGAACGTGCCATTCATGACATACGACTTGATTTAGTGGAAAAAGTGCTCGAATATTGGGTTCATCGAATTCGTTCCTGCAGAAGAAGTCTTGGAGGCCACTTGAATGGCGTTTTATTTGGAACCTTATTCTCGGTTGTACTTCACATTAAAAAAAAACTTTTGAATTTCCTTAACAATAAGTATGTTTTTTTTTTCAAAAAAGTCATCTGATCCTGTATTATCGCCTTTCTATTACATCAATGACACTGTGGAAAGATTCTTGCACATTTCTGGGAATGAACCAAGTCTGAGAAATCTGAGTGTTAGAGTCGGTCAAATTTTTCTTTAAAATTCACATTTTCTTGGAATTTGACTTTTATTAAAGGAATATGTGATGACTACAAATGTTAGTAATGAGACTTTCACGTGAAAACAAGTTTAGTAGCTGTCGTTAAAACAATTAGAAAAAATAGATAGAGACCCCAAGAATATTTGGCGGAAATCCGTTTTGAGCCATTTTATGTCATTTGAGCAATGTCCATCAGCCTGCCCGTCTGTCTGTCTTTCGACAGGATTAACCGATTGGCTTAAAATTTGGTATGTGTCAATATTTTTTTGTATCTCAGCCTACAGTCAATAATGGACTAT
Organism: Eudasyphora cyanicolor; assembly: GCA_963930755.1. Taxonomy (NCBI): domain Eukaryota; kingdom Metazoa; phylum Arthropoda; class Insecta; order Diptera; family Muscidae; genus Eudasyphora; species Eudasyphora cyanicolor. The sequence goes on along the minus strand of OZ005735.1, from coordinate 218,547,233 downwards.
GGTGGTCCCCAGGAAGGGTCAACAATTTGTGAAATATTGATTATTTCATAACTTCTATGCTACCATTTAGAATCATTCACAATTCCACATATAGTGTTAGTTTTTTGTCGCTATCATCTTGAGAAAAATGGGCGAAGTTGGTACCTCTAATACAAATGGACATTTTGCACAAAAAGTTAACGACTTATAATTTTGCTTCCAGTCCATACTAATACTTGATATTTTGTGGAGTGTAATGCTTTTATAGTACAGTCCCGTAATAAATTGGCGTTATTGCCACGCCCCTTTTGGTACTCCCATACAAATGGAAAATTTGCACAAAAAGTTAGCAGCTTATAACTTTGATTCCAGTCCATACAAATACTTGGAATTTACAGTGCTTTGATAGTACCCGTGTTCTACTGAAAAAAAATGGACGTTATTGCCACGCCCCTTTTGGTACCTCCCAAAAATTTCCCTTACTTTTACAATAGGGGCCATAATTTATACATTTATTCAATGATTTTTTCAAATAGGCACCATCTTCTTTGTTAGGAAGTTAGCTTTCAAAAGCAGGAACAAACAATTTTTTTATGATTTTTTTTCCTATTTTTTATGCTTTTTTTCGAGCCAAAAAAAATTTTTCTTTTTAAAAATATCACAATCATTTGAAAAACGAGCAGTACGTTTTGGTATCTGCTAGTTATATTCGAAACTGTATTCCTGAATTCAAAAAGTTCAATATTATTCACCTGATATGGGTGTCGAATACCAGGGCACTGTAAGGCAGATGAACATGCAAGACTAGGAACTACCTTACACGCTCCAGGGGAACTCTAGCGACCTCCAAGCTCTTCATGAAGGATAGTGTCGTTACGGCTACGATGACAGGTGGTCACTATTCAGGAACTGCATACATTCCAGTCTGATGTGGACCTGCTTAAGCTCTAACGCATTGCTGTCGCTATCGCGACCGGACGTCTCAATTATCGTGTCTGCCATGTCGGGTCACTGGCTTATTGTACGGCACGCAGAGAGATTGAACGTCTTGCGTAAAGACTTTTGTAGAAGTTGTGGTGACGAAGAGGTAGAGTCAGCAATAGAACACCTTTTGTGCATGTGCCCTCTCTAGAAGGTAATATGTAATAAAGCACTATTCTGATTTTGCGGAACATTTTAGGTTTTGTAATCTTTTCAAATTGTAAATTTGAATTTATTTAGCTTTGCTATACAAGGGCGGACTCAATATGTTTCTATATTTCCCAACATAATCTCGTTTTAGCCTGATAAACTTTTTCCAGCAATTTTCAATAGCTTCAATAACCTGTTTCTGGTAATAATTGTCTAGCTCCTGAAAATATGCACCAACCGCAACATCCATCTCTTCATTGCTGGCAAATTTTTTTCCGCCTAGCCATTTTTTCAAGTTTGGAAACAACAAATAATCCAAAGGAGCTAAATCTGGCGAATAAGGTGAGTGCTAAAGCAATTCGAACTTTCATTCATTGTTTTTGGTCATCGCAATAGCGGATGTGTGAACTGGTGCATTGTCTTGACTGTGAGCAAACGCGGCACCCATCTTGCACACAGCTTTCTTGTCATTAAATGTCTCGTCAAAACGCGATGTATAGCATTTTTTGAAATGCCTATGACTTCAGCTAGCTCACGAACCTTCAACCAACGGTCATCCAATACAATTCATTACCTCCATTCTAAACTATGCTAAGTGCAAAAAAGTAGTTTTTCAGGAGAGGCGATCAAAGTTTGATGATTTTTTTACTTTGGTGTGGAATTCCTTTATAATGCAAATCGAATGACCTGTACTGTTTTGTGAATAACTTTTGATTGGTTTGTCGGATAAACACCAAATTTTGACTGAATATAATTTGGGATATTTAGAAATTAAAAATACAATCTCCCTAAAACTATGCTAAGTCGACTTAGCATGTTTTGGAGTGGAAGTATCGAATCTTGTGGATTTTTAACCATTTCAGTTGGTAGACCGCTACTATGTTCGTCTTGGCAGATCGCATGGCCCCGTTTAAAGTCTGCCACCCAATATTTTATAATTGTAAACGAAGGAGTATACTCTCCCAAAGTAGAATCTAGCATGGTTTTAATATTGGTTGGACTGAGACTTTTCAAATGAAACACTTTTCTTTCCAAAAGACATGTAGATGGCGCCACAATCACGTCTAAAATGAGGATGTAGTTTGTGATGTGACCCTACAAATCAGATTTAAATTTAGTAGGACATTAACAGAATGGATGGCTACGTTACGAACTGGAAATGTTAAAATATGTCCTCGTATTAGAGAGGAAAAAAACTACCAACACTAATGTGAATTCTGACGCGGCATTTTCTGAGCGCCAAACACTTGAGAATTGAGTGCAATGACTTCTGCAGAAGCTGTGGAGTGGCAGATCATTGAACATCTACATTGTTTCTTTTCTGCTTTGCGTAAACGACATCTGTATATACTAGGGTCGGCCTTTTATGGAAATATGGCAGATCTGGCCGATACCATTATTTGTATTATTGATAACTTTGTGTATTAAATAGGTTAGTTCCTGGGGTAACACAATTGGTCTATTTGAGCTGGTAATTCAGAATGCTACTCTAACCTAATCCTGAGAGAGTGGATTTGTATGGAAATCGATGTGTCGATTAAGAACCGAAAAAAAAATTTTATTGTTAAATTTTACCCGTATTATAAAGGGTTTTCCAATAAGAGTGATATGATTTCTTTGAAAAAAAGACACACTTATTGTTAAGGAAATTCAAAAGTTTTTTATTAAATGTGAAGTACAATCGATACAATTAAGTTCTAAATAAAACGTCATTCAAATGGCCTCCATGACTTCTTCTGCAGGAACGAATTCGATTAATACAATTTTCGAGCACTTTTTCCACTAAATCAAGTCGTATGTCATGAATGGCACGTTCAATATTGACTGGTAAAGCTTGAAGAGAGTCTGGTTTATTTCGAAAGACCAATGACTTAAAATAACTCCACAAGAAATAGTCTAATGGTGTTAAATCACAGCTTCTTGGAGGCCATTCAATATCACAATTTCCAAACTTTTCTCGCAACAATTCAATTGGCACGTAGCCACAATCGGTCAATGGCAAAAGGATAGATCTTAACGAGGGCTAAAATACCGCTCATGGGTGTCAAGGTCGTAGGTCGACTGGGAAGTGTTTTTTTTTTGGATTTAAAGAAAAATTGACTTAGCGCACGAAAATTTGCAATTGGAGAACGATTATTTTGATAATAAAACTGAATAATTTGTAAACGTTGTTTTTGCCACAGACCTTAAATTATACAGATGTGCCGTCAGCCAGAAACGTCAAAATCTATCAGTTACGAACGAATAGGAATTAAATGTCACACGCGAAAAAACAGGTTTCCGCGAACATAGTTTGAACTGTTTTTGCTCTAATCGATTGATATTAATTTTTTAATTGTGACAATTACAAAAAATTCGGGAAAATCGGTCCGAAACCCGCAGAAAAACTCACTCTTTGAACACCTACTCGTTGAAATTTCTATTCGTTCGTAACTGACAACTTACTCGCTCCGGGATGACATATCTTATTATTCATTATTTTTGGTTTTTGCGTGAATGAAATGATGAAATTGTAAACACTACTGAATACAATGAAAAACAAATGACCGATCATAACTTATTACAAATGGCCGAAACGTCACTTCAAAATCATATCATCCCTATTGGAAAGCTCTTTATAAATAGAAACACATTCAAAAGAAATCATATTTTATTTTACATTTTGAGGAAGTTAATTTTGAATTTTTAAATTGCTATAATTTCTGAAACATAAACGACCATAAGCCCTTAATCGGCTTTTAATGTTTACATCTAAAACAACTTCATTATTAACTTCTAAGCTATTCATTAGTGATTGGTAGTCCTAGAGTCCGTCAAGGCAATCCCAGACATGTTCAAGCGGAATTAAGAAATTCAAAGAGGAATATATTCTTCATAAGTAGCCAACATTTTCGACAATTTTTCGTTTGGTTTTTTCTTTCTTCTTAGTCAAACAATTAATATCAAATTAAAATGATAACATACGCAAAAAAATAAATAAAATACAACTGTTAATGAGACGTTGTCCAAATCTTGTAGATGTATTTCTTGTTATTTTTGTATTGAAAAGAAGATCGATATAATTAAACAATTTAATAATCGCCATCGCCCAGTGTATTCAGTAAAGTCTCATTAAATGTTGGTTTTATAAAATATAACAAGTTTTTGGACTTCCTCGCTGCTCCCCCTTTCCCGCCTTTCTTTGGCCTTTTTTGCTGCGCTATCAAATGATGTCATCTAAACCAGTCAAAAAGACAACCAACCTTACGGACGAGCTAAGGTACAAAACGGCAACATTTCTAAAGAAATCAAACAAAACAATACAAGTGAACAACAAATAGTCAAAATACTATAGACAACAAAATTATAGTTCGTTCATCAGTCAGATAGTGTTGTGGTAAACAAAACAAAATTAATCTTCTGCTTCTTTTGCTGTTTTAGGGGTCGTCCTCAACTAAATAGTAATACTGGAACAAAGCAAGCCTATCTACAGAGTTACAGACCGACGGACGGACAGACAGATATGACCGTCGTAATAGACACAATATCTCACGCAACACATTGGAAATATGTAAATTATATCTTAGCCAAGTCTATAAGTACAACAACAAAATGGCCAAGAACAGCGGCTACAACAATACTCGCCTAACGAGTTATGACCCAATCTTGGTAAATTTTTGTTTGGTTTTTCTTTGCTGAAGCAAGTGTGAGTGGGAAACGGGCGGGGGGACTTTAGAATGGATTTGAATTAGAATTTAACGATTTTTTTTGGATGCCGCATCGAAAGGCTATTGTGTTTTCTTCGATTGTCAGTGAAGCAAAGAAATGTTCTAATATGAAAAGCAAAGAAAAACAAATATAACAATAACACCAACCAACTTTGTGCATGTTAATGAAAAACACCCATAAAGAGTTAATGAAAAGAAAAACAGAAATGATTCAGAAAAGAGAGAAAAAAAAACTAATAAAAAAATTTAAGTGAAAGCTACAGCTTTAGCCCACAACACTAAAGCACGGCTACCAATACTCTGCGATATCACATGTTCTGTGTAAATTTTCAGCACGAATGTAGGTATATTAGGGCGGGTCACACTCAGAAATTCAAACTGGCCTGCAAATGTATTCCATTAAAAAAATGAAGTAGAGATTACACTGAGAGCTTTTGTAATAGAATAAAAAAAAACAAAAACAAAAGGCTACAGTCGGTCAGAGAAGTAAGAACAGCAGTAGGTTCAGTCATGTTATATACGCTCTATGGAGAATATTCAATTCTATAACCCGAAAAATCTTAGAAGTGGGAAAGAATCATTTGCCATACTGATATTCTGGCATCTATGGCTTAACCAAAAGATACTTAAGAACGAACTCCATATGGGGACCATATCAAAACGTATACCAATATGGTATATTTTCGTTGTGCAGACTATATATAAACATTAAGAAGCAAATTTGAAAGCGACATCTATGTATATGTATATGGCGACTATACCAGCCAAATTATTTGACAACTGTGACGTATACTTTTTATATAAGTATATTTAAGAGCGACCTCTTCAGGAGAGCTATATGAAATATGTACCGATATGGTCAATCTTGGCAGTGCAGAATTTAAGTAGATGTGAAACATAAATATGTAAGTTTCAGCCTTACAGTCTGGAAAATATGGTATTTATGGCTAAAATAGGAATATTTTGAGGGCGACCTCTAAATGGGGATTATAGGAACTGAATTTGTCAATTATATTTTGTGACGAATTATTGTTAAAATATAATACAAGCTAAATTGCTTAAAAAATAGTTTTTTTATGGATTAAAAAATATATTTGAGAGCGACCTCTATAGAGAAGCTATATCAAAACATTGACCAATATGGCTCATTTGCAATCCCAAACGATCTGCAACTTCTATCAAATGTTATCAAACTGACTCTATTACTACGGATTGTCGCGTGATTTAACAGACAGACGGGCATTTAGCTACGCCATCATAGAATTTCACGACGATCAAGAATATACGAGTATATAGGGCGGTGCCAAAATTAGCCGACCTGACATATAGATGGCGGTAGTAGTTTGCTTTCGTGAAGAGTGGCAACCACCTAAAACATATCGCACCTGTTCTACAAAAGAGTAACAACTGAAAATGAAAAATAAAATCACTAGAGGCCAAAAGCTGTTCCCGCAAATATTAGTCTAAATACACTAACATTAACGGAAATATCTCATGGCAAGAAAATACTAATAAGATGATATTTTCACAATTTTTGGCATATGTATACCCTACACAACACTGTGGTACAGGGTATTATGACTTTGTGCATTTGTTTTTAACACCCAAAAGGAGAAGAGATAGACCCATTGTTTATTATACCGATCGACTTGTAATCACTTTCTGAGTCGATTTAGCTGTGTCCGTCTGTCTGTCTGCAGATGTATTCTTGTAATCAAAGTACAGGTCGCAATTATTGTCCGATCTCAACGAAACTTTGCACATATCTTTCTTTAGGCCCAAGGACGATTGGATTTGGTTAAAATCGGTTCAGATTTACATATAGCTCCCATATATACGGGTATGTACCTCCGATTTGGCATATATGTACTGTATAAGCAAAATTTTTGAACCGATTGACAGAAAGTAGTCTCGTGATACACTTAGAGACAATATAAAATTTGGGGGAAATCGGTTCAGATTTAGATATAGCCCCCATATATATGTTACCCCCGATTTAATATATAAGCGCTGTAGAAACTGTATTTTATATCCGATCAGTACGAAATTCGGCAGAAAGAGGTTTCTTATTACATGAAGGAATACTGCCAAATTCGGAGCAAATCGGTTCAGATTTAGATATAGCCCCCATATGTATGTTACCCCCGATTTGATTTGATCTAAGCGCTGTAGAGACTGTATTTTATATCCGGTCAGTACGAAATTCGACAGAAAGAGGTTTCTATTTTACATAAATGAGTATTCAGGGAAAATCGATTCACATTTATATATAACCTCCATATACATATATGTTCCTCCTGTTTTGGTTACAAAGCGCAATATAAGTTGTAATTTACTTCCGATCATTACAAAATTCTCCAGAAAGATGTTTCTCAATTGAGGAACAAAGATTGCTTAATTTAGCGATTATCGGTTCAGAATTAGATATATCCACATATATATGTTCCTATCCATATACCAATTATTCCAAATTATGATCGCAATGACCCTTATCGCATTGTTAGGGAGGTGTAGGGTATTATACAGTCGGCCCCGCCCGACTTTCTGCCTTTCCTTACGGGTTTTTAAATGTTAATAATATTAACGGAAGCTGTTTTGGCATCTACTGATTTTTTTTATTTTGACTTGTTACCCTTTAGCTTGTTTTTGGGCACCCGAAAGTAAAGGATCTCAGTGAATTTGTTAACATGGACAAAAATTGGTCCCCGATATGTAATACAATACTTTCTTTTGAAAGGTCCCAGTTCAACCAATATCAAAATCGAACTAGATTCTACTTTAGCGGAGTCTTCGGGGCGGAGTCTAAACGGGCCCGCAAGAGCTGTAATGACGAACACCGTGGTGGTCGACCAATTGAGGAGTCCACTCCCGAAATGGTTAAAAATTCACAAAATGCTACTGGATGATCGTCGGTTGAAGGTTCTTGAGCTAGCTGAAGTCATAGGCATTTTAAAAAGTGCTATACATCGCATATTGACGAAAAATTTGATGATGAAAAAGCTGTGCGCAAGATGGGTGCCGCGTTTGCTCACAATCAAGACAATGCACCAGTTCACAAATCCACTATTGCGATGGCCAAAATCAATGTACTAAAGTTCGAATTGCCTCCGCACACACCTTATTCGCCAGATTTAGCTCCCTCGGGTTATTTTTTTGTTTCCAAACTTGAAAAATGGCTCGGTGGAAAAATATTTTCCAGCAATGAAGAGGTGCAGGTTGCGGTTGATGGCTATTTTCAGGTGCTAGACCGTTCTTTCTATGAACAGGGTATCGAAGCAATTTAAAATCGCTGGAAAAAGTGTATAGAGTTAAAAGGATATTATGTTGAGAAATAAAGAAAAATGTTCCTAAATTTGTTGTGTAGTAGTAACGGGTTTTCCAATAGGAATGATATGATTTTGAAGTGACGTTTCGGCCATTTGTAGTATGTCATGATCTGCCATTTATTTTTCATTGTATTCAGTCGTGTTTACAATGTCATCATGGAGAGATATACGCAAGAACAACGTTTACAAATTATTTAGTTTTGTTATCAAAATAATCGTTCTCCAATCGCAACTTTTCGTCCATTTTTTAAAATCCAAAAAAATACTTTCCAGTCGACCTACGACCTTGACACCCATGAGCAATATTTTAGCTCTCGTTAAGAGCTCTCTTTTTGCCATTGACTGATTCCCCATGCTACGTACCGTTAAAGAGCTAGAGCAAAAATAGACTTTCGGTTCACATTTGAAAATGATGCTAAGTCCATTTTTTTAAATCAGGAAAAACACTTTCCAGTCGACCTACGACCTTGACACCCATGAGCAATATTTTAGCTTTCGTTAAGAGCTATCTCTTTGCCATTGAACGATTCCCGATCCGACGTACCGTTAAGGGGCTAGGGTAAAAATAAACTTAAATGATGATGTCCATTTTTTTTTTAAATAAAAAAACACTTTCCAGTCGGCCTACGACCTTGACACCCATGCGCAATATTATAGCTCTCGTTAAGTGCTATCTTTTTGCCATTGACCGACTGTGGCTACGTGTGCCATACAGCAAATGGAAGAATTGAATTGTTGCGAGAAAAGTTTGGAGATTCGATTATTTCAAGAAATTGTGATATTGAATGGCCTCCAAGAAGTTGTGATTTAACAACATTAGACGATTTCTTGTGTGGTTATTTGATGTCACTGGTCTTTCAAAATAGACCAGACTCTCTTCAAGCTTTACAAGTCAATATTGAACGTGCCATTCATGACATACGACTTGATTTAGTGGAAAAAGTGCTCGAAGTTTGGGTTCATTGAATTCGTTCCTGCAGAAGAAGTCTCGGAGGCCATTTGAATGACGTTTTAGTTAGAACTTAATTGTATCGATTGTACTTCACATTAAATAAAAAACTTTTTTAATTTCCTTAACAATAAGTGTGTTTTTTTCAAAGAAATCATATCATCCCTATTGGAAACCCCGTTATTTGCCAACACCGCTTGTACGAGAAATCAGTTCGGTCTTGTTAGTTCATGTTTTCAGATTAAATGATTAATTAAAATCCGATAGTATTCTTTATTTTTTCTTTTGTTTCTATTTTTCTTGCCATATTTGCATATTAACACCACCCTAGTGTTAACATACAACGATACTAAAATACAATATTACTATCACCTAACGACTTTGGCTATTTCTTTCATCGGTTAGTCATAGTTCGAAAAGATATCAACAGAAAAACTTTATATTAAACGAATCGAAAAAGATAAATGTATGTGAAGGTTTTGAAAAATGAAGAAATAAGAGGAACAGTATTAATGCTAACTCGTTTTCTAAAGACTTTGGCGAAAAGAACTGGTAGCGAAGATAATATAATTGGCATTAACCATATAATTAAACACAATTTATTTAAGAAATTATTAAGAAAATAATTATTTTCTATGAATTTTAATATTTTTTCGGCTCAAGAGATCTGCTACTTTGACACGAAGACTTATTTCTCGATTTTTTATTGATTTTAATTATCATTACTTATTATTTTTAATTTGACTTTAATTCAACTGAAAGAAAGTCTTTTTAGAGAAAATCGTATTTTAACTAAATTATCATTACTTATTACTTTTTTAAAAAGCTATTGTTTTACTGCGAGTTTTTTTTGTTTTGTGGAGAAAATCCAGTATTCACCAGTATTCACCAGTATTTATTTTCATTTAAAGATTTTTATTTATTTGATAATATGTTAATATATTATTCTAAAATCTGGTTTCGATTTGTTCACCAGTCAGTTCACACTTCAGACAGTTTGGTTTAAAGTCATCTCGGTTGGAGATGTGCTGATGATGTTCAAAAAATTGAATCGAAACGAAAACCTGCTTCAGATACTGGTGCTGATTCTAAACGGAAATTTTCGCAATGTTGGCAAATTGTTGTCAACTAATGTCGCAAATCATTATATTATATTTCTATTTAATACAGAGACTGGTCGATGAGGTAAATTCTCTATATGATCTATTGTCAATAGATAGATTTTTGAATTTCTTTGCGGTATTAATTTTAGAAAGGTTTTTTCAGTGATACCGTGTTATACGAGGGTTGTTTAAGAAGGAAACTTTTTTAAATTTCGCGGAATACGTACACTCGATTTTTATCCCCTCACCTTAAAGAGGAGGTTATATATAATTTGCTACGAGCCAAAAGTGTAACAAATCGAAGGAGTGACCTAAGACCCTAAGTATGTTCGGCGGAAATCCGTTTTGGGCCATTTTAAGTCATTTGAGCAACGTCCGTCCCTCTGTGTGTCTGTCTGCTGGCTGGTGCGCACGATAACTCTAGAAAGGAGTAACCGATTGACTTAAAATTTGGTATGCGGTAATATTTTTCTCTATCTCCGGCTAAGTTCGGAAATGGACCACATTGGTCCACTCCTTCTAGTACCTCCTAAACAAAGGGTTAATTTTTAGTGAAATATTGATTCTTTAATACCTTCTATACTATTTACTCGAATCTTCTGAAATTCCACATATAGTATTAGTTCCTTAGTCACTAACGCTTCAAGAAAAATGGGCGTAGTTGCAACGCCCCTTTTGGTACCTCGCATTGGCTTCATTCAGGACTTTTTGGATGACATCAACGACTATCTGTTGACATTTACACAGTACAGCATTTTTCAGCTCATTGATTTGGGATTCAATTCTGAGAATTGGACGTGAAAGTAGCGCCAAAAAAAATAACTTCAGCATCATTCGTTTAGTCAAGTTGGCTCAATTAATAATTTAATGGCCATACGTTTTTTTTTTTGGCTCAAGGTGTGATTTTTAAGGCACTGGATGCTCTTTTTTGGTAGGTTTAATCCGCAAGTATCTACAACTTTGCTTCTGACACAAAAGAGATATTCCGTACGATGTGCCGAGGAAAAAAATATAGAAAAAGTGCAGAAAATCCTCATTGAGCAAAAAAAAAACGTATGGCCATTAAATTATTAATTGAGACCTCGAGCTTGAAATAATTAAAGGAAAAATTAATAATGAAAAAGGTCGAATAAAACAAAAAAACATTAGCCATTAAATTATTAATTGAGGCAACTTGACTAAACGAATGATGCAGAATTTCTTATTTTTGGGACTACTTTCATGTCCAATTCTTAGAATTGAGTCCCAAAATCATGTGTTGTACGGTGTTATTATGCAAATAAATACTTTTTTGAGAAAAGAAACAAATAAAAATCAAATTATCGTTTAGGCGTATGAAACAACTCTTTCCTCAGTATTTCTTTTTTGCCGACGTCCGAATTATGTTAAATAAATTTAAAATAGTGATTTATACGCTCTAACACAAATTGTCCATACTGAAATCTGTCTCCTCTCCCTCTTCTTCATTAAATCCCTTTTCGAACCGCTGTTCATTTATTCTAGGCACTCATTTCTCTGCTTCTATGTGTTATAGGTATGTATATGTATAGCCGTTGCAATACTAAGCGCATGCGCGCCGGTATTTTCTTATTGCCACAACCATTAGACAGCTGTTCGTGTGATTGGGAAATTTAGGTACAAAAAATACAAATTATTCAGTGTAACGTATTTTCAAAATAAAAATACAAAAAAATCCCTTAAACATCTGTTTGGCTATTTTACCCGCTACCTGCAGTTTATTTCAAATTGGAATTGGTACTTAAAGGTGATTAGCCAGAGAAGAGATCAAATGGCAATGCTAATGCGCAGAAAAATTCTTATTGCCATGACTATAGGCAATTTAAGACAATTAATGACAGTGAAATTAAGTCTAAAATGTTTCCCTTAATGTGTTTAACATCTGCTGTAGTTGGCTATGACCTATCTACATCAATTTAGATTTTTTATAGACAAATAAAGTGATTAAATGGGGTTTTTAACAGATTTTATTTAATGGACACTCAGTTTGAATGAAACTGCTTTGATTAGACTATGCAACAATATTTTGGTCGAAGGGTAGTGCATAATATTTTCTAATGAAATCTGGAGTCCTAAACACGAAAAAATAATAAAAAAAGTTTATAGTAATATTTTTTAAATTTTCCCTTTTTTTAAATAGTGCTTTTAGTATTTGGACCATAATTTTTGGAGTATATGCCGGGATAAAGCCGGGCTACACGATATATTAAAGGAAATTATGAGGACTACAAATGTTAACAGTAACAGTTTCACGAGGAAATAGAAGATTAGTAACGGTCGTTAAAACAATTAACTGATTTTCCAATAAGAGTGATATTATTTCTTTGGAAAAAAACACACTTATTGTTAAAGAAATTCAAAAGTTTTTTATTTAATGTGAAGTACAATCGATACAATTAAGTTCTAAATAGAACGTCATTCAAATGGCCTCCACGGCTTCTTCTGCAGGCACGAATTCGATGAACCCAATTTTCGAGCACTTTTTCCACTAAATCAAGTCGTATGTCATGAATGGCACGTTCAATATTGACTTGTAAAGCCTGAAGAGAGTCTGGTTTATTTCGAAAGACCAATGACTTCAAATAACCCCACAAGAAATAGTCTAATGGTAATAAATCACAACTTCTTCGAGGCCATTCAATATCACAATTTCTTGAAATAATCGTATCTCCAAACTTTTCTCGCAACAATTCAATTGTTTAATTTGCTGTGTGGCACGTAGCCACAATCGGTCCAAGAGCAAAAAGATAGCTCTTAACGAGGGCTAAAATATTGCTCATGGGTGTCAAGGTCGAAGGGCGACAGGAAAGTGGCTTTTTTGGATTTAAAAAAAATGGACTTAGCATCATTTTCAAATGTGAACGGAAAGTTTATTTTTGCCCTAGCTCCTTAACTGTAGCTCGGATCGCGAATCGGTCAATAGCAAAAAGATAGCTCTTAATGAGAGCTAAAATATTGCTTATGGGTGTCAAGGTCGTAGGTCGACTGGAAGTTTGTAAACGTCGTTCTTTCGTATATCTCTCCATGATAAAATTGTAAACACTACTGAATACAATAAAAAAAATGACAGATCATGACATATTACAAATGGCCGAAACGTTACTTCAAAATCATACAATGCCTATCGGAAAACCCTTTAGAAAAAAATTTCAAAAAATTCGCTTTTGCTTTTACGATAAAACCCATGAAAAATAAAAAAATGGCCAATAAATTAATTGTTACAACCGGTGAAAGCTAGCATCGTAACGAAGAAAACGATGTCTATTTGATGAATATCTATGGATAAATGTAGAAATTATAGAAAAATTTTGATAGAAATAAGAGAATTTCGACATAATCTGTTTTTTTCACCCCACTATTGTGAACAAGGGTATATATCCGATGCTGCGGGACATAGGTGTAACACATCGATGTAGTGACCTATGAGACCGCAAGAATATTTGGCGAAAATCCGTTTTGGGTTATTTTAAATCATTTTTGCAATGTCCTTCCGCCTGTCCGTCTGTCTGTCTGGCTGGTGCGCACGATAACATTCGACAGGATTAAGCGATTGACTTAAAATTTGGTATGTGTACATTTTTTTTTCTATCTCAGACTAAGGTCAAAGTTGGACTATGTTGGTCCACTCCTTTGAGAAATATTTATTATAACGGGTTTTCCAAAAATGATGATACGATTTTGAAGTGCCGTTTCGGCCATTTGTAATATGTCATGATCTGTCATTGGCTTTTCATTGTATTCAGTAGTGTTTACAATTTCATCATGGGGAGATATACGCAAGAACAACGTTTACAAATTATTCAGTTTTATTATCAAAATAATCGTTCTCCAATTGCAACTTTTCGTGCGCTAAGTCAATTTTGTTTTAAATTCAAAAAATTCACTTTCCAGTCGAACTACGAACTTGACACCCCTGAGCAATACTTTAGCTCTAGGTAAGAGCTATCTTTTTGCCATTGACTGATTCCTGATCCGACCTACCGTTAAGGAGCTATAGCAAAAATAAACTTTCCATTCACATTTGAAAAATTATGCTGTCCATTTTTTTTTAAATCCAAAAAAAAAAACACTTTCCAGTCGACCTACGACCTTGACACCCACGAGGAATGTTTTAGCTCTCGTTAAGAGCTATATTTTTGTCATTGACTGATTGTGTCTACGGGCCACACAACAAATGAAACAATTGAATTGTTGCGAGAAAAGTTTGGAGATTCGATTATTTCAAGAAATTGTGATATTGAATGGCCTCCAAGAAATTGTGATTTAACACCATTAGACTATTTCTTGTGGGGTTATTTGAAGTCATTTATCTTTCCAAATAAACCAGACTCTCTTCAAGCTTTACAAGTCAATATTGACATACGACTTGATTTAGAGGAAAAAGTGCTCGAAAATTGAGTTCATCGAATTCGTTCCTTCAGAAGAAGTCGTGGAGGCCATTTGAATGACGTTTTATTTAGAACCTAATTGTATAGATTGTACTTCACATTAAATAAAAAACTTTTGAATTTTCTTAACAATAAGTGTGTCTTTTTTTAAGAATTGGAAAGCCCTGTATCATAACTTCTATACTACTACTCAGAATCTTTCACAATTTCACACATAGTATTAGTTTCTTGGGCGCTATCATCTAGAGAAAAATGAGCGAAGTTGCCACGACCCTTTTGGTACCTCCTATACAAATGGACAATTTTGCACCAAAATTTAACTGCTTAGAGCTTTCATAACACTTCATACAAATGCTTGACACTTGTGAAGCTTTTATAGAAACTTCCTGTATGTCCCACGTCGGCTACACACGGATCAAAGTATTTTTACGTAGTATTGTAAAGTGTTATCTCGTTTTAAATATTTACTGCATTCTTCGTCAGAAAAGTTTCCTTCATTGACTTCTAAAATAATATTATCATCTTCATGAAAAATAGCATTACCCGATAAATCTTTGTTAAAGAGAATCTCAGATATGACAAATTGGTATCTATCGACTGCTTTGACTTTAAAATTTCGAATAAAAAATAAGTGGAGTTCATCGATTTGGAAATCCTTAAAGAATATTAGTACATTCAAATAACACAACTTGCTCTTTAAATCATTATTACTCATTTTAGCAGCAATTCCAATTGCCATTTCACAGAAATGGTGAACAGATGTTTTGGAATTCTGTATAATAAGTAATTAGTAGAGGTAAACACATACAGATTGTACCTTATCATTCAGGCACAACCAGAATTTGACAATAAGAAAATATTTGGTGTACCATAACATCATTTTCAATCTCACTGCAGACGAAGTACATGCGTCATAACATGTGTCACCAGTGGATTAAACAAGGGATTTGATCCTCACACACAAACAAAGAGATTGCGAAAAGGACGAGTATAAAAGAACGGACTAAGCTAAGTCAAGACAAAAACTACAATTATACCTGTAAAGGAATTGACCTAAAAGGTGAGAAAATCCTATAAAAACACTATTCATCTCTAAGACTGTCATCATTCTCAAAGTATCCACAGTGAAAGCAACACCAAAACATAATTTTGATAATGTCTTCCACCGCAATGTATTCTAAACCCTCTGTCAGCTATACTCTATTCCTGTATCGTGAAGAATTGAATCGTCGGGAGTCAAGCTATTTACGTTTGAATAAAACCAAATTCGTTCTAACCGATGAATTGATATCGAAAAGTGTACGAAATCTCAAGGATTGCAGTACAGCTGATCTCAAAGCCATTACACGAGAGTTGGTGTTCAAGAAGAAACTGAAGAGACATATTCGCCGCATTAACAAATTGGAAAAATTGGGTATACGAAATGCCAATCCAAATGCTCAGACGACAAAACTTTAAATTTAAGAAACAATATGTTGTTGTTTTATAGTTTGTAGTTTGTGTAAATCTATGTGTACATATTATTGCTACGTTTTAGGTATATATTTAATTTGAGATATAATAATTTTATTGAATACATAGTAATAAAAACCAAAATAAATTAAAAAAAAAATTGATTTACTAAAAACAATTCTGAGGAAAATCTCAGTGGAGGAAAGAGGGAAGGCGAAGAAGTTAGCCGATTTGAATAATTTTATATCCAAACCAACGCGTATAGGTTCGATTCTACTACCAAAGGGTAGTATAACCCGGTTTGGCGAAATTGGTGACCAATTTTTTTTATGGGCGTCCAAAGTTTTTTAAAATCAAATTCCACAAAAATATTGGGCTTAATATTTTTCATAAAGTTGCTGAACATACCCTACCCCAAAATATATAGTTTTGTTACATAATAGTGAAAAACTAAACTTTTGGAGGTACAATGTGGTTTTTGAGCTATTTAGGGTGCCTAGACAAGTTCAGATTGTATTGGTATGTTCACAAAAGTTGTTCAGATGTACGTTGGCTAGAATTTTGACAAACATTGTTAGTGAAAAATTAAGAGCCCTGAAAGTTATGCTGAAACAAAATAGTTTTTTCCTTCACTTTTCAAAAAAGTACGGAAAAAAATATTTTTCGCATAAAATGTTAAGAAACTTTGTTCAGCATATTCTTAGCTTCCTTCTTGCCAAATATAGTTAAGCGGTATCACCAAGTCTGAATTAGTTGTTGGACAAAATTTATTCATGTGATTTATTCATGTCCGTCAAACTATTCATACTCCTGGGCTGGGTCTTACGCAGAAAGAAATAAATCTTTATAAAATGCAAAAATGCAATGTAACAGCAGTATACCGTGCTTACATTAATGCCATGAAATATTTCATTGTTAAAATGAAATGTTGCATCGATACAATGAATATTTTTTTTCCAGAATTTTTCTTGCGTCCATAAATTCATTTTTTTTAAATCACTCATAAAATAGAGCATTTTCATTTCAAGTGATTACAGTATTTTTGGCTTATGTCACAGATTTTGATGAAACTTGTTATAATGTAATGTTGTCAACAACCCATGCAAATTATTTTGCAAAATTTTAAAATTTTCGAAATAGTGAATTTTGAGGAATACTGGGTTTATTAAAATAAGTATATCGTTTTTTCGGTATCGGCTATCAATATGGGACTTATTGCAAAATGTTAGTAATTATTTGCACTTTTAACGAAAAATAGAAAACGAGTTTAAAAAGAATTTTTTTCTATTTTTTTTAAAAAATTTTACTAAAATTAGCTTAAAAAATCCCCTGAAGTTATGCTGAAACAAAATATCTAAATCTAAAATCGTAAACGTAGTTTCTCTTGCTGTAAACGAACATTCTTTCATTCCAAAATTTCCGTACTTTACTTTTATGCTAAACGAAAAACGTTTACGGAATCATATTGTATTTAAACATGATTGAATATATTAAAGAGAGTTGAGAGAATAATGAGCTAAACTTGTTTTAATTTTGTGAGAGTGCTGTTTTATAACTTTTTTATTATTATATATGACGGAATAATATGTGCAGATGTATATGTACAGAACTCAAAAGATGCAGATGTGTGTGTATACAACACAAAAAGCGGCGTTGCAAGGTTTCTGCAAAAAGATGGAGATGTGTGTATACAAAACACAAAAATAAACAAACCATATGCGAACGCGAATTATTCGCATCATTTGAACATTCGCATTCGCAAAAATCATCTTTCGATTATTCGCTTTCGCAAAATTAAATTTCAGTATTCGCTTCCATTTGTTAAAAGTGTTAAAAATTCTTATTCCCTTCACACAATTTGAAGATATTAATACCAATGAAAACCTCTGCCACTTCTCTTCAAAACAGGTGAAAAATATATTTGTCATTGTAGTAAAAGGAGGTAAAAATATGGAAACATTCTTAATGCTTGAGTATCCTGGAAAAGTATCAATTCAGTTCCTTAAATTTGTTGGTACTAAAGGGTCAAACTATTTTTCGCATTCGCATTCGCTTTCGCAAAAATTCATATTTTACTATTCGCATTCGCAAGAAATATATTTCAATATTCGATTTCGCATTCGCCAAAAATCACTTAACATGGAAATGCTCAATACATAATTTAAAAATTTCGCAGGCCACGTACTTTCAATTTCTGTTATGTTTTGTACAAATGTCCGTCGCATCAGCATCATTCCGGAAGGGTCATAACCGTTGACGAAATAAGGGTATATTGTTACGACGTCGAAATCAGCCCTATCTCAATAAAAACTGCCAGAAGTCACAGTATGGAAGAAGTACGCTAAGTTCGCGTGGTGCAGCGTGATTTGTTGTCAAAAGGCCTTATGACATATGTAGCTGAGTGGTTAGTGTGTTAGACTTGGATTCCAAAGGTGCTGGGTTCGATTCCCAGCCAGGGCAACGGAAAAATTTAACTTCAACAATTTATGTTTTCATCATATTTCGAATTTCTGCACCTACTCACCGGGCGCACTATACTACAACAACATCTGATTGCCCTACACAACACTAACAGAAAATGCAGCGTCCCTAGTGAAGAATAGAAACTGTAAATTCAAACCAGTAAGGAAAGGCAGAAAGTCGGGCGGGGCCGACTATATAATACCCTACACCTCCCTAATAATGCGATAAGGGTCATTGCGATAATAATTTGGAATAATTGGTAAATGGGTAGGAACATACTATCTATTTCTGAACCGATAATCGCTAAATTAAGCAATATTCGTTCCTAAATTGAGAAACATATTTCTGGAAAATTTTAATGATCGAAAGTAAAGTACAACTTCTATAGCGCTTTGATACCAAATCAGGAGGAACATGTATACGGATGTTATATATAAATCTGAACCGATCTTCCCTGAATACTTATTCATGTAAAAAGACCTCCTTCTGTCGAATTTCGTACTGATCGGATATAAAATACAATCTCTACAGCGCTTACATGTCGAATCGGGGGTAACATATATATGGGGCTATATCTAAATCTGAACCGAATTTGGCAGTATTTCTTCATGTAGAAGGAAAACTCTTTTTGCCGAAGAATGCACGCAGTGTGCATTCATATTATAAGCAACCTCTTTCTGCCGAATTTCATACTGATCGGATATAAAATAACATTTTTACAGCGCTTACACTTCAAATCGGGGGTAACGTATATATGGGGGCTATATCTAAATCTGAACCGATTTCTTCCAAATTTAACAGTGTGCATTCATATTATAAGCAACCTCTTTCTGCCGAATTTCATACTGGTCGGATATAAAATACAATTTGTACAGCGCTTACATGTCAAATCGGGACTAACATATATATGGGGGCTATATCTAAATCTGAACCGATTTTAACCAAATTCAATAGGGATCGTCCTTGGGCCAAAAAAGAGCACTATGCTAAATTTCATCACAATCGGACCATAAATACGACCTGCACTTTGATTACAAGAATACATGGACAGACAGACAGACGGGCATGGCTAAATCGACTCAGAAAGTGATTCTGAGTCGATCGGTATAATAAACAATAAACAAGTCTATCTCTTCTCCTTTTAGGTGTTACAAACAAATGCACAAAGTCATAATACCCTGTACCACAGTGTGGTGTAGGGTATAATTAACAATCCCATATTACAAATTCATCACTACACGGGGCAAAATAGCCTTTTTTGATATGTTTGAATCGAAAGAAAATATATTTGGAACACAAATTTTTAAATATTATATATTTCCTAGCAAATAAATTTTATTTGAAAATCAACAAAATATATTTGAAACGCATATATTAATATATTACATCAAAATATATTTGCAAACAAAAATTCTCAAATAAAATATGTGTTTAAATACAAATATAATTATTGTTTAGGAATTTCTCTAAATATATTTTATTTAAAAAAAATTTCAAAACTTTTGTTGACTTTTTCGAATTCCAGATTAAATTTTCCTTGGTTCCGGGTTTATCCTCCCAGCATTAGCTTCAGTTCTTAATCAATAATGTTAATACAATTTATGAGTATTATATCCAATATTATACGATTTCAATAATTATTTCACAAACATTAACAATTTATAAAAAAACTAACATTGAATTATTGAAAAATTTAACATAACTTAGGTATTTTCTGAATACTTAAATGCAAATATATATTTATTTCGGAAATAATGGTCCCAAATAAAAATATATTGGGATATAAACAAAGATTTGTTTAGAACAACATCTTCCCAAATATATAATTTTGGTGTGTATCAAATATTATGTATTTGGAGTGTACCATAAACATATATATATGTTTTAAGCCGAATATGTTTGGGACAATATACTACAGAAGCGATTTTTTTTCAGCGTGTATTATGTGATATGGAAATATTTGACACAAATTTTAGTACACGGAAAAAAAACACAAAACTTTTATGCAAATTTCGCTTATTTATGTAAAACATTTTGCACAACATGTTCTGCAGTCCACACATTATTATACACATGCGATTATTTTTGACCACATATACCGCTCTTGAACAAAATGTTGAAGATTTATTTATGTCGAGTAATTTTATTTTTTGTTTGTCATGTAGCAGCAAAAGAACAGCAACCAATCTTTCGGTTGTATTTCCCAAAATACACTTAATTACTCTAAATTTGGGAAATTGGGATAACCGAAAAACGATTAATTATTAATATTTTTTCTGTTGTAGTAACCAATTATTCGTTGAAATAGTAATCTTTGGTCTATTGATACAATTTCTGTTGTCATGAATAAAACATTGGTTGTCACAACCAGCAATCGATCATATGGTACTATAATGAAAGTTTAAAATTGGTTACCACAACTAACCGAGTGTCAATGAAAATAACAATCTTAATTCGAGTGATACAACCATCGATTTAGTTGCAAGCATTTTTATTAGATGTTTTTATTGCATGTTATTATTGTTGTTTCAACTATTTATATATAAATACAACCGACACACGGTGTAGGCAATATACGTGTTGTTGCTCATGACATTTTCTAAAATTTGATCTTAAATTACCCCGAAACTATAAAATTATCCAATTTTGAATAATTATTCCAAAACCTTGATTCTTTCTCTGCATTTCCTTAATATTTCCCCCATTGAAATTTACCTCAGACCTGCTTTTAATAAATTAAATATAATAAATCAATTCTACCAAGCAATTAAAACTCTCTACCAATTTTTGTATTTGTTTCTATTACTTTCTTGGAATAGACAGAAAGTAAATGGAACATATGGTCTCAAACCAAAAAAATAAATTCTGACTGAATATTTTTTTTATTTTCAAATTTAAAATTTTATTTCGTTTTTCATGATTATTGAATAAAAAATTCTTATATCTTAAATTAAATATATAATACGTAACAATAATATGTATACATGGATTTACACAAATTAGAAACTACAAAACAACAACATATTGTATCTTAAATTTAAAGTTTTGTTGTTTGAGCATTTGGATTGGCATTTCGTATACCCAATTTTTCCAATTTGTTAATGCGGCGAATATGCCTTTTCAGTTTCTTCTTGAACATCAACTCTCGTGTAATGGCTCTGAGATCAGCCGTACTGCAGTCCTTGAGATTTCGTACACTCTTCGATATCAATTCATCGGTTAGAACGAATTTGGTTTTATTCAAATGTAAATAGCTCGACTCACGACGATTCAATTCTTCGCGATACAGGAATAGAGTATAGCTGACAGAGGGTTTCGATGATGTGGCGGTGGAAGACATTTTCAATATTATGTTCTGGTGCTGCGTTCACTGTGAATACTTTGAGAATGATGTCGGTCTTAGAGATGGATAGTGTTTTATAGGATTTTCTTATTTTAAGGTCAATTCCTTTGCAGGTATAATTGTAGTTTTTGTCTTGACTTAGCTTAGTCCGTTCCTAGTATGCTAGTCCTTTTCGCAATCTCTTTGTTTGTGTGTGTGTGTGTGTGTGTGTGTGGATCAAATGCCTTGTTTAATCCACTGGTGACACATGTTATGACGCATGTACATAGTCTGCAGTGAGATTGAAAATGATTTTATGGTACACCAAATATTTTCTTATTGTCAATATCTGAAAGATCAGGTACAATCTGCGTGTTTACCTCTTCAAAAAATCCCTAATTACTTATTTTACAGAATCTCCCAAACATCTGTTCAAGATTTCTGTGAAATGGCAATTGGAATTGCTGCTGTAAAAATGAGTAACAATGATTTAAAGAACAATTTGTGTTATTGTACTAATATTCTTTAATGCTTTTTTTAAATCGGCATACATATAAACTGCTGAAGAATATTATGAAATCAGGGAAACTGGAGTTAAATGTAATCCCTTTGAAAAGTATTTTCTAATATTTTTAGTGTTTATGCAAAACAACGTAATTATATTTAAATTAACAGTGTAATTTCCATAACTAATATTGTCACCAATCGAGTTCGTTTTCATATCATACAACTATCTATTCTGCAAAATTACCTCTTAACCAAAACCCTATTTTGGTATTGTATCTATAGCAACTATCGCTACATTCATTCCTCTTCTATTCAATTATCGAGAATGCAATAAAATTAACAATCTGTAAAAGAATCTTGATTTATATTCCAAACGCCTTTAAAAATAGTTTGCTGTGTTTAATAGTGAAGAACAGTGGTTCAAACAATAATGAAAACAATACAGCTCAAAGTAAGAATATGCAAAAATTAAAAAAATTAAAATTTAAAACACTTTTCACCTCACACAAGCCTTAAACAAATAAATTAGCTAAATTTTTTTTCTTCTTAAAATCGCTTTAAAATTCGTTTAATAGATTCCTAAATATTTATAGCGAAAAAATATGTCTTTGTCAGCCTTTTTAAAAAAGATAATAAATCGAAAATAAAAATATCTTCAGTTAAATAATTTTTTCGTAAACTATCCGATTACTATGTTTCTATAATACGTAGATCGAGTAAAACGTTTATATTATATACTGCTTCAAAATAACTTCTTACATAAATGTAGACCCATTGTTTTAATTCTTCGACCTAGACCTACATTTCACAAGCAGGAGAACATTAACTGTTTTCTTTGAATAAAACTATCATCCTTTTGTTAGAGACAATATTCTAGCAAATTGCTCACAAAAGCTAATCTGTACTTTTTGGTTTTACCCAACATATTTTCGCATTGCCTTGCGTATATCTTTTTAAACTTTGTGTAATATTTCAGTAAATTACAATGACATTAGCAAAAATTTACATCAAAAAATGTGAAAGTTATTCATAAAGAATGTGAAAGTTATTCATAAAGAAGTACTTCCAAAGATGCGATTTGTAAATTTTTCATTTCTAATGAAGTTAGAAGATGAGCCATATTGGTCCACAACTTCTAGTAGCTCCCCGATAAAGGATTAATATTTAGTGAAATATTGCTTCTTTTATAACTTCGATACTAACGGTCTAAAGTTTATGCGGACAAACCCGCTTCGATTCAGGCCTTGGAGCAAAACATCCCGCGTGTCATTCGCCAGTTACCAGTCGAAATGCTCGAACGAGTCATCGAAAATTGGACTCAACGGATGGACCATCTGAGACGTAGCCGCGGCCAACATTTGATAGACATAATCTTCAAAAAATAAAAGCCAAAGAATGTTCTTTCAAATGATAATAAACATTCCTCATTCAATTTGAATTTTCTGTGTTTTTTTTTTCTTTAAAAAAGTACCTCGAAATGGATCACACTTTACTTATTTGAATGTTCATAGTATTAGTTTATTAGTGGCCACTTCCCTTTGGATACCTCCAACACATGTGGACCAGAAGTTAACAGCTTATAACTTTAATAATAATGCATACAAATATTTGAAATTTCGTACAGTGCAATGCTTTCATAGTACATAGAGTCTATAGAAATGTAGGCGTTATTGGCAAAACCCTTTGGGTACCAACCACACAACTGGACTTTGTTGCACCAAAAGTTAACAGCTCATATCTTTAATAGCAGAACATACTTTAAAGTTATTAAATGCAATTTAAATTGATAATAATATAATTAAAGCAAGTCAGGGTCGGTATAGGTCGGGGTTTACTCGATTGAACTTTCGTACTTGTTTTTTAAACTATGCATCGATTTTCTACGGAATGGTGTCATTTTATTAATGGCTGATCACAATTTACGATAAAAAATAAAATTATAATAATTGTGAATTTTTCGATGTTTTAATTAAAAAAATATTAAAATTTTCTTAAAAAAATGGATTTTTGCGCAATATATTGTAAGATACCTTTGAAACCGCTGATGGAATTAAAAAAAAAATTACATAATTTAGGATTATTTAAAGCGTTTCAGAACCAATTACTATAAATGGCTCTCCAGTTATGCTAAAATATATGGTTCAACCTCATCAAGTCCCATCCCACTAAAAGACCATTAAACCGTAATTTCCTGTAAAATAGGGGGACCTATTTTACATTTTGGACCTACGACCTCGATAACAGATTTGAAAGAAAACTATGTTTAGAACTAAGTACATATTTATTTGTTTCTACACATCCGTATAATTGAAAAACCTATTATACATTTGAATCCCTCGAATGGAATCAGCGGTAATAGTAAAAACTCATAATTCAAAAAAAAAAGAATCGTTTCTGTAAGCTATAGATCTATAGATTAGTAAAGCTTAGATTGCACAACTCAATAGTAAAAGATGCTATTCACCTGTAAAATATACTAGCCTATTTTCCCCCACAAAGGGTTACAATTTAGTGAAATATTTATTTATTTATTTATTTATATGAATTACAATACAAAGTAAATTTATATTCTAATTTTAAGGTCCTGGGAAAGGCCGGGCTACAAAGACCATATGGCTAAATGTTTGCAGCGACAGACCAGAGCCTCTGGTGGGAATTGAACCCACGACCCCCAAACTCATAGGCGAGTACTCTACCAACTAGCCTACTGGGGCGCTGTAGTGAAATATTTATTTTCTATATAGGTCCTTTGATCCGGATGAAATATCTGTTTTCTATATAGGTCTTTTGAACCGCATGAAGTTCTGCTCAGCTATAAACTATAAAAATGTCACATTTTACATGTTGGTCCTTCGACTTCGGATCTATAGATTAGTAAGAATGAAAATTAAGAAAACGAAATACTCTTCTGTAATATAGAAGAAACTATCTTAAATTTCTGCACTTCGAATCGGATCTATAGATTATTCGAATCGGATCTATAGATTATCAGCTTCAAAATATAGAAACTTGTTTCACATTTTGGTCCTTCGAACTGGATCATTGGATAGTACGAGTTAGAATTCAGAACTCGAAAAAATGAGTCGCTTCTCCCGTGGTGTAAAATAGGAAAATCTATCTTATATTTAAGCCGGAGAAAGATATTAGTAAGATTAAGAGTTCAGAAATCAGCTGTGAAATAGCGCAACCTATTTTACATTTTGGTCCTTCGGACTGGATCAATAGGTCACTGGACTGGGTGTGAGAATTCAGAAGTGCGAAAGGTGACTCGTATCTATTCAGTTGTAAAATAGAAAACCCTATTTTAAAACCTATATGTAGTTAATTGATAACTGACGTTAATTTTCAACCTATGAAAAGTCATATGAGAATATAGTTCTATATTTTGGTGCAATTTTGCAAAATGTTTAAATTTTTCCGATTTAATTAAATTTTTATTTTTCTAAAATATTGGCTATATGAAATTTGCTTTTATTTTTGTACTTTAGTTTGTTTTATTCGGATATATAAATCATTTTTGACTCTATACTGCTATAGAATGACATTTTTTCCACAACGGTGTGGCAAATGCAATTATCTGACAGCATAGCTCCTTGTATTGCGATTTCATGAACGTTTTCCTCTGTTTGTAACCACTGTCCGCGTGTTTAATTTATATCTCCTCCTCACCTGTTTTAAACGTTATCTATATTTTATTTATGATTTCTTTGCGCAGTACATAAGTATCACAGCATTTTTAAACGTGTATGCACACAAACTCAACCACACACACCCGTACATGTGTAAAAAAATGTGCACATTTCTGACTTATTATTATTTGAAAATTACTTCGAATCTTGGTAACGGATTTTTAGTGTTCCTTCAAAGAAAGAAACGCCAGCCAAACAAGAAAACTAAAACACCCCAAGTAAAGAGATTGAAAGAAAAATTAGCATTTGCTGCAATTAAATTGGCATTACTTCATTTGCATTTAATTAGAAATACAAAGCGTAAAGTGGTGGTGCTTGGTTGGCGGATTGGTTACTTGCTTTGGTTTCGTTTTGTTTGTCAGATGGTTAATGTTGTTGTGGCAATGGCTGTGCCCAGAGTCTTGTTGAGCTCTGATATTTCCGGGGAGTTGCCTCCCAGTCATTATGAGCCATTCAATGGTGGGCTGCTCTCACTTCTCCAACTGCAGTCCGGCGTCGGCCACAGAAGTGAATGTTGTAATCTAAAGTTGATTTTAGACTTCAATTTGTGTTGACCACCTCAAAAGCGGGTAACTATATAGCTAAAAATAGACTAAAAGTGTTGGTGCGCTAATTTAAAAATAATTTTGTTAAATTGTAGAATAGACTACGTATCGAAATGACCATATTGCCTTAGGTCATTTCGATAGATTTGAGATATACTTATGATATGATTTCTATAAAAAAAAACACACTTATTGTTAAGGAATTTCAAAATTTGTATGTGAAGTACAATCGATACAATTAAGTTCTAAATAAAACGTCATTCAAATGGACTCCACGACTTCTTCTGCAGGAACGAGTTCGATTAACCCAATTTTCGACAGTCGACAGGAAAGTGTTTTTTTGGATTTAAAAAAAAAAAAGGACTTAGCATCATTTTCAAATGTGTACGGAAAGTCTATTTTTGCGCTAGCTCCTTAACAGTACGTGGGATCGGGAATCGGTCAAGGTCGTAGGTCGAATGGAAAGTGTTTTTATGGATTTAAAAAAATGGCTTAGCGTACGAAAAGTTGCAATTGGAGAACGATTATTTTGATAATAAAACTGAATAATTCGTAAACGGTGTTCTTGCGCATTTGCAGCAAATTTCCATTTTGCCAAAAATTATCATAAACGAAGTTGAAGTGAGTGAAACGATGACCGTTTCGTATAGAAAAGTCATTAACGATGACCTTTTCGTAAAGAAAAGTCATCAACGATGACCTTTTCGTAAAGAAAAGTAATCAACGATGACCCTTTCGTATAGAAAAGTCATCAACGATGACCTTTTCGTATAGAAAAGTCATCCACGATGACCTTTTCGTATAGAAAAGTCATCAACGAGGACCTTTTCGTATAGAAAAGTCATCCACGATGACCTTTTGTAGAGAAAAGTCATCAACGATGACCCGTTCCTATAGAAAAGTCATCAACGATGACCCTTTCCTATAGACAAGTCATCAACGATGACCCTTTCGTATAGAAAAGTCATCAACGATGACCTTTTCGTATAGAAAAGTCATCAACGATGACCTTTTCGTATAGAAAAGTCATCAACGATGAGCTTTTCGTATAGAAAAGTCATCAACGATGACCTTTTCGTATAGAAAAGTCATCAACGATGACCTTTTCGTATAGAAAAGTCATCAACGATGACCTTTTCGTATAGAAAAGTCATCAACGATGACCTTTTCGTATAGAAAAGTCATCAACGATGACCTTTTCGTATACAAAAGTCATCAACGATGACCTTTTCGTATAGAAAAGTCATCAACGATGACCTTTTCGTATAGAAAAGTCATCAACGATGACGTTTTCGTATAGAAAAGTCATCAACGATGACCTTTTCGTATAGAAAAGTCATCAACGATGACCTTTTCGTATAGAAAAGTCATCAACGATGACCTTTTCGTATAGAAAAGTCATCAACGATGACCTTTTCGTATAGAAAAGTCATCAACGATAACCTTTTCGTATAGAAAATTCATCAACGATGACCTTTTCGTATAGAAAAGTCATCAACGATGACCTTTTCGTATAGAAAAGTCATCAACGATGACCTTTTCGTATAGAAAAGTCATCAACGATGACCTTTTCGTATAGAAAAGTCATCAACGATGACCTTTTCGTATAGAAAAGTCATCAACGATGACCTTTTCGTATAGAAAAGTCGTCAACGATGACCTTTTCGTATAGAAAAGTCATCAACGATGACCTTTTCGTATAGAAAAGTCATCAACGATGACCTTTTCGTATAGAAAAGTCATCAACGATGACCTTTTCGTATAGAAAAGTCATCAACGATGACCTTTTCGTATAGAAAAGTCATCAAAGACGACCTTTTCGTATAGAAAAGTCATCAACGATGACCTTTTCGTATGGAAAAGTCATCAACGATGACGTTTTCGTATAGAAAAGTCATCAACGATGACGTTTTCGTATAGAAAAGTCATCGACGATGACCTTTTCGTATAGAAAAGTCATCGACGATGACCTTTTCGTATAGAAAAGTCATCAACGATGACCTTGTCGTATAGAAAAGTCATCAACGATGACCTTTCGGTATAGAAAAGTCATCAACGATGACCTTTCCGTATAGAAAAGTCATCAACGATGACCTTTCCGTATAGAAAAGTCATAAACGATGAGGTTTTCGTTTGGAAAAGTCATCAACGATGACCTTTTCGTATAGAAAAGTCATCAACGATGACCTTTTCGTATAGAAAAGTCATCAACGATGACCTTTTCGTATAGAAAAGTCATCAACGATGACATTTTCGTATAGAAAAGTCATCAACGAAGACCTTTTCGTATAGAAAAGTCATCAACGATGACCTTTTCGTATAGAAAAGTCATCAACGATGACCGTTTCGTATAGAAAAGTCATCAACGATGACCTTTTCGTATAGAAAAGTCATCAACGATGACCTTTTGGTATAGAAAAGTCATCAACGATGACCTTTTCGTATAGAAAAGTCATCAACGATGACCTTTTCGTATAGAAAAGTAATCAACGATATCCTTTTCGTATAGAAAAGTAATTAACGATATTCTTTTCGTATAGAAAAGTAATCAACGATGACCTTTTCGTATAGAAAAGTCATCAACGATGACCTTTTCGTATAGAAGAATCCAGGAAAAGAAGGCCACACTTGCAGTAATTATTCTAATACGACTTAGAGTAATGAGTATAGAAATGTTTTAAAGAATATGAATAGTGAAAGAGTCTACTTTCAGAAATGAGAAAAGAGAGAGAGATAGACTTTTACTTTTCATCAAATATTTGCAACATTGTGAAATGTTGTCGAATGTACTTTTTACTAAACTAATAACATTTTGTTAATATTGCCAATTACTAATTTATTTCTTGTGTTAGAAAAAAACAAGTTTCTATAATTAAATGATGAATATTCTATAGATAAATAAAATACTAACGGTCAGAGCTTGTTATGCAAAATCACACTAACTTAATAGCAATAAAGAACCCTCAAAGATTGTATAAAAAAAATATTAACAATTAAATTCCCCCCACCATCAGCAGCATCAAGACTGTAATAAAACCACAATTGAAAGACATTGCGATGCAAAAGACCACTCATAGAAATCAAGAAGAGAAAAAATGAAGAAAATCTAATAAAAAATTCGAAAAGAAACATTTCAATAAACGATTTACAGAAGCCATATTGAATGACGAATGGATAGATGACGGAACGGAACACTTCGAAATGCAAAAGGTCAAGAAATCAGACAAAGATGAAATTCAACTTAGACAAAATTAAAAAACTCACACACACACAAACACATAGCTTTTGTGGTCAAGACAAATGTTAATAAAATTAAATAAAAATGCCAAGAATCGAGCATGAATCGAAACCGATCGAAAGCGCCGAAAATCCACATGATAATTTTCCATACGAATTCGAAATGCGACGAAGTCATCATTGGCCAACCAACGAACCAAAAATCAAATCACACAATTCTGAATAAATTTCGTGTTTTTTTAACAAATAAAAACTGACCCATCGAATTGATTTTGAATCAAAAGAAAAATATTTTTTTCTTAAATTGAAAGCTTAAATTGAAAACTGGTTCATTGCATAAATTACAACCAGTTCCAATCGGTTTTTTTACTTCTTCCTCTTCTTTTCTCCTCTCTCTCTCTGTCTCCTGTTTGCCCCTCACAACAAACGAAATTCGAAATCTAACCGTTGAGAGAGAAGAAAAACATCATTAAGCGAAATTTAAAACCCAAAATCTTTAAAATTGTTTTTGTTTCTTTCGTTGGTTGACTCTTGCAGTCAAAGCCAATAACAATAAAAACAAAACACATTCACACAAAAAATTCGATTCAAAATATTTTAAACACAAAATTTTGCAATAAAACAAACACTAACCTTTGCATTAACACTGGCGCGTAAATTAAATTTAAATGTTTTCGATGATATTGAAATAATGACTTAATGGCGCTTTTTTCTTCTTCTCTTCTCTTTTTTTGTTTTATAACTTTTTTTCTTCGATTTTTAAAGACGCATTCGTCGACTGTCATTTTGAAAAAAAAACCTGTGATTTCAAATGTTTTGACTACACACACACACACATACACACAAAACATTTGAATGTTTTTTGAATTGCAACAAATCATTTGGACGTTTTTCAAGTTGTTCGTCGCGTTGATGGATTACTCGATTACGGCCTGATTTTTGTGAGACGGAAGTTCACATTAGTTTTGTAGTTTAAATATTTAATTGACAGCAACACCATTTCAAACGCAAATTTTCAATGTGACGAAACTGCTCAACAATACGAGCAAGACTATAAAATAAAAAATCCACATTTTTACGGTACTATAAAAGCATTACATTGCACCATAAGGGGTGGGGCCACTCCGTCCATTCACTCCGCCCATTCACTCCGCCCATTTTCCTGAAGGTAATAGCAACAAATAAACTGTTTCTATGGGTGCAATTACCGAGAATTGGGATATTTCGTAAAGAAGTTGTTAGAGAATCAATATTTCACCAAATGTTAACCCTTTGTGAGGGAGGTACAGACAGACGGATGGACAACGGTCATATGACCTAAAAAATAATATAACAAATAATAGATACCCTCCTCCACTAAAGTAAGAGTATAATGAAATTTTTTCTACAGAAAAGAAGTACTTACGTCTTGATTTCCAAAGACCGATGGATTGTCGAGTTACACATGAGGAATTCCACGACAAATATACGGTTTCAAAATTATTTGCGGTTTTGATTTTTCCCATTTTTTAGTACACCTGAAGAAACGCTTTGTGGAATTTGTTGAGATTTATCCGATAACTCTGTACAGAAGTTATCGATAGTCAAAAAATCGTTAAGATATCACTCTGTGTATCGGGTTTTTGGTCATAACATCTTATGTTATGGTCCGATTTGAAAAATCTCTTTTTTGAATGTTGCTATTTTTCTGTAATTTCATAAAAAAATTTATAAAAAATATTAAACATTTTTTTATGTACGATTGTTAAGATTTACAATTTAAATGTAATTTTTTAAGTTGTTTGTACTCTTCGATTTTTGGCAATTTTTTATATTTTAATAATTCTCTAAGATATAAGCTTTGGATGGACGTGGGCTTAAATTTATTTATATTTTTTTAATTCTTTAAAATTTAAAAAAAAAACTGTGCTTGTGGCTTGAACGTTTCGGAATAGAAGTTCCAAAGCCAAAGGACAAAATAAAGGAGACACTTCAGGAAGTATTTCTTCCAAAACACCCGCTGATACCCTACCCCTGATAATCTTCCTACGAAAATAACTATATATCAGAAGTAGTTGAAATCTATACGTGCCCAGACTTTTTATGACAATTCAACGGTTTTTTTATATATCGTATTTATTGGTTAGGCATTGAGTTTTGTTTGCTTTTAAAATGTTCCTTTCAAACACAAGCAATAAATTCCCATCCATATAACTAATTACGTACTGTATTTATAAAATTTTGCCCAAAGAGTTTTCTATAGCTTCTTCTTCAATCTTTTTTTTAAAAAAATGCAAAAATATTTTTTGTGATTTTTTTTTTTCGAAATTAAGACTTGTTTTGAAATATTTGTATAAAACATATTTGATACCCTCACTTTAGTGTGACGAGGGTATATATCATTTGCTACGGACAAAAGTGTAACACATCTAAGGAGTGACCTAAGACTCCAAGTATGTTCGGCAAAAATCCGTTTCGGGTCATTTAAAGTCGAATGAGAAATGTCCGTCCGTCTGTCTGTCTGGTGGCTGGTGCGCACGATAACTCTCGAAAGGGGTAACCGATTGACTTCAAATTTGGTACGTGGTAATATTTTTTTCTATCTCCGGCTATGTTCGAAGATGGGCCATATTGGTCCACTCCTTCTAGTACCTCCCCAAAGGGTTAAAATGTTGTGAAATATTGATTCTTTAATAACTGCTATACTACTTATTCGAATCTTCCAAAATTCCACACATAGTATTATTTTATTAGTCGCTATCAACTCGAGAAAAATGGGCAAACTTGCCACACCCCTTTTGAACTAGTCTAATGGTGTTAAATCACAACTTCTTGGAGGCCATTCAATATCACAATTTCTTGAAATAATCGTATCTCCAAACTTTTCTCGCAACAATTTAATTTTTCATTTGCTGTGTGGCACGTAGCCACAATCGGTCAATGGCAAAGATAGCTCTTAACGAGAGCTAAAATATTGCTAATGGGTGTCAGGGTCGTAGGTCGACTGGAAGGTGTTTTTTTGTATTAAAAAATGGAATTAGCATATCGGGAATCGGTCAATGGCATAAAGATAGATCTTAACGAGAGCTAAAATATTGCTCATGGGTGTCAAGCTCGGAAGGTCGACTGAAAAGTGTTTTTTTTATTTTAAAAAATGAACTTAGCGCACGAAAAGTTGCAATTGGAGAACGATTATTTTGATAATAAAACTGAATAATTTGTAATCGTTATTCTTGCGTATATCTCTTCATGATGAAATTGTAAACACTACTGAATACAATGAAACACAAATGACAGATCATGACATTATACAAATGGCCGAAACGTCACTTCAAAATCATATCATCCCTATTGGAAAACCCGTTATATCATTTGCTACAAACAAAAAGTTTGGTACCTCCCAAACACATATAGACGTATTCGACCAGCCTTTTGTGGTACCTCCCATACAAATTGACAGATTTATTCAAACACAACATGTTCATAACTTCTGCAGCAATCATCAATCTGTTTTCAGCGACTGACAAAGAATGAACAAGTTCTGGCATCTCCCAGCCGTTGTACAATTGCACGGTTTACCCGACTAAAATTTTCTTACTTCTTTTATTTAGATTTTGTTGAATGTTATTTTCATCGTGAAGACAACGATTTTTTATTTATCACCTCAGTTATAACACAAAATATTGGAAAACTTTATTTAATGAAATCTGCTTTTTTTCTCTCTTTTCAGGTAATTATAATAGAAATAAGTTGACTCAAGAAATGTTCAGGTAAGCTAAGCAAAAGATAAGAATGAAATGTTTGTAATTCGTACTTTTAGGCTTACAGCTTAGGACAAAAAGCGAAAATTTGGTATCACCGTCTAATCTACATAGCAGAGCTAGAATCGAAACATGTGATGTGAGAATTGTCCTTAGGATGTTAATGTGGGGCAAGAAGAGATTTTCCGAAATTCATACTTTTAGAGGGTTAAATGGGGCACAATTTGATAAAAAGGAAAAACAAATGTTTAGAGCTAGAATTGTAAAATTTAGTTTAATGGTGTTCCTCTGGATGTAGACTCGGCACGAATTTGGAAATTCGTACCTATAAGAGTACAATAGGGCGAAAAGGGATACATATTGTAACGGGGTGCAAGAGTAGCTCTTGAAACATTAACTAGACTCTTTTTTCGTGCAAAAACAATTCTAGTAACATAAACTAGAGCGAAGAAGTCTTTTTGGAAATTTTCTATGAATTATTCTGATATTGCGTGAAAATTTCGGCATTGACGTTTTTTGCAGAAATTATTATTTCAGTAGGTAGATTTAATCCTTTTACGTTTTTAACCTTTTTTAATTTTTAGCCTAATTATTTGGCGTTTTAAAACTATGGCCTCCAGTGTAATGACAGGGAGAGATCCCTCGACCTGACTATACATTTGGATAGAGCATCTCAAAATAAGAAGAAAACTTAATTAATTAATTGTTGAAGACAATCGTTATTCCCCTTTCAAAAATATACATAGGGGAATGCCGATTAACAAGAAGAACCTAAAAAGAAGACATTTTATCGATATCTCGCTTAGTTATATGATTAGGGATTTGCAAAAATAATATGGTAAAATTGGCTCATGTTTAGTGAAAAAACACTATTATTTTTCGATAACTAACTTAGTTATCGAAATTGAAAACATCT
This sequence comes from Eudasyphora cyanicolor, assembly GCA_963930755.1. NCBI lineage: Eukaryota > Metazoa > Arthropoda > Insecta > Diptera > Muscidae > Eudasyphora > Eudasyphora cyanicolor. The sequence goes on along the minus strand of OZ005735.1, from coordinate 218,512,761 downwards.
TTTTTTTATTTTTATTATTTTGAATTCATTTGAATGGAAAAACTGCATGTTATCGAAATTTTCAAAGCCGGCTACGCGACCGCAAGTATTCCTGCGTGGACGACCTTCCGCCGGGGTTAAAGATTTTCTCCTCTGGTGTGATTCCAAAAGACGGCTACGCGGAGCGAAGTACTTTAACGTGGAATAAAAGTTATCGTTTACAAAAGCAGACATCGATAACTAAAAAGTCATCGAAATTATTTCCGATTTTATCCTTCACTAGCTGACCCGGTCCACTTCGTAACCCCAGCTTTCCGATCCCGTCCATTTTTGGAGTAATCATGTAGATTGCCAGCAAATCCATATACACAAAATTACAGCACTGTCGCTAAAAAATTGTTCAAGATATCTGCATTTGAAAACATGGCTCACGAGGGCGGGGCCACGCCCATAAGTTAAAAATTACAGCACTCTCACTCACAAAGTGTGCAAGATATCTCAATTTCAAAATATTGTTTATATGGATGGGGCCACATCCATTGGTTCAATCCCCGCTACTTCCAGTTGTACCCCAGAAAATCCATGATTGGTGGCCCAGCCTCAATCATGGAAGTAGATAGGAACAGTAGGAATCATAACTCCAAATTGGTTTATATAGGCGGGGCCACGCCCCCGTCATTCAAGAACTTATATAGACTGTGTCACCCGCTAGGCTTATCCGAAGAATCCCTGAAAATGTCATCAAAATGGGTCCAGCCGTTTTGGAGTCCACACGTAACATACACACACATCCAATTTTATATACATATATATAGATTTAAACGAAAAAAAAATTGATTTTGTTAAACATAACGTCCGATAACCCGGTAACTAAGCATATACATACTCGCATCCATGGTTTTATGTAGCCCGCATACAAAAGTTCCACTAGATTCGACTTTGTGACGCATTAGAAACCACAAGTACCGACGGATTACGCTGATTTTTGACAATATGCGTTTTATTTTACCTAGAACAAGTCACACGACTAATGGTGAACATTTTTATATAGAAACCATAAAGCAGTTTAATTTAATATCATTCATAATCGTTAAGCGTCTTAGAAACCAAAAATACTAATCGATTGAGCTAAAATTCGGAAATTTGTATTTTATGCAGAACCGTTTCCAGAAGCAAGGCCCTATTTTGACATAGTAAAGGGTTTTTCAACAGGGACGCTACAAAAGTAGACCGACAGGGACAGCAAACGACGCCATATTTTTGCCGCTCTTTTGACACTTCTCTTCGAGCCAACAACGAGTCGAAATTATTAAAATTTACTACCGAAATTCGGAGTCAGTGGGCTAAACGTTAAAATCGAAAAATCATCTTCAGCGATGAGGCTCATTTCTGGCTGAATGGCTTCGTCAATAAACAAAATATGCGTTGTTGGTCAGACAGCAATCCACACGTACTCCATGAGTCATCATTGCATCCCGAAAAAATTACGGTTTGGTGCGGTTTATGGGCCGGCGGCGTCATTGGGCCGTACTTCTTCCGTGATGATCAAGACCGGCACGTTACTGTGAATGGGAATCGCTACCGTTCAATGATAACCGAATATTGTTGGCCCCAATTGGATGATATGGACTTGGAGGACATGTGGTTCCAACAGGACGGCGCCACAAGCCACAAAGCGAATGCCACAATCAATTTATTGGAAACCAAGTTTGGACAACGTGTTATCTCACGAAATGGTCCAGTCGATTGGCCGCCTCGGTCGTGCGATTTGACGCCGTTAGACTATTTCCTGTGGGGCTACGTCAAGTCTACATATGGTCTATGCCAACAAGCCAGCGACGATTGATGAACTTCGTACGAATATCGAACGTGAAATTGCAGCAGTATCGGCCGATTTATGCTTGAAAACCGTCGAAAATTGGCTTCAGCGTCTGGACTTCATCAACATCCGACTTGACTTCTGGCCCCAGAGAAAAAACAAATTTTACCACATGGGCAAAAAATTATAATTTGTAATAACGACCTCTTAGGTCCCTGTTTTGACATAGCCCTTATATTACTTAAATATGTACTCTACAGTTTTCTCTACCGATTTTGCAACTTAACAAAATTCCAGATCACCAATTTTATTAGTTTCAATCAGGGACGTATCTAGGGGGGAGGGCCCGGGGGCCCGGGCCCCCCGAAATGTTTTAAACATTGGCATAAACTATTTACAATTTTCAAAATCACTAAAAAAAAAATAAAACACGAAAAATATTTGGAAGGCAGTTCAAAAAAAAAAACAATACAAAAGCGTAAAAAATGGTAACAGTAAAAGTGATAACAAATAAAAATAAGAAAAGTGCATGTTTCACAATTTGTTGATTGGTGCTAGCCAGAAATTAGCTGAAATAAGTATATGGATTAGCTGAAATAAGTATATGGATTGGTTACACAGTGCGACAGTCCAAAAACCGTGATGCTATTTTTCTTGTGGGTTTTGGCGAGTAGAACAACGTTTGTTCTACGAAATTTGCCGGACACCCCCAAAATCCGGATTTACGGGTAAAAACCCGATTTTCTTGCCTTTTTCACTTGAACGCCTATAACTTTATTAATTATTAATCGATTTCTAATCTCTAAAAGAATTTAGAAAGAAGAGAATAAGACCTTTCGAACGATGTATGTATGTGTGTTTGAAGCTGTTGGAATATAGGTTTATTTGCCCTACAAACACATTTTTTTCACTTTTGTCCGTCATTTTCTAGTTTAGACAATGTTTTTACCAATTATATTGTGAGATAACCGTACGATTAATTGATTTGCATATATAGTATACTTTATAAGGAAAGAAATGCAACCAGTCTCTTAAAAATCCAATTGCAATTGACGAAGATATTAAAGTTGCATTAAAACTAAATCGGTATACATATAAACACTAGTTTTGCCCATTCAACTCAATAATGTCTGCTTGAGCGCTTCAAGCAGACATTAGTTATACCCTCACTTTAGTTATACCCTCACTACTTATTCGAATCTTTTGAAATTCTGCACATAATATTAGTATATTAGTCGCTATTAACTCGAGAAAAATGGGTGAAGTTGACATGCCCGTTTTGGTACCTCCCACACAAATGGACCATTTTGCATCAAAATTTAACTGCTTATAACTTTAATACAAGTGCATAAAAATGCTTGAAATTTTCTACAGTATAATGTTTTTGTAGCGCCTATAGTCCGGTAAAAAATGGGCATTATTGTACAGCCCCTTTTGGTACCTCCCACACAAATGGACCGTTTCGTACCAAAAGTAAACGGCTTGTAACTTTAATACCAGTGCATACAAATACTTGAAATTTTGTACAGTGTAATGCTGTTATAGTGCCTATAGTCCTGTAAAAAGTGGGCGTTATCACCCCGCCCCTTTTTGTACCTCCCACACAAAATGACCAACTCATACCAAAATTACATAGCTCGTAACTTTAATATACCAGTGCACATAAACGCTTATAGTTCAGCACAATGCAATGTATTTAAGAATGTACTGTTTACCGAAAAATATGTGTATTTGGAAAACCCCTTCTGGTACCTCCCACACAAATTGACAGATTTATTGGTGTAATGTTATATATTACATTACTCACAAAGTGAGGGTATACCTTAGTCGGTTTACCCGACTGAAACTTTCTTACTTGTTTTAATGAAACTTTAATAACTCCGTCAATTGCAAACGGATTTTTAAGAGAATGATTGCATTTTTTCCTTATAAAATATATTATATATGTAAAATAATTTCGGTTTTTTGAAAACATTATAAAATGATAAAGAAAATATTATTTTTGAAACAGGAACCTACCTAAAATTTTGAAAACATCAATATAAAAACCGTTGACATCATTTGTGCATACCCATCGATTTCAAAAAGCAGTTTTATATGTATTTATACTGTTTACATTGCTAACTTCTCTATTGACTTCGTCTGCATATTTTATCAAGGGTCTTATTGCGGTATAGAAATTAATTAACAATCCTTTCTAATTGAAATTTAGGTATAAATAAAAATACATATGTTCAGTTTCACATTTCGACAAGTTTTCATCTCTATAGTATGCTCAAGGCAGAATCCGCTACTTCTGATAATATATGTATATAATCGGTTTGCCATTTATATGATGCTAAAAGCTAAGATTTTGACGATCTTCACTATTAGTCAAGTTTTATAAAAATCATAATCAATTTTTCTTGAAAGAAATCTCTTTAAAAATTGAACATAAATATTACAAATATTGCAGAGATTATAATATTATATCATAAATGAAATTTGAACAATTACCTATTATAAATAAAAATATGAAGTGTTTAAAATAAAATTTTCAAATAAATCTTAATTTAATTGGAATATGGTTACATATTGAATTTGCACTACGCTTATTTTACGCCATCTAACAAAATGTTGAGCATGCATTTTTATTAAAAAAGAAAAACCGAAAACAACCGGTTCACCGGTTTTTTATTTTCGGTTAAACCGAAAACCGGTTTTAGAGTTAACTTAATTTTCGAAGCCACCGAAAACCGTATTTTCAAAATAACCGGTTTTTTGATCACCCTAGTTTTAAGATTGGTTATGTGAGATATTTCCGTGAAAAATAAGCTCATTATTTTTGGAAATGCGATTTCAAGTGTTTTTTTAATCGCTGTCAGCGGCTCCCTTGATGTAATGAAATTTTACCGAAGAAACGATTATAGCCGCTTAAAGAACCTACAAATCCATATAGGCGTCGATGATGTGCTCCTAAGGCAACAAACGCTAGAGCTCGCCAAAACTTTGTTAAACTTAGGTGATCAGTGGGATGGGCACTCGTACATTTTGTGCAAAAATTATAAGGAGTGGTGCTAGATCATTGAAAGTTGGGCAACGAGTAATATATTGACTAAGTTAAGAAAAAAATGGTATTTCATCAAAATCAGCCAAGCCTACCGCCTACCGTCCATACAATCGAAATAGATTGTTTTTCACAAAGTTTTTCCTATCCAAGCAAAAGTCTGCAAATTTGGTAGATACACTTTCTAGAATAAACAAAATATACATGCCAATTTTCATCAATATCGGCCTCGCCCATCGTCACTCCAAAACGAGTTTTCTCATAAAAATTTTCCTATACAAGGAAAAGTCTTCAAATTTGGTACATACACTTCCGTGATAAGACAAAATTTACATGCCAACTTTCAGTTAAATCGACCACTATCTCTGCCCACCGCTGATTTCATTCAATTTGAGTTTTCCTCATACAATTCATAATCCTCTTTCAGAAAATGTAACGGGTTTTCCAATAGACTATTCGGCCATTTGTAATATGTCATGATTTGTCATTTGTTTTTCATTGTATTCAGCAGTGTTTACAATTTCATCATGGAGTGATGTACGCAAGAACAACGTTTACAAATTATACAGTTTTATTATCAAAATAGTCGTTCTCCAATTGCAAATTTTCGTGCGCTAAGTGCATTTTTTTTAAAAATCCAAAAAAAAAAAACAAATTCCGGTCGACCAAGCTCTCGTTAAGAGCTATGTTTTTGCCCTTGACAGATTCCCGATCCGACGTACCGTTAAAGAGCTAGAGCAAAAATAAACTTTCAGTTCACATTTGAAAACGATGCTAAGTCCATTTTTTAAAAAAATCCAAAAAACACTGTCCAGTCGACGTACGACCTTGACACCCATGAACAATATTTTAGCTCTCGTTAAGAGCTATATTTTTGCCATTGACCGATTGTGGCTGCTGCCACACAGCAAATGTAACAATTGAATTGTTGCGAGAAAAGTTTGGACATTCGATTATTTCGAGAAATTGTGATATTGAATGGCCTCCAATAAATTGTGATTAAACACCATTAGACTATTTCCCATTAGCAATATTTTAGCTCTCGTTAGGAGCTATCTTTTTGCCATTGACCGATTCCTGATCCGACGTACCCTTAAAGAGCTAGAGCAAAAATAAACTTTCAGTTCACATTTGAAAACGATGCTAAGTCCATTTTTTTAAAAAATCAAAAAAAAAAACACTTTCCAGTCGACCTACGACCTTGATACCCATGAGCAATATTTTAGCTCTCGTTAAGAGCTATATTTTTGCCATTGACCGATTGTGGCTACTGCCACACAGCAAATGTAACAATTGAATTGTTGCGAGAAAAGTTTGGACATTCGATTATTTCGAGAAATTGTGATATTGAATGGCCACCAAGAAGTTTTGATTAAACACCTTTAGACTATTTCTTGTGGGGTTATTTGAAGTCATGGTCTTTCTGAATAAACCAGACTCTCTCCAAGCTTTACAAGTCAATATTGAACGTGCCATTCATGACATACGACTTGATTTAGTGGAAAAAGTGCTCGAAAATTGGGTTCATCGAATTCGCTCCTGCTCCTGCGACGTTTTATTTAGAACTTAATTGTATCGATTGTACTTCACATTTGAATTTCCTTAACAATAAGAGAAACAAAGAAATAATATCACTCTTATTGGAAAACCCTGTATAAGTTTGGTCATCGGTCGGTGAAAAAATGTGGATTTTTTGGCGTTTATTTAAAGAATAGTATTCCGTCTAGAGTGATCAAAGCAAAATATGTTCGGAGCAATGTAAGGTGGTACACGCCCCCAAATATTAAAAAAAAATTATTACTACAATATTTGCATCAAATCCGCATTTGAATATTAGGTTAATTATCACCCAATAAACTTGGTCATGGTTTGTCCTTATTTTCTGTTGTTGCTCATTATGCAGTTCCCCTTCACCCCAATATTTAAGTTTATACCTATGCCATTTAACATTTTTCTCAACCATCAATTTTCGAAATACATACATCTAATGTTGTTAAATTAGTTTTTGTCTTTTATGGTCGAGAAATTTGGATTTTTCTCACCATAACTGGTCATGCTGCATCTCTATTTGTACATTCATTCATTCATTCCCAGCTCAGCTCCATCTGCATTTATTGTGAGAAAATATATCATTATCATAGTAAAACAACAACAACAACAGCAGCAACAAAAAACATACATATCTGTTTTTCTGCAAAACTAAAAATGTATTAAATTTATGGACATGGCAAAAATGGCAACGAAACAAAGTTAAAAATCAAATGACATGGAACTGCAGAAAACAAACAAAAAAAACAACAAAAAGAAAACACGTCACGTTTGCGGGAAACGAAACGAGCCTCAAATATCGGCGGTGGTAATGTGCAGCGTTGTGCTTCTGGTGCTGATATTTTGTTGCTGTTCCTGCTGCTGCTGTTGTTAATGCTGATGATGGTTGTTTTCGCTGCTGAATTGCTGCATTTTGTTGCTCTGTTGTTGGCCAAATGCAAAACCAAACAAAGTAACAACAACAACAAAGCCACCATATAACCTTAAACAACAGCAGAGCAATAGCGAAATAAAAAGAAGTTGAAACGTGTAAAAACGAAGCCTCAAGTTCAGCTTAAACGATTTTTATGTTCACCCTTCCCAATTTGGGGTTAAGTTGATATAGGGTCAGAATTTTTAATATTGACGTATGAATTTTATTTTTGACTAAAACGTTTTTAAAAAATTGGTAAATGGCAATTTTTTTTCCAAAATTTCATGTGATTTTGAAGTTTTAAAAAAATATTTTTGGGAATAACGAATTTAATTTAATTGACCGGCAGAACCGATTGTTACAAAGTTAACTTCATTTGAAAGAGAACATAACAAGACATTTTTGGGGGATTTTTTTTAAATTCATAATTATACCCTCACTTTAGTGTGACGAGGGTATATATCATTTGCTACGGAAAAAAGTGTAACACGTCGAAGGAGTGACCTAAGACTCCAAGTATGTTCGGAGGAAATCCGTTTTGGGTCATTTTAAGTCGAATGAGCAATGTCCGTCCGTCTGTCTGTCTGTCTGTCTGTCTGTCTGCTGGCTGGTGCGCACGATAACTCTCGAAAGGAGTAACCGATTGACCTCAAATTTGGTATGTGGTAATATTTTTTTCTATCTCCGGCTAAGTTCGAAGATGGGCCATATTGGTCCACTCCTTCTAGTACCTCCCCCACAAAGGGTTAAAATGTTGTGAAATATTGATTCTTTAATAACTGATATACTACTTATTCGAATCTTTTGAAATTCCACACATAGTATTAGCTTATTAGTCGTTATCAACTCGAGAAAAATGGACGAAGTCGCCACGCCCCTTTTGGTACCTCCCACACAAAGGTACTTTTTTGCACCAAAAGTTAACAGCTTATAACATTAAAACCAGTGTATAAAAATACTTGAAATTTTGTACAGTGTAATGTTTTTATATTGTCTATAGCCCTGTGAAAAATGGGCGTTATTGCCACGCCCCTCTTTGTACCTCCCACACAAAATGGCCAAATCATACCACAATTTAATGTCTCATAACGTTTATACCAGTGCACATAAATGCTTATAAGTCGGCACAGTGCAATGAATTTAAAGTATCTAATGTTCAGCAAAAAAAGGTGTATTTGATAAACCCCTTCTGGTACCTCCCACACAAATTGACAGAATAATTCGAGTAATATTCAATATTACATTACTCACAAAGTGAGGGTATACCTTAGTCGGTTTACCCGACTGAAACTTTCTTACTTGTTTTTTTTAATGTTTTGATTTTCGCGCGATTTCCCTTCGATTTTTTTTTCACAAATGCAGAACAGTATGTATTTAAATTTTTGGGAGTCAATATATTATATTGAGTTATGGATGAAATACTAAGGTAGGTCAGACAATTTTCGACATTTTCTCTTCTGTGTGTAACATATTATAACGGGTTTTCCAATAGGAATGATATGATTTTGAGGTGACGTTTCGGCCATTTGTAATATGTCATGATCTGTCATTTGTTTTTCATTGTATTCAGTAGTGTTTACAATTTCATCATGGGGAGATATATGCAAGAACAACGTTTACAAATTATTCAATTTTATTATAAAAAGCCCATTTTTTTAAATCCAAAAAAAAAGAAACTTTCCATTCGACCTACGACTTTGACAGTCATTAGCAATATTTTAGCTCTCGTTAAGAGCTATCTTTTTGCCATTGACTGATTCCCGATTTGACGTAGCGTTAAGGAGCTAGAGCAAAAATAAACTTTCCGTTCACATTTGAAAATGATGCTGTCAATTTTTTTTTAAATAAAAAAACACTTTCCAGTCGTCCTACGACCTTGACACCCCGAAGCAATATTTTAGCTCTCATTAAGAGCTATTTTTTTGCCATTGACTGATTGTGGCTGCGTGCCACACAGCAAATGAGGCAATTGAATTGTTGCGAGAAAAGTTTGTAGATTCGATTATTTCAAGAAATTGTGATATTGAATGGCCTCCAAGAAGTTGTGATTTAACACCATTAGACTATTTCTTGTGGGGTTATTTGAAGTCATTGGTCTTTCGAAATAAACCAGATTCTCTTCAAGCTTTACAAGTCAATACTGAACGTGCATTTCATGACATACCACTTGATTTTGCGGAAAAAGTGCTCGAAAATTGGGTAATTTGTTCCTGCAGAAGAAGTCGTGGAGGCCATTTGAATGACGTTTTATTTAGAACTTAATTGTATCGATTGTACTTCACATTAAAAAAAAAACTTTTCAATTTCCTTAACAATAAGTGTTGTTTTTTCAAAGAAATCATATCACTCTTATTGGAAAACCCTATATATTCGGCGGAAATCCGTTTTAGGTAATTTTTTGACATTTGAACAATATCCTTCTGTCCGCTTGCGCACGAAAACTCTTGAAAGAAGCAACCAATTGACTGAAATTTTCTATGTGATGATATTTATTTTTACTATCTCAGACTAAGTTCGAAGATGGGCAATATTGTTCTAATCATTCCAGTACCTACAACGCAAAGCGGAATATTCATTTTCTAATAACTTCTGTACTAAAGGGTTTTCCAACAAGAGGTGTTATTTTGGTATTCAAAGAAAAATGCAATTTGTTGAGATAAATGATCGGATGTTTATTTCATAATAAAGAGGAAGGTATGCCGTTAATAATGAAAAACAACATCAGCCAAATGGACACCACGACCACGCTTACAGGACCATATACTTTTCATGAAATTTTCCATAACCAAATCGCAAAGTGGCTGCCCTATGTCCTCGATAGCCTCACGAATTCTAACTTTGAGGTCTTGATTCGACGCTGGGCTGTTGGCGTAGACCTTATCTTTCACGTGGCCCCAAAGGAAGAAGTCGCAAGGTGTAAAATCACAAAATCTCGGTGGCCAATTGTGATGACCTCTTCGAGAGATAACACGGTCCGGAAACTTTTTCCGTAACAGAGCTATGGTTTCGTTGCTTGTGTGGCACGTAGCTCCTTCTTGTTGAAAGTAAACGTTGTCCAGATCAGTACCATCCAACTCCGACCATAAAAAATCATTAATCATCTCTCGATAGCGCAATCCATTCACCGTAACTGTTGATCCAACCTCATTTTCGAAAAAGTAAGGTCCAATGACCCCGCCGGACCATAAACCGCACCAAACAGTCACACGTTGAGGATGGAGAGGCTTCTCAACAATAACTCTTGGGTTTTCCGAACCCCAGATGCGACAATTTTGCTTGTTGACGTAGCCACCGAGGTGGAAATGGGCCTCATCGGCCAAGATGATTATAGGCGTGTTTTCGTTACACTATAAGTGCTTAATTTGTATGGGAAGCTAAGCACTTTTAAGCACTATTAGTTCCCGATGAAGTTTGGTGCTTGTGTTCCTGTCTTAATCGAGTATGATGTTGCCAGATTCGGCACCCTATATTTAGCAATATGGCATCCCATTTTTGGAGAGATTATTATCAATTATTGTGAATTAACGGGAAGAAGAAGAACAAAAATGGGAAATTATTTTAATATTTGCCAAAAGAGTGTAAACAATTGAACATAGAATAGGAAATATGTATATGTTTTATAAATACTTTTCACGATTTTTTGTCTGTTTCGCACTGTTCTTTCTTCGCAACTCATGACGCCATTGCTAGCAGATAGTGAAAATCCGCCACTAGTGCTTATGTGCCAGTTAGTGGAAGTCAGTTGTTTTCGTTGCAAAGTGCTAAACTAAAATTGCTAGCTTGTAACGAAAACATGCCTTATGTATCGTTCGTATCGTTTTTTTGTTCGATCGTTTTGTATCGTTCGATGATCGTGTATCGTTCCATTTTTAGTAATGGCGTAGTTTCTACTTGTCAAATGTCAAATAATAAAAGGTTCAAAAGTAACAGCTACCGAAATACCGGGTGATTCATTGTTTAGTTATCCGAATCTTCTGTTATTGCATACATAGTAAGAGTTTATCTTTCGATATCACCTTGAGAAAAATGGGCGAAGTAGCCACGTCCCGTGTTGGTATCTCCAACACAAAATGGTCATATCATATCCTGCGCTCCGCTTCAAAAAATACATTTGGACAGTAAGTGGACTTAGCACTTTTTCGGCCCTTAGGTCGCTATATAGAATTCTACAAAATCGTTTCTAGTATAATCAGAATGGCTCTCATCTATATTAATTGCAAATTCCGCTAAACCTTTTATATAGCGTTACCAACCGAATGACAAAATGAATATAACTCCGTAACACACGGTGGAGTTTATCCCAAAAATGTCCACGTATACTATATATAGTATCGGTGTTATGCACATACATATACAAAATACATAATATACATGTGTTCAGATCAAATGTACTATCGCATGTACAGAGTTGACTTTTAGTGCAAAAAAGCGTAACACAAATAATCATTTTAATATATTTCTAAAGTGCATATGGCATTTGCATTATATTGGCTGTACAGTCGGTGCGAAAAGAAGGGATCGGCTAAGGACCTTTGCTCAAATTAAATGATAGGTATACACTATTAATATATTAATAAGTATATTCATTAAACTTAAAATAATTTGTGATCTCTGTAGTCCCCTTCAACCATCCTAAGTCACCGACTGTAACAGCCCCCTTGAAATAATAACAACGAAAAATTGCTAACCACCGCGTGTGAGAGACTGTATTGAAAAAGTTGTGGCATTACAATGTATGAGCATGAGTTACAAGCGAACGAGTGTCGCTGTGCTCTTAAAACAACTCGAAAGGTTTTGATATTTGGTTGGCGTTTAAGTCGTGTTTTTCCGTTTTTTTTGCCAACATTTTTTTGTGCATTTTTGCCTGATAATGCTTTTTCACTCCTTTTGTTTTGCTTTGTTTATTCAATGTATTTCAAATGTTAACTTGCGGCAAATTAACAAACAGAAACAGCCGAAAAAATACAACAAAGACAAAAAACGCACCAAAAATGACTATAAACTAAAATAAACTGAAAATAACATCAAAATGTATTGTATCTCGTAGAGAAAAAGTTTGCGAGGTTCGTTAGGCTTCATTCCAATGGAGTTGGTGGAAGTTATTTAATGCATTCACATGCTCTCAATGCACATAGAATGTGTTGCTGGCCGCTGCGGTTTGGGTTTACTCACCACAGGCAAACCGGAATATTCCACCACCACATGGTCTCACACACACATACACACGCAGCCTGGAAAACATTCACTCCCAAGGGGATGCAGTGCAGCAAGCACGTTTCTGGTCGGGAAGGCATAGTAGGGCAGGTCTAAAATGGCCTAAAACTTAACAGAAGAAATGATGAAAGATTTATTTTTGAAAATTTAAATATATCGTATGTACTTGTGGCAGCACTAAGACCGCCGTGTTCGAATGACAGACAATCTGGCAACTTGGAACCATCCAGAGGAAGAGAAAACAACAGCTGATTCGTTGAGAAGTCTTCGCCGTAAACGGTAGCATTTTAAGTAATACTTCATAAGATTTTGTGAACTAGTTTTAGTAATAATAAATAGATTTAAATAGTTGTTAAATGTAACTTATTACTACATCGGCAACTATATACTCTTATCTAAAAATGTTATTGATAGGGAATTGTACAGGGTGTCTCAAAAGAAAGTTTACGAATTTGATATTGATATTGTTATCGAATCTTAAGTGTTTCAAAACATTAAAATCGATGTGAATGTGAATATGTTGTCGATGGGGAATCATGCAAGGTGTCTCAAAAGAAAATGAATAGTTGTTTGTATCATAGTTGACCACCGCTTAATTACACTACGCAACAAATTAATTAAAAATGCTATTATCGTCGAAGCTACCCTTAGTATTTGCACTATAATTTTTGGAGTATATGCCCGATCAGGTCGACTTAGAAACAGGTTCACTTAGAAACAGTGGTTTAGTAACAGTCATTAAAGAAATTGGAAAAATTAAATTTTTTTCCAAAAAAAAAATCCTGGGACAAAAAAAAACATAAACAATTTTTTTAAAGTTGCTTTCTTGAAGCCGGGAGAATATCCTAGTTAGAATCACAAAGATTTGCAGAAATGCATGGATCGGCAAAACAAGGTGGGTCTTCTGACTCACCACAAACTACACTTAGTGCAGTCAAAACCCATAAAGGCTTTTCTGCATAGTGTGGTAATTTTCCATTAGATGGAGCAAAATTTGCTTCTCATTGGACATGGTTGGTGTTTTGTATTAACTTTGGTTAACAATTGTTATTGGAAGATTTTGGAGAAGTGTAACCACATCACAAAGATTTCTTATTCGCTTGCGTGTTGAAGTCAACCATATAGAGCTCCGTATCTCCCAATTGCAGCAGAACTGTTGATAACGAGTGTCACGGCTCAGAAATCATGATCCAGTATGTGTGCTGCCAATTTTTAATACATATTTATACACCGCCATGTATAAAATACTAGTTTCTATAATAATATAGAAACAAAATGGTCTTGAAGCCGGGAGAATATCCTAGTTAGAATCACAAAGATTTGCAGACCAAATAAAAGCAAGCAAACAACATAATAATGCCTATTTGAAAAAAATCTATGGATAAATGTAGAAATTATAGCCCTTTTGGTAGAGGTAAGAGAATTTCAAAAAATCTTTTTTTTTAATTTCTGTTTAAATAGCGATTTTATTATTACATTTATTTATATTATGTACATTTGAGTTTATTTACATGTACAAGCTTCATTAGAAGTAATTGTGAGTTCTTTATTGACGTTTGGAGATTTCGGAATCGGTTTCTCTAATGAGGAACCAAATATAATCTCCCATCATTCTTTCATCCCAGTGCCCTTGGTAACGCCGCCCGATGGACTTCAATTCTTGGTGAAACCTTTCGCCATGTTCGTCACTTACGTCGCCAAGATTCTCGGGGGAAAAGTTTAAATGAGAATGCAAGAAATGAATTTTGAGGGACATATTTACACCTGTTGGAATACATAAAGCGAAAAATAAGTTAGAAGAATACCTACATATGTGTTATATACATAAATATAAAAAAATATATTTCTAACCTATTTTTTCATCATTTTTTAACAAATCATTAATCATTGTTTCATATTGCGTGCTTTTATTGGATCCAAGGAAATTTGAAACTACAAGCTTAAACGACCTCCATGCTGCAATTTCATCCGACGTCAAATATGATTCGAAATTCACATCTTCCATCAGTTTCCTTATTTTAGGCCCATCAAAAACTCCTTCTTCGATTTTTTGAAAAGAAAGGAAAAAACTTTTTAAATATGAGAGTGAATTGCCATCTTTCCTTAAGGCCTTTACAAAATTTTTAAAGAGCCCCAGCTTAATATGCAGTGGTGGCAAAATATCGGCTATCCCAGAGGCATAACATACCAACTACTTTTAAATCGCAAAAAATTTCCCAGTCATGTTAATATTTTATGTATTTTATTATCAATTTAGTCATTGTTTCGTATGATTCCTTAGTGTTGACAGCATGAGCAATGGGAATCGGCGGATTCTGATTTCTGATTTCCGTTGTGTAAGAGTACTGCTTTCAAACTTTCTTTACTGCTGTCAACAAGTAACCGCCATTCCTTTGAATTGTATGTTTGAATTGAAACTTGAATCGCTCAGAGTTGAGTACTCAGTTGAACTTGATGATGTTTCCGTTATTAGGCTGTTAGCTACACTTCGACACTTCCTACACCAATCTATTAACTTAGACAAAAATAGCAGTCCGTATCGTGAATGAATGGTTGTCTCCAAATCATTGGCATTCCAAATTCCACGCGAAGTCTAAAATAAAAACGTTTTATTCCACAAAACATTGTAATACATTAATTGTAAAGTACTTTCCGCAGGCTTCCACTACTCCATCGAGTAAGATTTACATGGCACGAATTACACAAAATACTAGGTGTCCACGGTTCGTTCATATTTTTAACTCGTATACTAAAATATTGCACATATATTTTTTCTATTATCTTACTAAACGCACTTCGATTTTTTTTAATAAAATATTTTCGACTGATGTAGCAGAAATTGTCGGGATCATGTACACATAGTTCTTTGCCTTTTACTCATACTTCGAAATATAACTTTATAATATTTTTCAGAAAATCGACTTATCTCTTTAAGGCGCTGAATTACACTGGCATTGCATATCATGTTTTATGGATGGTTACGAACAACCATAAAACCTCGTCCTCTCTATAATTTTTTTTTTCTGACATCAATCCTCATTAAATAAAATGCAAGTGCAATGTCTCTTATATGTATGTCTCTCTCACATATGGCGAATTCAATATACGCAAAAACATCATTTAAAAATGAAAAAATATGAAACAAGATTTTTTTGAATTTCCCTAACATTTACAAAATGGCTCATAACTTTTACATCTATCCATAGACAGTGTTTTCGTCTTTAGCATGCTGGCTTTTTAAAAATGTAATAAAATATTTTTTTTTTTCGATTTTTTTCTATTTTTTATTGTTTTTTTTTTTTGTACCAGGAAAAAGTGTTTTTTAAAAAAAATCATTTTTTTCTCATATTTTTGACGACTGTTACTAAACCAAAGATTCTACGTGAAAGCGATATTGGAAGCATATGTAACCCTCATAATTCCCTTTAATTTGAGGCATAACACGGCGCAATCGGGCTTATACTTGAAAAATTATACTGAATGAAAATCCAAATACTGAATGTACTTTCCATGAAAGCAGGAATTTAAAAAAAAAATGTTAAAAAAAATTTACCATAAACAATTTTTTAACATTTTTTTCGTGTTTGTGACACCTAGTTGCACCAGAAACTGTTATCCACATCCCTTGGACAACAATTTTGTTGCATAGTGTGCTCTGTCGCTCATTTTGTGTCGCCAAGTAAACTGTTTAATCGCGAAAGTTAGCTATCTATATCATATTAGAATATTTAGCAATTTAATTGGCGAATAAACGTTTCATTTTTATTCATGCTCATTTTGTTCCCCATGGAGATAGCACAATGCCCCCAAACAAGCAGAAGAGTAACGGCGAATTAAATAAAGACGGTACCAAAGAACTAACGAATTGGTTGAACAATATCAAAGAAGCTCAAAGGCAAGAGTATGATTTCTGGTATTGAATAGAACATCTCAAAACAAGAAGAACAATTAAATGACATGTTATCAGAAACGTCATTCAAATGGCCTCCACGATTTCTTCTGCAGGAACGAATTCAATGAAACCAATTTTCAAGCACTTTTTCCACTAAATCAAGTCATATATCATGAATGGCACGTTCAATATTGACTTGTAAAGCTTGAAGAGGGCCGGGCTTATTTCGAAAGACCAATGACTGCAACACAACCCCACAAGAAATAGTCTAATGGTGTTAAATCACAACTTCTTGGAGGTCATTAAATATCACAATTTCTTGAAATAATCGAATCTCCAAACTTTTCTCGCAACAATTCAATTGTTTCATTTGCTGTGTGGCACATAGCCACAATCGGTCAATGGCAAAAACATAGCTCTTAACGAGAGCTAAAATATTGCTCATGGGTGTCAAGGTCGTAGGTCGAATGGAAAGTGTTTTTTTGGATTTTAAAAAATGGACAGCATCATTTTCAAACGTGAACGGAAAGTTTATTTTTGCTCTAGCTCCTTAACGGTACGTCGGATCGGGAATCGGTAGATGGCACAAAGATAGCTCTTAACGAGAGCTAAAATATTGCTCATCAGTGTCAAAGGTCGTAGGTCGACTGGAAAGCGTCTTTTTTTTGGATTTAAAAAAAAATGGACTTAGCGCACGAAAAGTTGCACGATTATTTTGATAATAAAACGGAATAATTTGCAAACGTTGTTCTTGCGTATATCTCTCCATAATGAAATTGTAAACACTACTGAATAAAATGAAAACCAAATGACAGATCATGACATATTACAAATGGCCGAAACGTCACTTCAAAATCATATCATCCATATTGGAAAAACCTTTATTAAAAGCACCTTCCAAGAAAATTGAAATTTTAAAGAAAAATGTTTTAAAAAAAATTACCGTAACAATTTTTTTTTTGATATTCTTTTTGTGTTTAGGACTCCATATTAAAACAGCAAATGTTATGTGCAGCCTTTCGACAAAAATGTTGTTGCATAGTGTTATTCATAAAGGGTGGTTAAATTTTAAGGGCCGATGTTGATTTTGAATAAAACACAAATTATTTAGGAAATTATTGTCACATCTTTTTATTATGATAATATTGGTATGGTTCAATTGTGTATGGAACAAAATATCGGCCAAATGGCACACCTCCATCCGATGGTTCAAATTTTCGATGACACTGAGGCATAATTGAGGTTCTATGCCGTTAAGGTGGCGAATTATCTCATCCTTTAGCTCTAGAATTGTTTCTGGCTTATAGACGTATACCTTTTCTTTCAAATAACCCAAATAACCCCAAAGAAAGAAGTCCAACGGTGTCAAATCACATGATCTTGGCGGCCAATTAACATCGCCGCGACGTGAGATAACACGACCATTGAATTTGTTGCGCAAAAGAGCCATTGTTTCGTTAGCTGTGTGGCAAGTGGCACCGTCCTGTTGAAATCACATATTGTCCACATCCATATCTTCCTATTCGGGCCATAAAAAGGTTCGTTATCATCTCACGATAGCGAACACTATTCACAGTAACTGCCTGACCGGCCTCATTTCGAAGAAGTATGGCCCAATGCAGTCGGCAGCCCATAAACCGCACCAAACGAACTGGGCGAGCAGGCACAGGTGTTTTCACATCTCCTACAGACCCGGTTTGCTGAAATTTGCGTACAATTCTCCCGATTGTAGACACATTTGGTCGATTATGCTGATCAAAAAAACATCACGAAGTGCACGAAATGCATTTTGATTTGAACGCCCATTTTCGTAAAGGGCTTAGAAAACTTTAACGCGTCGCCCGATTGTGTATCTTTCCATGGTTCAAATTGAGTTAGTCTGAAATTGAGAAATGTCAAATGAAATGAAGAAAAAAACTTGACGTTTAGGTGTGGTTCACATTCAACATCGGCCCTTACAATTTAACCACCCTTTATTATTGTAAATGTGAAAAAGAATTTGGGAAATTATAGCGTTCTCCACAGAAACAGGTCATTGATTATAGTTGAATTGAGGAAATGGATTGAAAAATTGTTGGGTGTTGGAGAGTCGCAATTGCATGGGTATACAAAATCTGTTACCCTAGAGAAAGGTTTGCCTTGTAGTCATTTGGAGGTTAATAGCACACTGGATTTTAAGTTTATTTCCAAGCTTGGTCTTGTGCTTGATTGATTGCATTTAGTTCTATGTTATTTATTCCCAATTTTTTTATCTTGGCCTCAATTTATTGAAGTATACACCTTCACATGATATTTAGGAAAAGTTTTGCACAATATGTTGAAAATTATACTTGAAATATATAGATTTGCACTTCCCTTAAATTTGATGAATATACAAAAAATCCTTGATATACACTTCAATTCCAACATTTTTCCATCACCGCTGCTTATTGGCAATTATGCCCTTCGCAGAGCCTTCATTACGACCAAACCCATCTTTGCTAAGCGATTGTAAAATCCCTAGCAACAATACACGTATCACTTTGTTGATATCCATCCGTTGCTTGGGAACTATTTAATTAACAACTTTCGTGGTTTTAAACTCAATATGGTACATTGGAAGTGGCTGCCAATGTTCAACTGGCGCAAATACCATATGTACACCACGACACACTCACACTTTTCGAAGGGAAAGGAGATGAAGGTATTCCATATGAGTCTTTATCGGTTTATTGGACATTTCTAGATATTCATTCTCACATTTTCCATTTTTCCATGAACATATCACCAAGTATCAATGCGATAAAGAAAAATCCCCCCAAACGGAGAACGGTGGCGGATTCAAGCCATACATAAGTATATTGAACAAAAGCCAGCCAGACAAACGGACGAGAGAGGGAACATGTAGTCATACACCAACATATTGTCCATAATGCAGATACTCGTACTTTTATTTTGGAATATAGCTGCGGCGGTTGGCGTTGGTGCGCGCTGTTGCATATACCAATATCCAGCTACAGCTCCAGTTCCATTTGGTCAAAATGTAAATGAATAGTTAACAAAAGCAGTAGCAACAGCCATATCCATAGCCACAGAAACTGAAGCGAAATGCATTCAACGTTGGTGTCAATAGACCGACCAAAACAATATGTCCGTCCAGCCAAGACTTAAAACTCTAGCAAATACCCGGTCGGGCTAACTACGTCAACAAGAGAACACAGCGCCAACGCTCAACGTTCGTGGCACTAAGCGATTGTCTCGATGCATTTCATGCGACTGTGACTCTGGGCCACAGAAGAGCCTAAAGCTGTTGCCGCGTCCGCCGCCAGCCATGGTTCAACAACAATGAACGGCGGCGCAATAACATCAGCAAAACACAAGACCCCAGATCCAAGACCAGACCGAACCGAAACAGAGCAGAGTTGTGTTTTTGTTTTGCGGCAACATGTTCTGCTCGAAAGCGTTGCAATTGTTTGTTCGAACGCAGTTGCTGGTGCTGCGAGTGCATTGCGTCAGTTGGGTTTCCACTGTTGACAGTGGCCGAGCACAATACCTCCGGTCCTGTCCCATTCCATCCTCCCTCCGTCCATCCCCTTCATCGCCGACATACATATCATCTCATCAGACAATACCATGTCCGCCATGGTCTATGGTCGTCGTCGTCGGTGTAAAGTGATCATGCCAAGAGTTGCACTCATACCGACACGTCTGCATTCATTTATGAATAATAGCAGTGTTTTATTTACAAAGATGAATTTATGTAATAACAAGCTTACACTTAAGCGTGAAATTTTCATAGAGTCATCAGATGTAATTTGCTTTACATGCCAAGTAAAACAAATCTAATGTAAGCCACTGATATACATTCGGATATGCAGCGGCAGCAGCAGCAGTGTATGCAACATGGATTGTATTACTCAAGTAGCTCAGTGTTATTTTTCATGCCTAAAGTACACGAAAATATAACACATACACTCACACTCCGCTTCGCCGGTATATATTTCAATAAAGGGTGACGTTGAGGTTGGAATGATCAGAAATGTATATTAAATAGCTAAACTTTTTTAGTTTCTAATTTTCCTAAAGGAATGATCTAAACCTTTGATGAAAACATAAAAAAACAAGTAAGAAAGTTCAGTCGGGTAAACCGACTAAGGAATCACCTCACTTTGAGTCTCAAAACATATTAGTACATTTGTTTATTTTTTTATTTGGTACAAAATGGCCCATTTGTGTGAGAGGTACCAAAAGGGGCTTCCCAATAACGGTCACTTTTCTCTGAACTCTAGGTACTATAAAAGCATTACACTGTAAATAACTTTAAGTATTTATATGCACTGGTATTAGTGCTATAAGCTGTTTACTTTTGGTGTAAAATGGTCCATTAGTGCGGGAGGTACCAACAGGGGCGTGCCAATTACGGCCACTTTTCTCTAGACTCTGGGTACTATAAAAACATTACACTGTACAAAATTTCAAGTATTTGTATGCACTGGTATTAAAGTTATAAGCTGGTAACTTTTGGTACAAAATGGTCCATTTTTGTATGGGAGGTACCAAAAGGAGCGTGGCAATAATGCCCATTTTTCATTGTATTGTAGGTACTATTAAACCATTACACTGTACAAACTTTCAAGTCTTTGTATGCACTGGTAATAAAGTTATAAGCTATTAACTTTTAGTTCAAAATTGTTCAGTTGTGTGGGAGGTACCAAAACGGGCGTGGCAACTTCACCCATTTTTCTCGAGGTAATAGTGACTAATAAACTAACACTATGCGTAGAATTTCAGGGGATTCAAGTAAGTAGTATAGAAATTATTAAAAAATCTATATTTCCCAAAATGTTGACCCTTTGTGGGGGAGGTACTAGAAGGAGTGGACCAATATGGCCCATCTTCGAACTTAGCCGGAGACAGAAGGAAATATTCCTACATACCAAATTTGAAGTTAATCGGTTACTCCTTTCGAGAGTTATCGTGCGCACCAGCCAGCAGACAGACAGAAGGACGGGCGGGCGGACATTGCTCATTCGACTTAAAATGACACAAAACGGATATCCGTCGAACATACTTAGGGTCTTAGGTTACTCCTTCGATGTGTTGCACTTTTGGTTCGTAGCAAATAATATATAAGGTGAGGTGATAATTATAATTTTCCTAAAGAAATTATCTCAACATTTCCGATGGAAGAGATCTCAACTTTTCCTAAGGAAAATATTTCAGCTTTTGAAGTTGAAATAATGCGTGTAGGAGCATTTTATCGCTTCTTCTATGGATTACGACGGTACACAGCCTCCTTAGAACCCTAATTTGTACATGTGCCCATGGGAACCCCTTGCTACACCTATGGATCCAAACTTGGGGAATAAAACAGAACTGGGTTTTCTTATTGAGTGACCGGAGGTCGATCTTTATTTACACCTCCCAGGCCATAAGACGATATTGCAAGCAGAAATTCGAGCAATCACGGATTGTGTGAACTGGCTCAGTAACACCAAACAGCCCAACTACGCTAATATCTTCACATATAGCCAAATGGCGATCAAAGCAATACCATCCGAATGGGTCAACTCCAGAACTGTGTACAGTTTGGACTCAAAGTGCAGAGTACTTCAAGCAGTAAACTTGGAAAAAATCAAAGTTGCTTAATGCCACGCAGAATGAGTTTAATCACTGTGCAGTGATGGATCACAAAACTATGTGGGATAGCGAAACAGTGGGAGAAACTACAAAGATAGGGTCACCCCACACCAAGTGATTGTAAAACAAGTAGTCTACAGAAACTAAGCAATATCGAGACCAGTGTACTGGACGACCACTCATTCCTAGATCATTATGAATCACACATACAATCTCTCCGAAAACGTACCTAAATCTGCCCTCCACAGAAATTCGAGCACATCACAACATCATTACATAGTTTGCTTGAAGAAGCCTGACCCAAACCCAGGTACAAGAGTGGTGGTGGACTTCCGAGTTAAAGGCTAGGAAAAGACCTGCAACAAGCTTTTCAATAAGCCCAAACTACTGGGGTCACTAATGACTGGGATGCCTATAAAGATAAACTCAAAATCTACAGGGTTTTCCAACAATACGTGTTATTTTGAATCACCCGGTATTTCGGTAACTGTCACTTTTGAAGCTTTTATTCTTTGACATTTGACAAGTTGAAACTACACCAGTACTAAAAATGGAACGATACACGATCATCGAACGATACAAAACTATCAAAAAACGATACAAAATTATGTTGACTAATGAGGCCCATTTCCACCTCGGTGGCTACGTCAACAAGTTAAATTGCCGCATCTGGGGCTCGGGAAAACCCAAGAGTTATTGTTGAGAAGCCTCCCATGGTCCGGTGGGGTCATTGGACCTTACTTTTTCGAAAATGACTTTGGATCAACCGTTACGGTGAATGGATTGCGGTATCGGGAGATGATTAATGATTTTTTTAATGTCGGAGTTGGCTGCTATTGATCTGGACAACGTTTACTTTCAACAAGACGGCGCTACGTGCCACGCAAGCAACGAAACCATTGCCCTGTTACGGGAAAAGTTTCCGGACCGTGTTATCTCTCGAAGAGGTGGTCACAATTGGCCACCGAGATCTTGTGATTTAACACCTTGCGACTTCTTCCTTTGGGGCCACGTAAAAGATAAGGTCTACGCCAACAGCCCAGCGTCGATTCAAGACCTCAAAGATAGAATTCGTGAGGCTATCGAGGACATAGGGCAGCCACTTTGCGATTTGGTTATTGGAAAATTTCATGAAAAGGATATGGTCCTGTAAGCGTGGTCGTGGTGGCCATTTGGCTGATGTTGTTTTTCATTATTAACGGCATACCTTCTTCCTCTTTATTA
Organism: Eudasyphora cyanicolor; assembly: GCA_963930755.1. NCBI lineage: Eukaryota > Metazoa > Arthropoda > Insecta > Diptera > Muscidae > Eudasyphora > Eudasyphora cyanicolor. Next base: position 218,489,507 of record OZ005735.1, on the reverse strand, counting down.
TGAAATAAACATCCGATCATTTATCTCAAAAATGGCATTTTTCTTTGAATACCAAAATAACACCTCTTGTTGGAAAACCCATTATAAAAATGAGCTAACGAAAGCACAAAGACGTTCTTGGTATACCTTCCTCGGAGAAGTGGAAACGATCTCGGATGTCACAAGGCTGCGTAAGATATTATCCGCTACACCCTGTACATTGGGTTACCTGTAGGATGTGGACAACAACTGCTCGACACACATTTTCCGGGGAACTTACCGACATAACTCGAGAAACAGCATGACCAAGAAGAGAGCTAAAGGACTGCAAGCATTGCTAGGTTGTTGACTGAGATTCAGGTGGGCAATTAACAGTTTGGATCCCTTTAAATCACCTGGACCAGACGGTATTGCTCCAGCAGAACATGCAGAACCTAACCTAACCTAAGTCTTGCTTTCCAAAACTGTAACCACGTTTGTGAACAGATGGACCTCACAAGGAGGAGTACTGTCGCCACTAATGTGGAACCGAGCTGTGAATGAAATTTTGCTAGATGTACAGGGTTACCATACGTCCTCCTTTTTAACCAGTGTCTTCCCGTCCTCCCTCCGTTTTCAAAAATGATCGATTTGTCCTCCTTTTGCTACAAATTACAATTTTTCAAAAACAGTAAACCTCCACATGAATTATACTCGCAACTACTTTTAGTACAAAGTTAGTACTACAATAATTGAGCTCGATGACTGAAATTTGGTACAGATACTACTTATAGCTGCAGGTAACTTGGGATTAAAAATGAGCAATATCGATACATTTTTAGCATCTTCTGTCCGATTTGACTTATTAACGCCATAGAGACTGCAAATTTCAACTGGTCGAACTGAAATTTGGAAGTATGTATATCCAGAACCCTTTCGACGAACAATGGTCATCATAGGTCCATGTTTTGATATAGCCACCACACAAAGGTACCTTAAGATTTTACTTCTTAATGCAAGAAACTCAACAAATTTCAAAGAATCAAAAAACAGTTGACATGCAATCTATGGTGTAGGGTATGCAAAATTCGGCTTGTCAGATCTTAACGCCGCTTCACTTATTTATTATAATTAACACCTAAAAATTATTCGAGCTGTACCCACTTTAAAGTACGCCGAGTGTCTGCCTGTCTCATTAAAAATTGTTTCTTAAGTACAGGTCGCACTTTCAATCCGATCTTGCTGAAATTTGACAATAAGGGTTTTTTCATACCTGGGAAGAAATTGGTCAAAGTCGGTTCAGATTTAGATAAAGACCCTATATAAATTTTCTTTCCGAATTGGCCTTTTAGCGCCACAGAAGCTTTTTCATACCCAATCACTTTGAAATTAAGCAGGATGGAGTTTCTTGATCCATGGGCCCACATTGTCGAATTTGGATAAATCGGCTCAGATTTAAATGTAGCACCCAAGTACAAACCTTGACAAATTTGAAGACAATTTGTTCAGATTTAGATTTAGTCCTCCGATTTGGCATCTAAGCGCTATAAAATACAAATTGTTCTACAAATCATTGTCATAGGAAATTGTATTTTTTAAATGTCCTCCGAAAGTTTCCAACTCTTTTTGTAAATGTTACAAATGTCCTCCTTTTCTGACACAAAAGTCCTCCTTTTCGAAAAAAGGTTATGGTAACTCTGTAGATGTAGCACGTTGTGGCTGCAAGGTCGTGGCATATGTGGATGACTTGGAAATCGCAGTAACTGACAAATTCCTCGATCTCTTCGGAGACATCTTAGAGGTAGCTCTGATCAAATTGGCAAGATGGACCAGAAGCAATAGGTTTGGGCGTAAAACTTTTTGGGCGTAAACGTATTTGAAAGTGTAAGGAAGGCCAACGTCGCTTTATATTCCTGCAAAATGCTGTAGGGTCGAGGTGGGGCCTCTCTCCTAAAATCGTCCATTGGATATATATAGCAGTAGTACGTCCAATACTATTATACGGCATTGTGGTATGGTGGACGGCAACTGATAAACTGACCATCAAACCTCATATCAAAGGTTCAGAGAACTGCCTGCCTGACCATAAGCGGAGCCTTAAGGACTACAGCGACCGAGTCTCTACAAGCCCTACTCCATATACTGCCGATTAATATTGTGGCGAGAGAAGTTGCAACCAAAGCGGCAATAAGATTAAACTGCCTATCAATGTGGAGGTACAAGAACTACTAGCTGTGGAGATGAGGAAGGTGGAGAGCATTGAGCACTTGCTATGAGACTGTCTCGACGACTGTACATACTGGGGTCTGCCTTTCTAAGCAGTCTAACAGATCTTTCCGGTGCCGATATTCGTACTATCAGTAAATTTGTATATCAAACAAGTTGGTTTCGATTAAGGGCATTTCAGCCCGTGGTAATACTAGGGACCTAAACTGGTCTATGTAAGTTGGTAAAAAAAATAAGGCTACCACCCTTACCTAATTCCCTGTATAATATAGGGGTCCTAAGTTTAATTTCTCTATTATCTCTTCTACAAGCCTGCAAAGTTTTGTCGTAATCGTTTGTCTGGTTAAGACACGGTGGAATTATTTCCCCTATTGTGGGCGATTCCTATTGAAAATGGGTAATATTGGTCCATGTGTTCATATGGCCCCCATATTATTTATATTCACCTAAATTTGACTTCTTGATGTAGAAAATAAATTTTGAACAAGCGATCTGACTGCAATTGTTGAGCATACATTTAAGTTTTTCGTTTCTCGTTGCGATATAGCCCCAATATGAAGGTCCCAGATGATGAGTTTGACTTCTCATTTCTCCCTGCATTCCTTGGTAAATAATGATGGAATGTACGAGTATAATACACTCGGCTCGCCCGATTTTAGTCTTACCTTACTGGTTAAATATCCCATCATTCTCACACTTGTTTTTCCAACCCCCCCACCCCCAAAAACAGCAGCTTCGCGACAATAGCCAAACCACAATTCAGATCTAATTTTTAGGTTGGCTTTTGTGTGTGTGTGTGCGTGTGCCTCTGTCGGAATCTCTTATTTTAATAATATTTATTTTTGTTACTTAAGGTTACTAAACTGAAACTGAAGTGCGGCTAACAATGCTAAAAGCCAAACCGAATAAAACAGAAACCGAAACAAAAATAGATGTTGTAGCTCTGCGCCTCGAAGAGTACACAATGTGGGGGGATTTAATATAAAAAAATGCAGATCATGTTGCAGCAACATTATCCAATTTTTCCATTATGTGGCGATGTGGAGTACGAGTAGTCGACGACGATGAGAGTACCTTTGTGCCGCCTCAGTCGTCATCTGTAATGAAAAACAATTCGGTGCTGATAAAGGCGATGGCAATGCAATTGTGGACTTTTCATTGTTTTTTTTTTTTTGAATGGAATGAATGCAAATGAAAACGAATACAAATTCGTCGTCGTCGTCGCCGTCGACATCGCTGATACTTCGGTTGTTGTTGCCGTTTCGAATTCGAATAAATTCATTTCTCAATGCTCTGTTTGCAATCGAAATGCAATGCATGCTCCCAAGGACATTAAATGCATCCATCTCTCACATCTCAACTCGCATCTCATCTCGTTCGTCCGAATTTCATTCGCTTCGATTCTATTGCTGTGGCATATCACTCCATTGGGCTGCTTGAATCTTGGAGGCGTCAGGCGGTGTTGCAAGTTTTGCTGTAGTTGCAGATTGAAGTGTTGTTAGTTGTTGTTGGATGTTTTCCATTTTCATCTAATATTCTATTGTTTCAATGCGGTCTTTTGTTGCCGCCAACATTTCCATTGAATGTAATCTTATTGTTGGCCGTTGCCGATGCCGATGTCGATGCCAATTGCCGCCGCTGTTGATGTAACCTTGTTTTAATTATTCTTTATTTCAGGTTTGTTGTTTTGTTTTTTCGTATCTTGCTCTAGAATTTTATTGTGAAGACATCCATCCATTGCATTCATTTGCCTTCTTTCTACACATATATATATATATATATATATATACATATCATTGGGTATTGAGTTACCAAATTGTAACACGCATGAGGCAAATTGGCAGAAGATTTTAGATTGTTTTTGCGAAATATTTAACACGAAACACGGCAAATTAAGACAAAACATGAGGAATATAAAATTTCTTGGGATTTTTTACTTTTGGCTGGATCTTATCTTTAAGATATTTCGTAATTTTTTGGTAACTTCATAATATTGCATCGCTCTTATCTCTGACTTTAATTTGAATCAAACAAAAATTACACTATGAAACAAAATGAAACTTTTTCAAAAATAACAATGTTCTGACAACGGACTCTGATAGAGGGGGTAAAATCTGGAATATATATACGTGTATTGGCGTTTTGAAACTTTAAGTATGAAGGTCATTTTAGAGGGATGTTAATATTTCCCCCTTTTTCACATTCTTATGATGAATCGGCAAAGGAAACCTTGTGATCCTTACATCTTATGTATAGGATATGTTTAGCAATATTACATAAAGCACTACAAGGAACATTTCTGTGGAACATTTTAACCATCTAGCTCCTTCACATAACGGCAATTTTTGGATCTATTTTAAAAAATCGTGAAAAGCACTCCTAAAAATGGGGAAGGCTGGGATGAAATGTTCTACAAAAATGTTGGCCATACAATTTTACTATATGTGTCAGAACACACCAAAGCCCAAAATTAAAAAAAAACACCGAAAACAATCAGATTCTAGTCAATTCCACTTTACTGGTATCGCTATTGCTTCGAACGTCATGTCGTATAAGTAATGTATGTAATTCATTCAACCTAGAGTCTCGAACAGGCCAAAGAGGCCTTCGGTAGCTTAGTGGTTAGTGCATTAGACTTGGATCCCGAAGGTGCTGGGTTCAACCCCCAGCCAGGGCACCGGAAAAATTTAACATCTACATTTCCTTTTTCATCATAATTCAAGTTTCTGCAGCTAAAAGTAACTCACCGGGCGCACTACCACTACAACAATATCTGATCACCCAAGTCAACAGGGAAGCTAAAAATAGACATAACACCATGACTATTAAACAGATATGCAGCGCTTCTAGTGGAGAATAGAAACGGCAACACTCAAATAACATCCATTCCCTGAAATTAACAGACGAATGTTAATTTACAACCACAACATTGAGTACATGAAAACAACATAAGGTTCCCGCGATAATCGGATATATGCCGGAACGAAGTCTGTAATAGTAATAGACTTAGGGATTATCAACGCAGCGTCTCCAAGCTGCTACAAAAACAACAACAGGGTTTTTGCTGGAATTTGACTGTTTTTTTTGTGTTTGTGTTATGATTTGGGATTTAGTGTGTTCTGACACATATAGTAAAATTCTTGACGTGATAAAGTGACAGACATGGTTAAATATTTTAAGGTGGGTGTAGAGCTCCAATATTTTAGGTCGTTACTAACATATAGACCAAAACAAATATTGAATCACTTTATTCTTCCGTCCGTCTGTATGTCCATTTATTCCTATGGTCAAAGTGCAGGTCGCAAATATGAAGCGATCTTAAGGAAAATTGTCGCATAGATACAAATTAGATCGGAATATATAAAACTTTTGTGTGCGTTTGTTAGCCAATGAGTGTTGAAACGACTGAAACGACTGAACCGACTAAGATCACATCCACAAAATTTATTCGGCCAGCCAAGAATAAGGTTCACAATTATGTTAGGATCCACTAGATGGCGGTTAAATTGTCAAGCTATAAACGAACTCTTAATTTATGGTAAAAAATTATTCATATTCATAATATTGGTCAAATAATACCAACATTATTTGCAGTTTTTCCAGAATCATGTGAGACATTGTTTTTCGTACCGGCAATGAAAATTCAAATCGGTACGAACTCATACGTGTGATAGGGAACAGGGGTCAGTTCGCCCTTTATCGGGCAAGAAAATATTTTGAACCAAAACGTTTATTTTTCAATAGGTACAGTTAAAAAAAGAAACTAACTTTTTTTAAAAAATTTTTTTTAAAGGTTTTTGAGTCTTTTATTCAAGAAATAGTCCTTTGTAACATAAATGTTACATTGCCTGAAAAGGCCACCAAAAAAAACATTAAGTGAATAAATTTATTAAAGGTGATATTATTACATTATTAGCTATACACTTATGCACTGTATTTTACAAAAAAATACACCGTTAATTGCGAAATAAATACTTTTTTTCATCAGCAAACTCTAACACTTGTTGCGTTCTCTCAAAATTTTTTGAAGTAAACTTTTGGCCCGAAAAAAAAAGTAAACAACAGGCTGTTTCGCTCTATCTCATAAGCTTTATATGAAGTACAGTTCGTGTCAGATATGATACAATAACCAATTTACCTAAATTTAACACTAATAGAGAAATATAGTCAATATTTGGGTTTGTAGCATTACTGTCACATGGCCCGATAAAGGGTTAACCTTATCATGGTATTGTCATTAGAAGTGATGAATTACCATATTCTGACATATCCTTACTTAAAGAGATACCTATAGTACGTGCTATTTAATGGTTAAAAAGACAAATCTGATCCTCTACTATGGAGCTGATAATTCAACATGACGTATGGTAAGGAGTAGATAACCCAACTAGCCGTATATTAAGTAACATTCAAAGCCACTGTTGGCCCTTTGCTAGGTAGTAGATAATCAAACTGGTCGTCTACTTAAGACTGGATAAATCAACAGATCATCTACTAAGAAGTTTATATCGTAATTGGTATTTTACTAGGGAGTAGATGATCCAACTGGTCGTCTGTAAAGGAGTATATAACCTAACTGGAAGTCTATTAAGGAGTAGATGAACGAATCGAGTTTCTACTAAGGAGTGAATAACCCAACTAGTCATCAACTAAGATGTAGGTAAGCCTACTGTTCGTGTCCTAAGGAGTGGATAACCTAACTGGTTGCTTAAATAACTGGAGCAGATAACCCAACTGGTCGCCTACTAAGGAGTAGATAATCTGCGTTTACTAAGGAGTAGATAACCTAAGTGTACTCTAATAATTCAACTTGTTCTATACTAAGTAGTAGATAACCCAACTGGTCATCTAGTAAGTACCACATAAAGCAACTAGCATATTACTAAGTTGTAGATAACTCAACTTATCATCTACTAAGAAGTAGATAACCTAACTGTTCCTTTACTAGTAAGTAAATAACCCAACTAGACGTCTACTAAGGATTAGATAGCCCAGCTGGACGCCTACTAAGGAGTAGATTACCAAACTGGTTCTTTACTAAGGAGTAGACAACCCAAGTAGTCGTCAACTAAGAAATAGATAAGTCAACTGTTCGTTTACTAAAGAGTAGATAACCTACTTTGTCCTTTACTAGGGGTTATATAACCCAACTTGTCGCCTACTAAGGAGTATATAACAGAACTTGTTCTCTACTAAAGAGAAGACAACCCATCTAGTCGTCAACTAAGAAGTAGATAAGTAAAGGACCTAAATGGTGCTTTATTAGGTAATAAATAACCCAACATGGCGTATTCTAGGGAGTATGTATATAACCCAACTGGTCGTCTACTAAGAAATACATAACTTAACTCACCCTTTACTAGGGAGTAGATAACTCAACTGGTCATTTACTTACAAGTAGATAATCTAACTGGTCCTTTACTAGGGAGTAGATAACCCAACTGGTCCCTTACTAGGGAGTAGGTAATCCAACCTGAACTGATCATCTAATAAAAATTAGTTAACCTAACTGGTCCTTTACTAGAGAATAGATAACCCAAAATGTCGCCTACTAATGCGTAGATTATCAGACTGGTTCGCTACTGACAAGTACATACTAGTCGTCAACTAGGAAATATATAGGCCAACTGTTCGTTTACTAAGGCGTAGATAACCGAATTGGTCCTCTACCAGAGAATATATAACCCAACTTATCGTATTCTAGGAAGTAGATAACCGAACTGGTTGTCTACTAAGAAGTAGATAACTTAACTCATCCCTTACTAGGGCGTAGATAACTCAACTTGTAATTAACTTCGTAGTAGATAACCCAACTGATCCTTTACTAAGGAAAATATAACCCAACAGGTCGTCTACTAAGTTGTATATATGTAACCCTACCGATCTTATACTAAGTAGTACATTTCTCTGATGTAGTTGTATGATGACATACCACATCCAGTAATATAATTTGGTACATTCAACCCTAATTAGTTGATACAAATCAATCCCTAATTCATGAGATTAGGTGTAGGTTCACATCTGACGAGTGCTGGTATCCCAAATCTGGCCACCTTTGGAAACAAAATTTTCAGTCATTTATATCTCATTATGATACGAAGTCGTTTGCCTAAGCATAAGCTGGACTTTATGTACTACAGCGACAAAGTCTCTACAAGTCCCACTCCATCTACAGCCGGTTGATACTGTGGCTAGAGAACTTGCAACCAGAGGGGCTTTAAGATTAAACTGTCTATCAATGTGTAGGTACAAAAACTACGGCCACATGAGTATATCATAATGTAGCGCTGTGGTAACCAACCTACCGAGTGGACTATCAACCAATGGTGTACACTTTCGAAAGTAACTTTGCCACTACGATACCTGACAGAGAGGACTGGGATGTCGGAATACCAGGAAATATAAACTAGATCCACTTCTATACAGATGGTACGAAGCTTAATGAAAAGGTTGGCTTCGGTTTACACTGTAAAGAGCATAGTCTTGATACAGCCCAGAGACTTCCAGATACTTGCAGTGTCTATCAAGCTGAAATAATGACAGTAATTAAGTTGCCAAGTGGCGTCATTTATTCCGACAGTCAGGCTACCATTAAATCTATGGAGGCTACATCCCTAAATTCACAAACAGCCCTCGACTGGCGCAGATCTCTCAACGAGAAGGCTGAGCGGTTTAACATATACCCCGTTCGGCTACCAAGGCATAGGGATATCCCGGGGAACTGCAAAGCCTATGATCTTGCCAGGAAAGGGACGAGATTATAAATTCTCGAAGAAATTTCATATCTTGGTTCGCCACTATCCACGTGCAAGCTTTGACTTAGGCAATAGGAAGTCTAATGAAAAATGAACAGAAATTGACACATGCAGGATAGCTAGACAAATATGGTCTAAATACGACCTAAGAAGGTCAAAATATCTCCTCGTATTAGAAAGGAAAGACTGTCTAGGTTAGTGTCAGCTCTGACGGGACATTGCCTGATATGCGGACACGTCAGGAGGTTGGGAATTGGGTCCATTGACTTCTGCAGAAGCTGTGGAGATGATTCAACTCCTGCTTTGTAAATGATGTCTGGATATACTGGGATCGGCCTTTCTAGGAAATTTTACAGAACTTGCCGGCACCGATGTTCGTATAATTGATAACTTTGTGTATCAAACTGATGGGATCCGATAAGACGCAACTATCACAAGGGACCTTTATTGATCTATGTGAGCTGGTAACTACGGGTCCATCCTAACCTAGCCTAACTGGTCCGTTACTAGGGATTAGATAACTCACACTAGTCATTTACTAAGAAGAAGATAACCTGACTGGTCATTTACTAGGGAGAAGTCGTAAATAACCCAACTGGCTATCTACTAAGTTGCAGATAACCCAACTGACCGTCTAGTAAGTAGTATATTTCTCGGGTGTAGCTGTCACCATGCAGCATCCACCAATATATTGTGTTATATTCAACCCATAGGGATATTTCTGTGTCCCATAGGGATATTTCTGCATATCCTTGGGAAAATTGCTCTGCAGTACTTCTCATCTATTTATAATTCGAAGTCCCTAAGTATCATAAAAGTGTACCACAAAAATCAATAGATCACTTTTTGCTCATACGACATTAATGTCATATGTTGAATATTCGAAACCAACAACCACAAATTGTTTATCCCATTGAAATTATACCCTAATTATTATAAAGTGTATTTCAATTCAAACTAACCAATTTATTTTTTTGTTGTTTCAGGTAAATGCAGTTTTATTTGTCAATTAAATTTTTGGTGTATGACATTATGTGGTAAGAAATATTTAATTTGATACTTTCTCCACTTGGCGATTGAATACAAACGGCTGTGTTTTTTATTCTAAACCACCAGTAAACGCATCGTATTTCAGTCATTGCCAATCAATCAATCGCCGAGCATTCTGCGATAATTACACTATGCAACAAATGAACACTTTTTGAAAAATACACGGACTTGATAGTATAGGTTCGATTCTACTACAAAAGGGTAGTACAGGGCTTTCCAATAAGAGTGATATGGTTTCTTTGAAAAAAAGAACACAGTTATTTTTAAGGAAATTCAAAAGTTTTTTATTAAATGTGAAGTACAATCGATACAATTCAATATTGACTTGTAAAGCTTGAAGAGAGTCTGGTTTATTTCGAAAGACCAATGACTTCAAATAACTCCACAAGAAATAGTCTAATGGTGTTCAATCACAACTTCTTGGAGGCCATTCAATATCACAATTTCTTGAAATAATCGAATATCCAAACTTTTATCGCAAAAATTCAATTGTTTCATTTGCTGTGTGGCACGGAGCCACAATTGGTCAATGGCAAAAAGATAGCTCTTAACGAGAGCTAAAATATTGCTCATGGGTGTCACGGTCGTAGGTCGACTGGAAAGTGTTTTTTTGGATTATAAAAAAAAGAGCTTAGCATCATTTTCAAATGTGAACGGAAAGTTTATTTTTGCTCTAGCTCCTTAACGGTAAGTCAGGGGCCTAATTACCGCATCCGTTTCGTATCGTAATTCGATTACGTGAGATCTAATAACTCTAACATTTATGTGCAGATATTGATGAAATTTCAGCATATCGTTCCAAAGGTTATTCATAAATTATTTATATAAAAATAAGCGAAGAAATAATTTCCCAATTACTCGTTTTATGCTCTTGAAGATTCAGATTACGATACGGAACGGATGCGGTAATTAGGCCCCAGATCGGGAATTGGTCAGTGGTGAAAAGATAGCTCTTAACGAGAGCTAAAATATTGCTCACGGTTGTCAAGGTCGTACTGACATTTTTTTTTTTGATTTAAACAAAAATTTCTTAGCGCACGAAAAGTTGCAATTGGAGAACGATTATTTTGATAATACAGGGTTTTCCAACAAGAGGTGTTATTTTGAATCACCCGGTATTTCGGTAGCTGTCTAGGTTTAGGTTTAGGTTAGGTTGGCAGCCGTATTTTTTTAAAGAAGCTCACATAGACCAGTTTAGGTCCCTAGTGTTACCACGGGCTGAAATGCCCCTCATCGAAACCAACCTGTTTGATATACAAATTTGTCGATAGTACGAATATCGGTACTGGAAAGATCTGTTAGGCTGCCTAGAAAAGCCGACCCCAGTATTTCCAGTCGTCGTTTGCTCAGAGCGGGGCTGTCGCATAGCAAGTGCTCAATGCTCTCCACTTCTTCCTCATCTCCACAGCTTCTGCAGAAGTCATTAGAGCCAATACCCAATCTTTTGGCGTGTTCGCCGATCAAGCAGTGTCCCGTCAGAACTGATACTAACTTAGACAATCTTTGTCTCTCTAGTGCGAGGAGATATTTTGATCTTCTCAGGTCATACCTTGGCCAGATTTGTCTAGCTACTCTGCAGGTGCCGATTTCTGTCCATCTTTCGTTGGACTGCCTGATTGCCTCAGCCAAAGCTTGCACGTGGATAGTGGCGCACCAATATATGCAAATTCTTCGAGAATTTGTAATGTCGTCCCTTTTCTAGCAAGTTCATCGGCTTTGCAGTTCCCCGCGATACCCCTATGCCCAGGGGTAACTTCGCTATTACTAAAAATGGAACTATACGCGATTCAGCAATGCATTGAAATTATTGAAATTCGAAATCATCTTGACTGATGAGGCCCATTTCCACCTCGGTGGCTACGTCAACAAGCAAAATTGTCGCATCTGGGGCTCGGAAAACCCAAGAGTTATTGTTGAGAAGCCTCTCCATCCTCAACGTGTGACTGTTTGGTGCGGTTTATGGTCTGGCGGGGTCATTGGATCTTCCTTTTTCGAAAATGAGGTTGGATCAACAGTTACGGTGAATGGATTGCGATATCGAGCGATGATTACTGATTTTTGATGGTCGGAGTTGGATGGTATTGATCTGGACAACGTTTACTTTCAACAAGACTCCGCTACCTGCCACACAAGCAACGAAACCATTGCTCTTTTACGGGAAAACTTTCCGGACCGTGTTATCTCTCGAAGAGGTGATCACAATAGGCCACCGAGATCGTGTGATTTAACACCTTGCGACTTCGGGCCACGTGAAAGATAAGGTCTACGTCAACAGCCCAGCGTCGATTCAAGACCTCAAAGATAGAATTCGCGAGCCTATCGAAGACATAGGGCAGCCACTTTGCGATTTGGTTATGGAAAATTTCATGAAAAGGATATGGTTTTGTAAGCGTGGTCGTGGTGGCCATTTGGCTGAAAAGGATATGGTTTTGTAAGCGTGGTCGTGGTAGCCAATGTACATATATGTATATATATATATATATACATTAGGGCAGGTCGATTTAAAAATCGCCCATTGCTCAGTGAAAATCGTATTATAGGGATCAAAATAAGAAACTTTGCCGAAGGAACCATACCTCTAAAACGAATTCTGATGTCCCGAAAAAATTCCACTTTGACCCATTTAGAGTGCTCCAATCGAGTCCAAATGTATGACCGACCCCCCTGAGTGAAGTGCTCAGTGAAAATCGTATTCTAGGGATCAAAATAAGAAACTTTGCCGAAGGAACCATACCTCTAAAACGAATGTTGATGTCCCGGAAAAAATCCCACTTTGACCCATTTAGAGTGCTCCAATCGAGTCCAAATGTATGGAACCCCCAGGGGGTTCCATGGGGTGTGCCACTAGCATGGGTGGGTCGGGCCTCCAAAGTTAGTGGGGTCGGTCATACATTTGGTGGGATTTTTCAAAATTTGCCCCTACCCAAAAGTTCGACCCAAATTCCGGGACATCAGAATTCGTTTTAGAGGTATGGTTCCTTCGGCAAAGTTTGTTATTTTGATCCCTAGAATACGATTTTCACTGAGAAATGGCAACTTTTTTTGCCTCCCCACAAATCGACCCGGCCTAATATACATTGACCTAATAGTAAATGAAAGTAAATTATTAGGAAAAATATATAATAACTTATTATTAAAATTATGTTTGTGACTTTAAATAGCCGAACGGTACTGCAAGATTTTATCACAATTTTTGGGACCAAATGACCATCACTTAGTATAATTGATAAGATCAAAGATGTACTGTAACATATTAGTTTGCGGAGATTTAACAATTTATGTAATTAAGAGGCACTAATTTCATACATTTTTAAACATTTTTCAAAATAAGGTGATAGATTGTCTTTGACTCTGGAGTTTTAAAATTCTGTGGGAATTGTTTCATACTTCCATCATTCACCGTTCGATTAATTAGCAATCGAACGAATCGTAGCTATTCATTAAAGCTTTCTGCGACATAAATTCAATGCTGAACTTTCTTACACACATTCATACTCGTATGTATGTTGTCTGAAGTCATTAATCTTTTGTCGTTAGCGAACAATTTTCTTAGCTTTTACTATCACTTCAAGGTAGATTAGCTTGAGAAAGGGTGATATTATTTTAATCGAGGTTTTTTAACAAGATATTTATGTTATTGAGACGATTTTCACAATTTTCGTTAAATAAACCGTATAATTATGTATATAACAACTGCAAAATTTCACCTTCCCTTTCACATAAAGTACTGGATTAAATATGTAGACATATTTAATGGTTGCAGTGATACAAAAATTAAATATGACATTGTTTTGTAAATACTCGTACATACATATTTATAAAAAAAAATATTGCATTTTTTCCCCTCTATGCATAAAATGCAAAATACGTTTTTCTATATTCAAATGACAAAATGAATATAATTTCCTATGTTTCTATTATTTTTTTGCCGGTGAACTCAAAAGGAAAACCTCCTTAAACAAAGTCAATAACGTAGGGTTGATAACTCTTTTTTCCGCTGCTCAAGACCAATTCAAATTCAAACGTACGGCGACAGGTAATGAACAAAACGTTTCTATGCAAATCAAGTGAAATTCAAATGACTCCGCTTTACTTCATTCACGTCATAGAAAAAGGAAGGCAGACACAGGCATGGACGGACAAACAGGCGATTATATATACTCCAAGTGCTGATTATCTCTGAACTTGCAATTAAATATCTCAGGCGGTTAGTGAAGAAAGCAAAAAAAACACAAAACAAAAATAAAAATCAAGATCGTTGATAAAATACACACCCGGGATGTGCCACCGACTTTTTGTCTTTTTTTTTTTTTGAAAACAAAAAAACACAATACAAAAACTAAGAGTGAAATGAATTATTTTACTTGAATTTTTAGAAAAAAATCCCCCTTTGGAATACTTTGTTTAATAATCGCTTGTTTTTTTATTTATGTCTTTCACTTGTATTTTTCTTGTTTGTCTGAAGTCTTGACGATTACGATGATGCTTTGGATGAGAAATGAACTCTCAAGAAGAACAATTAAAATCGTATGAAAAGTAATACACATAAATTGCAGCAAATGCGGGTTGGGATTTTCATTTACTTCAGTTTCTTTTTTTTTGTTGTCGTTTTTTTTTTTGACAACTGCAGTCAGTGACTTTTCAGTGCCTACACTTAACGTCACTCAGGGTTTTGGGCGGACTTTAAGTACTGATATATTAAGATTTTCATAACGTTTGTAACATTACGAATGATCTCTGGATTTTAATTGAATTAGGTGTGTGGGAGGAGAAATTAAATAGTCGTTCATAGACCAAAAATTTAAATTTTTTTGATTTGTTTAAATGAGGAACAACTAACAAGCCCTTAGAATCCACTCAAGACACTTTTAAATGCACTATGCAACAAATGAACACTTTTTGAAAAATACACGGACTTGACAGTATAGGTTCGATTATACTATCAAAGGGTAGTATAACCCTATATTCGGTTTGGCGAAATTGGTGACCAATTTGTTTTTATGGGCCCCAAAGTTTCTGAAAATCAGTGGGCCACTCGAAAAAGGTGTCATCAGCTTTTGTCCAACAACTAATTCCGACTTGGTGATACCGCTTAACTATGTTTGGCAATAATGTAGCTAAGAATATGCTGAACAAAGTTTCTTAGAATTTTTTGCGAAAAAAATTGTTTCCGGTACTTTTTTTTGAAAAAGTGAAGGAAAAAAATATTTTTTTTTCACCTTTTTCAGCATAACTTCCGGGGACTCGTAATTTTTCACTAGCAATGCTTAGCAAAATTGTAGCCAACGTAAATATGAAATTTTTTTGTAAACATATCAATACAATCTGAACATGTCTAGGCACCCTAAATAGCTCAAAAAACCACATTGTACCCCAAAAATGTAAGTATTTCACTGTTATGTAACACAGCAACAGCAACTTTATAGAAAATATTAAGGCCAACATTTTTGTGGAAAATTTTAACCCTCTAGCTCCCCCACATAACTGTAATTTTTGGACCCATTGTAACAAATCGTAAAAAACACCCCTTAAAAGGGAGAGGGCGAGGATGAAATGTTCTACAAAAATGTTCGCCATAAAATTTTACTATATGAGTCGGAACACACCAAAGCCCAAATCTTAACACAAAAACCCAAAAAACGGCCAAAAAAGTATCGGAAATTTTTTTTTCGCGAAATATGTTATGAAACTTTATTCAGCATATTCTTAGCTACCTTATTGCCAAACATAGTTAAGCGGTATCACCAAGTCTGAATTAGTTGTTGGACAAAAGCTGATGACACCTTTTTCGAGGGGCCCACTGATTTTCAGAATCTTTGGAGGCCCATAAAACAAAATTGGTCACCAATTTCGCCAAACCGAGTATAGGGTTATACTACCCTTTGATAGTAGAATCGAACCTATACTGTCAAGTCCGTGTATTTTTTCACTGTTGCACAGTAATATTAATGACATTAGGTTTAAGTTAATGCCAAAGCCTGAGTTACCAGCTCACATGGACCAACTAAGATCTATAGAGCTACCACCGGCTCTGCTGATCCTCATCGAAAAGAAGCTCTTTGCTACACAAAGTTATCAATAATTCGAATGTCGGTACCTACAAGATCCAGACTTCGTTTACTCAATGCGGGAGAGTAACAAATCAGGTGCTCAATGCTCTCCACTTTCTCCTCATCTCCACTAATTCTGCAGAAGTCAATGAACTCGATTCCCAACCTATTGGCGTGTTCGACGATCAGACAGCGTCCAATCAGAACTGACATTAACGTAGGTTTAGGTTTAGGTTAGGGTGGAAGCCGTTTTTTTTACAAGCTTACATAGACCAGTTTAGGTCACTAGTGTTACCACGGGCTTAAATGCCCCTCATCGAAACCAACCTGTTTGATATACAAATTTATCGATAGTACGAATATCGGTACCGGAAAGATCTGTTAGACTGCCTAGAAAGGCCGACCCCACTATGTCTAGTCGTCGTTTACTCAAAGCGGCATAGCAAGTGATCAATGCTCTCCACTTCTTCCTCATCTACGGAGCTTCTACAGAAGTCATTGGAGTCAATACCGAACCTTCTGGCGTGTTCGCCGAACAGGTAGTGTCCCTCCAGAGCAGATACTAACCTAGACAATATTTTCCTCTCTAGTGCGAGGAGATATTTTGATCTTCTCAGGTCATACCATGGATAGATTTGTCTAGGTACCCTACAGTCACCGATTTCTGTCCATCTTTCGTTGGACTGCCTGATAGCCTTTTGCCTAAGCCAAAGATTGCACGTGGATAGTGGCGCACCAATATATGCAAATTCTTCCAGAATTGTAATGTCGTCCCTTTCCTAGCAAGTTCATCGGCTTTGCAGTTCCCCGGGATATCCCTATGCCCAGGCACCCATATGAGGTGTATATTAAACTGCTCAGCCATCTCCTTAAGAGATCTGCGGCAGTCGAGGGCTGTTTGTGAATTTAGGGATGTTGCCTCCAGAGAATTGATGGCAGCCTGGCTGTCCGAGTTAATGACAACGCCAGTGTTGGTTACTATGTTGCGACTCAGTCACTTGGCGACTTCCCATATTACCATTATTTCGGCTTGATAGACACTGCAGGTATCTGGTAGTCTGTGAGCTATATCCAAACTAAGTTCTTCGCAGTGTATTTCGAAGCCAACCTTTTCACCAAGCTTCGAACCATTCGTGTAAAAGTGGAGATGGTTTCTATAACCTGGGATTCTGCCAACCCTTTCATCTCTGGCGGGAATCATAGTGATGTAATTTCTCTCGAAGGTGTACACAGTTGGTATATAGTCCACTCGGTCGGTTACCATAGCACTACACTTTGATATCCTCATGTGACCGTAGTTTTTGTACCTCCACATTGATAGGCAGTTTAATCTTATTGCCGCTTTGGTTGCAACTTCTCTCGCCACAATATTAATCGGCAGTATATGGAGTAGGGCTTGTAGAGACTCGGTCGCTGTAGTCCTTAAGGCTCCGCTTATGCTCAGACAGGCTGTTCTCTGAACCATTGTTAGTAGGTTGCTGATGGTTAGTTTGTCAGTTGCCGTCCACCATACCACAATGCCGTATAGCAGTATAGGACGAACTACTGCTATATATATCCAGTGGACGATTTTAGGAGAGAGGCCCCACCGCGACCCTACAGCCTTTTTGCAGGAATATAAGGCGACGTTGGCCGTCCTTACACGTCCCAATACGTTAAGTCTAAATAACAGTTTCCTATCTAGAATTATTCCTAAAAATTTTGCACTTTCAGAAAAGACTAGATCTGTTCCATTTATCCGAGGTGGAGGGTCCACATGTGGGACATTATTCATCCTAGTAAAGAGAACCAATTCTGCTTTGTTTAGGTTAACGCCCAAACCGCTGCCTCTGGCCAATCTAGCCAACTTCTTCAGAGCCACCTGTAGGATGTCTTTGAGGACGTTTACGAATTTCCCACTCACTGCGATTGCAACGTCATCCGCACATGCGACAACCTTTCAGCTTCAGCGTTCCAGATCTAACAGGATTTCATTCACCGCTAGATTCCAAATTAGTGGTGACAGTACTCCTCCTTGTGGGGTCCCTGTGTTTCCAAACCTTGTAAGAGTTGTGGATCCAAGACTTGCTGTTATGCGTATACTGTTGAGAAGACTATGAATTAGTCTAAACAGCCTAGAGTTTACACTTAGATGTGAAAGCACCGCAATTATCGCATCGAAGTGAATGCTGTTAAATGCCCCTTCTATATCAAAAAGGACACCATAGTGAATTCCTTAAAGTGTAGGGACGATTCGATAGTGTTCACAAGTTTGTGCAGGGCAGAGTCTGTGGACTTTCCCTTGTTGTAAGCATGCTGGTTCCCCGGCAGGAGTTTTGTATCCAGGTTTCCCTAATGAAATAATCTAAAAGTCTTTCCAGACCTTTCATTAGGAAGCAGGCTAATTGTCCAGAATTATTTTGGCCTAATAATTTTGGAGATAATGTACTTCCACATTTTCTGCAATTCAACTGGTGAAATACCGTCTGGTCCCGGTTACTTAAAGAGCTCAAAGCTGTTGATTGCCCAGCTAATTCTGGATTTATTAGCCAACAAGCTGAAGACGCCTAAAGTCCACTCGTTCTCTTATTTGATATTCTCCACGAGATTATCCAGAACAACCTTGTCATTCGGTTCGAACTGGGGAGTGGAGGAGTTTTTTAAAATGTTCCTCATAGAAGTGACACATTTTTTCCTAATTTTTTGTGTGGGCGGCAGGTTTAGGCGCTTTTTCAGCGATTTTGTATTCTATACAGTGGTGATCTGAAAATAACCGGTCATCCAGAACATTCCAGCAAACAATTTTTTCTGACAGGGAGTCAGTAGCGAACGTGGCGTCTAGTACTTCCTGTCTGCTATTATTTGTAAAGGTCGCCTAGTTACCTTTGTTGCAAATAGATAGGTTGGTAGCTAGAATAAAGTCAAGAAATGAATCACCCCTATTGTTTATATCCGTACTACCACAGATAGTACGATGAGCGTTAGTGTCTGCGCCAATTACACTGTGCAACAAGAAAATGTTTCCCGAACGAGACCAATCAGATATGATAGTACACTACTAGTGTATCAAAACCCCCAAAGGATTTTTCGAAGTTAGCACGAATTTTTGTTTTATAGCCCTTTGAAGTGGACTGTTTTAAGTCAGACTGTTTCTATATATGGGCAAAAGTGAACTTTAGCGGGCACATGTCAAAACAAAAAAAAAATTCATCCCAGCCCTCCCCATTCTAAGGGGTGCTTTTTACGATTTGTTAAAATGGGGCCAAAAGTTACAGTTATGTAGGGGAGCTAGAAGGTTAATATTTTCCACAAAAATATTGGCCTTAATATTTTCTATAAAGTTGCTGAACATACCCTATACCCAAAAAAATATATTTTTGTTGCAAAACAATGAAATACTTACATTTTTGGGGTAGAATGTGGTTTTTTGAGCTATCTAGGGTGCCTAGACACGTTCAGATTGTATTGATAAGTTCACAAAAGTTGTTCAGATTTACGTTGGCTACAATTTTGCCAAGCATTGTTGGTGAAAAAATTACGAGTCCCTGGAAGTTATGCTGGAAAAAGTGAAAAAAAATAGTTTCCTTCACTTTTTCCAAAAAAATAGCGGAAAAATTTTTTGTTCGCAAAAAATTTTAAAAATCTTTGTTCAGCATATTCTTAGCCACATTATTGCCAAACACAGTTAAGCGGTATCACCAAGTCTGAATTAGTTGTTGGACAAAAGCTGATGACACCTTTTTGGAGGGGCTCACTGATTTTCAGAAACTTTGGGGGCCCATAACAAAAAATGTGTCACCAATTTCGCCAAACCGAGTATAGGGTTATACTACCCTTTGATAGTAGAATCGAACCTATACTGTCAAGTCCGCGTATTTTTGTCACTGTTGCACAGTGTTATGTGAGTTTTATTTCTTTAAACTCACAGTGTTATGTGAGTTTTATTTCTTCTTGAAAACCACACGTCTAAAAAAACCCCTACATATCCGTCTGAAATATGGCATTAGCCTGGTATATGTTTATACCCTACACCACACTGTGGTACAGGGTATTATGACTTTGTGCATTTGTTTGTAACGCCCAAAAAGAGAAGAAATAGAACCATAGTTTATTATACCGATCTTCATAGAATCAATTTTTAAGTCGATTTAGCCATGTCCGTCTATCTGTCCATGTATTCTTGTAATCAAAGTGCAGGTCGTATTTATGGTCCGATTGTGATGAAATTTAGCACAGTGCTCTTTTTTGGCACAAGGACGATCCCTACTGAAATTGGTCAAAATCGGTTCAGATTTAGATATAGCCCGCATATATATGTTACCCCCGATTTGACATGTAAGCGCTGTAGAAACTGTATTTTATATCAGATCAGTACGAAATTTGGCAGAGAGAGTTTTCTTATTACATGTATGAACTCTGCTAAATTCGGGGAAAATCGGTTCAGATTTAGATATAGTCCCCATATATATGTTTCACCCGATTTGACATGTTAGCGCTATAGAAACCGTATATTATATCCGATCTGTACGAAACTCGGCAGAGAGAGTTTTCTTGTTACGTGAATGAACACTACAAATTCGGAGAAAATCCGTTCAGATTTAGATATAGCCCCCATATATATGTTTTACCCGATTTGACATGTAAACCCTGTAGAGACTGTGTTTTATATCCGATCAGTACGAAATTCGACAGAAAGAGGTCTTTTTACATGAATGAGTATTCTGGGAAAATCGGTTCAGATTTTTATATAACCTCTATGTATATGTTCCTCCTGATTTGGTATCAAAGCGCTATAGAAGTTGTACTTTACTTCCGATCATTAAAATTTTCCAGAAAGATGTTTCTCAATTTAAGAACGAATATTGCTTAATTTAGCGATTATCGGTTCAGAAATAGATAATATGTTCCTACCCATTTACCAATTATTCCAAATTATTATTGCATTGTTAGGGAGGTGTAGGGTATTATATAGTCGGCCCCGCCCGACTTTCTGCCTTTCCTTACTGGTTTTATATAGATTTTACTACGGTTTCAAATATTTATTTGAACGATTTGTGTCCTGATTATGACAATTTTGGGTCAAATTTGTCTGGCGACACAGATCGTGTCTTTGAGCTTCTTGCCCGCATTCCTCCATGGTGAAATAATTGTCCCATTGTTTGTAATTTCTAATCAAACTATTGTGCCCATATAAAAAGAATTACCCCCGAAATTAGGTCATGTTATTACGTTTTTTGTTATTAAACCGGCCTTAGATGTAATAAAGGGTATCAAGAAGTCGCGTTAGCTACAAAACATCAAATTTTTCCGAATTTTCTCTTTCAACCACATCAACAAATGACTTTCATTACATTTCCAGCAGCAGCAACAACAACAAAGAATAACGAAAATTCACAACAAAACAAAAGATTAAGAAAAAAGTTACATAGAAATGAAAACGAAATGTGACTTATTACAAAAGGCCGAAAGACCACAAAAAACATTACTTTCAAAATTTTTTTTGATTGCTTTATGAAGTCAAGTACTTTTATGTGACTGACTGGCTGACTTACTGACTAAGAAACCATACACGAAGCCAGAAGTCAACAAAAGAACAACAATTCAAATAAAAAAAGCTGTAACAGTCACAATTTATTGACGTGCTTTGCTTCTGAGACTTCTTTCGAATGATGGCATAATATTCTAGAGCTGTTGTTTTTTATTATTTTCTTTTTTTTTGTTGTTTGTTCTGAAAGGAAGCGGTGGTTAAAATCTTCAAAATTCGAACAAAATACTGGCCTATTTCCCTCCTTCCAAAAATTATGATATTTTCCTTTTTTTGAAACCCCTCATCCTTTCGCCTTTCTGTAAATGTAACGAGAACAGTTTTTTACCACTTCGTCGTGTACAGTAGAGTAATTTTGAATAAATGGTAATAAAGTTAATTTGTTACTGTTCAGTTTTTCAGTGTTAAGTTTTCGAAAGTTCACTAGGGTTTGAAAAACCAAATAGCAAAAAAATATCACTAATATTTATATGAGAGAAGTTTCACCAAAATATGTTTCCTAAATCCCCCCCCCACTGTGTGATGCTGACCAATGTAATCCAAAGAGGGTCGTACATTTTGTTCTGAACTATTTTAGCCCCTCTCGATGTTGACTATTTATGGCTCAAACCGCAACAACACCAACATCAACAGATTGTAACTGATAACGATGGTGTTACATTGCCTTTTCACTTGAATGTGGTTGAATTGCTGATGTTGTTGGGCCATCTTAGGGCTTCAAGTAGCAGCAGAATGATGGCAACAATAATGGCTATAATACAACAACGGGTAACAACATCATTGTGAATACACCACACCGGCAACAGTGGCAGTCAGACGGGCTGACAGACGGACGAAATGCAGCTCTATAAAGCCAAACAAAAGTAATATGATTCGTATTGTAGGTAGTCACTTTTGCCCTCTCTCTGTCCCTCTCTCTCTCTCTAAAGTGTAACTCAATGGATGTTTGTTTGAACGGTAGACTGTCTATCTAATTGTCCGTCCGTCCGTCTGCCAGTCCGTCCTTCTTCCCACCGGTCTGTCTGACTGACGTCTATGAATGCGATGGAGTCATGGATTCAGCACTTGAGCAACCATGTGGAACAAACGAGATTTTTGAAATCTTTTGGAGCACATCCACATCCACATTTTTGAAATATTCTCCAGCGACTTGACATAATATGATGAATTTCTTAAGAAAAATTCAAACCGACAGGTACTACATACATATGTACATATGAAATTTTACAAACACGCGACCGCCATGCTTTTGTATTTAACTAATAAATCGATTGTGATTAACGAGAAGAACATATTTTCAACATTTCTAAAAGAAAGAATTTCAAAGAATAATTATGTTTGTCTTTTGACAGTCAAGAATCATTAATAGGTCATAAACCTGCCACAAAGAAGCTCGGTAGCTTCAGGTTAAGACTTGTTATAAAGTGTAAACATTTGTCAGTCTTCATTAATACTAATTTAACAAAATATAAACACACAGTTATTGTAAATTGTTTATTATGATTTCCATATTTCATAAAATCTAAAAAGAAAAAATACAGATTTACAAATATTCATAAAAAAACTAAAAAAATGGTAGCCCAACGAAACCTGTTTATGGCGCCTTGAAATACTAATAACAGATTTATAGATTAGATTGAAGGTCGCATATTCTTTTAATTTTCATATGTATAAATCCTATAAATGTTAAACTTTACACAACCTCAACTTTTTACAAACCTTAACTAACTTAAAAGTATCAAATATTGAGTGTTTTCTTTAAAGGTAGATAATTATAAATTAAAATAAACCAAAGAAACATAATTTAATATTAATTAGACTGGCTTTATTGAATAGTAATTTTTATGTCATTAATGTTTTAATACGAAACTCTAATTTGCACACACTTTTCGCAGTATTTGCTGCCGTATTGCGCCAATACTACGTCAAATGCTGATTTCCAGGTGTTCGATTGTCTGTTGTTTATCGGCATAGACGAGCTAAGTTGCCATTACGTGAAATTATTAGACCATTTTTTTAGTGAACATTATTATTACTGAACATTAATATTCGAAAAATTTCAATTACACTATGCAACAAAAAAAAAAACAAACATATCTGTCCGAGACCTAAAAACTTTTTTTGTATTTATTTTTTTACGGTAATTTTCTTTTAATTTTTATTTTATAATTCCAATTTTCATGGAAGTTACCTTTAGTATTTGAAACATATTTTTTGAGATTCCATTTAAAGGAAAGGAATTAAAAGTGCTGAAAACACCACTTTCATGTAGAAACTGAAGTTTAGTAACATTCGTTAAAACTATTAGAAACGATTTGATTTTTTTTTCAAAAACGTCGTTTTTTTCTTGCACGAAAAAAACCATAAATAATAGAAAAACAGGTAAAAGCGTTCGACCATGCTGAATCACACATACCCTCCACCATGGATTGCATTCAATTTTACTCCTGTAAAAATCTTTGTATATGTAACAAATCTTCAAACGACCCTTTTTGTTTAACTAAATTATTAAAAAAAAGAACGCTGCACTTTTTAGGCCGCAAATTCTTTAGCCAAACCCTTCACCTGAAAAATGTGGTATTTATGGCTTAAAACAGATTTTTTGAGAGGCACATCTACAAGGAGACTACAACAAAATAAAATTTTACTTGTATACATTTTCTTGACATGAATTCTTTCCAAAATAGAATATAAACTGCAAAGTTTCAGCTAAATTTCTTAGAACATGTGGTGTTTATGGCTTAAATAAGACTTCTTGGGAGCGACATCTGTAGGTGGACTATTAAAAAATATGAACTGATTTGAAAACTTTTTACTGCGATGAATTCTTGTCTTAATTAAATACAAACTGCCAAAAATCAGTTAAAATGTTTAGAATGTAAGGTATTTATGGCTTAAATACGTACATATATTGTATATTATATATTATAAATACGTACAAATATGAACCGATTTGTAAAATTTTTGCTGTGATAAATTCTTGTCAAAATAGTATATAAACTGCAAAGTTTCTGCTTAATTGCTTTAAAAATGAGGTATCTATCTATGACTCAACAAGTAAGAAAGTTTCAGTCGGGTAAACCGACTAAGGTATACCCTCACTTTGTGAGTAATGTAATATATAACATTACACCAATAAATCTGTCAATTTGTGTGGGAGGTACCAGAAGGGGTTTTCCAAAAACACGTATTTTTCGGTAAATACATTGCATTGTGCTGAACTATAAGCGTTTATGTGCACTGGTATATTAAAGTTACGAGCTATGTAATTTTGGTATGATTTGGTCATTTTGTGTGGGAGGTACAAAAAGGGGCGGGGTGATAACGCCCAGTTTTTACAGGACTATAGGCACTATAACAGCATTACACTGTACAAAATTTCAAGTATCTGTATGCACTGGTATTAAAGTTACAAGCCGTTTACTTTTGGTACGAAATGGTCCATTTGTGTGGGAGGTACCAAAAGGGGCTATACAATAATGTGCATTTTTTACCGGACTATAGGCGCTACAAAAACATTATACTGTAGAAAATTTCAAGCATTTTTATGCACTTGTGTTAAAGTTATAAGCAGTTAAATTTTGATGCAAAATGGTCCATTTGTGTGGGAGGTACCAAAAGGGGCATGCCAACTTCACCCATTTCGAGTTAATAGCGACTAATATACTAATATTATGTGCAGAATTTCAAAAGATTCGAGTAAGTAGTATAGAAGTTATTAAAGAATCAATATTTCACTAAATTTTAACCCTTTGTGTGGGAGGTACCAGAAGGAGTAGACCAATATGGCCCATCTTCGAACTCATCCGGAGATAGATCAAAATATTACCACATACCAAATTTGAAGTCAATCGGTTACTCCTTTCGAGAGTTATCGTGCGCACCAGCCAGCAGACACACAGACAGACAGACAGACAGACAGACGGACGGACATTGCTCATTCGACTTAAAATGACCCAAAACGGATTTCCTCCGAACATACTTAGGGTCTTAGATCACTCCTTCGATGTGTTACACTTTTTTCCGTAGCAAATGATATATACCCTCGTCACACTAAAGTGAGGGTATAAAAACCCGTATTTTGGAGCGACCTCTATAGGGGAGCTATATCAAAACATTGACCGATATCACCCATTTGCAATCCCAAACAACCTGCAACTATAAGAAATATTTTTACCAAATTTTATCAACCTAGTTCTATTATTACGAACTGTAGCGTGATTACAACAGACGGACGGTCATGGCAAAATCGTCTTAGAATTTTACGACAATTAATAATTTTTTGTTCTTGTTTTTTTTTTGAATAATATATTTACTTAGTGGGGTCTCAGATCAATGCTTACCCAGCAAAATTTCCCATTACCAAATAACCTGACGGGTAAGCTAAATTCAAATCTAGTAACTGCTTATAATTTGGCCTCCCTTCGAATTATTTTAACACATGCATGTCATTGGAGGAAAGTGCTTCCACTCAAGCATACCAGAAGCTGAAAAATAACCACTTACCCCCACGCTTACAATTATTAAAAAGTAAGACGTAAGTAATACTTTTATTTATGTGTTTGTGGGTCGTAGATATTTCTGAGTTGCTACTGCTGTTCACCACCATCAGTGGTGGCATGCGGTGAGAAAGTATTTAGAAGAGCGTAAAATTGAGAAGAGCGTAACATTGGGATGAGCGCAACATTGGGTAGAGCGTATAACTGTGAGTGAGTAGTTGTCGATTGTTGTCGTCATATGACGAAAAATTTCATTTGCCGGGAGGTGGGATTGAACTCGCGACCTCCTGTTTTCGTAGTTTAGCATCACAACCACTGGCCTACCTCTCGATTCGTAGACAAATCGCTTAATAATCAAGTACAAAAATATAACCCATCAAAATCTTGGTAAGTAAATGTCGTTACTGTCGTTAATGATATCTCAATATCGCCAGCATTACTTTCGGTAAATAAATAACGACTAACCAAATTAAAACAAAAATAAGTTATTATTAGTAATCTAACTTAGAGAATCTAATTTGAACTTATAAACTTTTCTTTAAATGATTTAACAGAATACCAACTACAACGTATATACGTAAATCATTTAAGTAAAAATCATTTAACGAAAAGTTTATAAATAAAAATAAGATTTTCTAAATTAGATTACTAGCAATAACTTATTTTTGTCATTATTTTTTTAGTCGTTATTTATTTACCGAAAGTAATGCTGGCTATAATGAGATATCATTACCTGGTAATGCAGGTGGTAATGACATGTACTTACCAAGATTTTGCTGGGTAGTGGTGTTACAAACGGAGTGACAAAATGAATTTACTCCCCATCCAATGGTGGAGGGTAAAAAAATTGCTTGTTTCGTTTTTTTGAAAGCTAGCATCTTAACGAAGAAAACAGTGCCTATTTGGCAAAATCTATGGATAAATGTATAAATTATGACCCATATTGTCAAAAAATAGGGAAATTCAAAAACATAATTTTTCATATTTATACCCTACACCACACTGTGGTACAGGGTATTATGACTTTGTGCATTTGTTTGTAACACATAAAAGGAGAAGAGATAGACCCATTGTTTATTATACCGATCGACTCAGAATCACTTTCTGAGTCGATTTAGCCATGTCCGTCTGTCTGTCTGTCCGTCTGTCTGTCCGTCTGTCCATGTATTCTTGTAATCAAAGTGCAGGTCGTATTTATGTTCCGATTGTGATGAAATTTAGCATAGTGCTCTTTTTTGGCCCAAGGACGATCACTATTGAAATTGGTTAAAATCGGTTCAGATTTGGATATAGTCGCCATATATATGTTTCACCGATTTCACATGCAAGCGCCGTAGAAACCACATTTTACATCCGATCTTTATGAAATTCGGCAGAGAGAGTTTTATTATTACGTGAATGAACACTACTAAATTCGGAGAAAATCCGATCAGAATTAGATATAGCCCCCATATATATGTTTCACCCGATTTGGCATGTAAGCGCTGTAGGAACTGTATTTTAAATCAGATCAGTACGAAATTTGGCAGAGAGAGTTATCTTATTACAGGAATAAACACTGCCAAATTCGGGGAAAATCGGTTCAGATTTAGATATAGCCACCATATATATGTTTCACCCGATTTAACATTTAAGCGCTGTAGAAATCGTGTTTTATATCCGATCAGTACGAAATTTAACAGAGAGAGTTTTCTTATTACATGTATGAACACTGCCAAATTCGGGAAAAAGCGGTTCAGATTTTAACATAGTCCCAATATATATGTTACACCCGATTTGACATGTAAGCGCTGTAGAAACCGTGTTTTATATCCGATCAGTAGGAAAATCGGCAGAGAGAGTTTGCTTATTACATGTATGAACACTGCCAAATTCTTATCGCAATGCCCATTTTCGCATTGGTAGGTAGGTGTAGGGTATTATATAGTCGGCCCCGCCCGACTTTCTGTCTTTCCTTACTGGTTTTTATTTTGGCAATTATGTTTGGGAAGTACCAAAAGGGGTGTGGCAATAACGCCATTTTTATCCCCTCGCCTTAGAGAGGAGGGTATATATCATTTGCTACGAGCCAAAAGTGTAACACATCGAAGGAGTGACCTAAGACCCCAAGTATGTTCGGCGGAAATCCGTTTTTGGGTCATTTTAAGTCATTTGAGCAATGTGTTTGGTATGCGCTAATATTTGGCTCTATCTCCGGCTATGTTCGAAGATGGGCCATATTGTCCACTCCTTATAGTACTTCCGCCACAAAGGCTTAACTTTTAGTGAAATATTGATTCTTTAACACCTTCTATACCGCTTACTCGAATCTGAAATTTCACACATAGTAATAGTTTGTTAGTCGCTAACACGTCATGAAAAATGGGCGAAGTTGCCACGCCCCTATTGGCACCTCCCATACAAATAGACAATTTTGCACCAAAAGTTTCTGCTTATATCTTTAATATCAGTTCATACAAATACTTGAAATTTTGTACAGTGTAATGCTTTTATAGTGCCATTTTTTACGGGACTGTAGGTTCTATAAAAGCATTGCACTTCACAAAATGTCAAGTATTTATATGGACTGGAATGCAAGTTATAAGGCGTTAACTTTGTATGGGAGGTACCAAAAGGGGCGTGCCAACTTCGACCATTTTGCTCAAGATGATTACAACGAAGAGACTAATACTATATGTAAGATTCTGAATAATAGTTTAGAAGTTATGAGATAATCTATATTTCACTAAATTTTGACCCTTCGTGGTGGAGGTACTCGAAGGACTGGATCAACATAGTCCATCTTTGACATTAGCCTGAGGTAGAAACAAATATTGACACATACCATATTTGAAGTCAATCGGCTAATTCTGCCGACAGTTAACGTGCGCACCAATCAGACAGACGGACAGGCTGACGGACATTGCTAAAATGGCCCAAAACGGATTTGCCGCCAATTATTCTTGTGGGCTCTTAGTTCACTCCATCGATGTGTTACACATTTGGCCCGCAGCATCTGATAAAACCGAAAAAAACCGAATTATATTGAAATTTTCTTATTTCTTCCAAAATTAATTTAGAATGTATACCCGCTTTATCAAGCATATACTATATGCATATAAACTATGGTCCAAATACTGAAGGCACCTTCCAAGAAAATGGTAATTTTAAAGAAAAGTTTAAAAAATAAAAAAATTTATATATTTTCGTGTTTAGGACACCATATTACACCAGAAAATGTTATGTACAGGCCTTCGCCAAAAAAGTTGTTGCATAGTGTTATTTCACTACTCACTATATGAGTACAGCGGGTATGAATTTCCCATTTTGTGTGAGAGGTTCTAAAAGAGGCTTGGCAATAATGCCCATATTTTTCCGGCTGCACATGGGGCAAAATCGCGTTTTTTGAAATGTTTGAATCGAGAAAAAATATATTTACAACACAAATTTTTAAATATTATATATGTTTGTAAATTATATTTGAAAATCAAAAACATTTATTTGCAACACATATATTACAACAAAATATGCTTGCGAACTAATTTTCTCAAATAAAATATGTATTTAAATACAAATAAAAGTATTGTTTAGGTATTTCTCCAAATATGTTTTCATTAAAAACTATTTGCAAAACTTTGCCGATTTTTCGAATGTCTTTTTTAATTATACCCTCACTTTAGTGATACGAGGGTATATATCGTTTGCTACCGTCCAAAAGTGTAACACATCGAAGGAGTGATCTAAGACCCTAAATATGTTCGGGGATATTCGTTTTGGGTCATTTTAAGTCGAGTGGGAAATGTCCGTCCGTCTGTCTGTCTGCTGGCCTGTGCGTACGATAACTCTCGAAAGGAGTAGCCGAATGACTTCAAATTTTGTATACGGTAATATTTTTTTCTATCTTCGGGTAAGTTCGAAGATGGACCATATTGGTACGCTATTTCTAGTACCTCCCACACAAAGGATTAACATTTAGTGAAAAATAGATTGTTTAATAACATCTATACTACTTATTTGAATCTTATGAAATTCCGCACATATTATTATTTTATTAGTTGCTCTTACCTCCCTTTTGGTACCTCTCACACAAATGGACCATTTTGCATCAACATTTAACTGCTTATAAATTTAATACAAGTGCATAAAAATACTTGAAATGTTGTAGAGTATAATGTTTTTGTAGCGCCTATAGTACGGTAAAAAAATGGGCATTATTGTACAGACCCTTTTGGTACCTCCCACACAAATGGACCGTTTTATACCAAAAGTTGACGGGTTATAACATTAATACCAGAGCATACAAATACCTGAAATTGTGTACAGCGTAATGCTGTTATAGTGCCTGCAATCCTGTGAAAAGTGGGCTTTATCACCACGCCCCTTTTTGTACCTCCCACACAAAATGGTCAAATCATACCACAATTTAATACCTCATAACGTTAATAAAGCAGAAATATAGGTGTACTCGTATTTGTTAAACCCCTTCTGGTACCTTCCACACAAATTGACATCATAATTCGTGTAATAATCAATATTATATTACTCACAAAGTGAGGGTATTCGAAGATACCTTAGTCGGCCTTACCCGACTGAAACTTTCTTACTTGTTTTTTTTAATTACGTATACCCTACAACACACTGTGGTACAAGGTATTATGAATTTGTACATTTGTTTTTAACGCCTAAAAGGAGAAGAGATAGACCCATTGTTTATTATACCGATCGACATAGAATCACTTTTTGAGTCGATTTAGCCATGTCCGTCTGTCTGTCCGTCTGTCTTTCCATGTATTCTTGTAATCAAAGTGCAGGTCGTATTTATAGTCCGACTGTGATAAAATTTAGCACAGCGCTCTTTTTTGGCCCAAGGACGATCCCTATTTAAATTGGTCAAAAT
Source organism: Eudasyphora cyanicolor (assembly GCA_963930755.1). Classification (NCBI taxonomy): domain Eukaryota; kingdom Metazoa; phylum Arthropoda; class Insecta; order Diptera; family Muscidae; genus Eudasyphora; species Eudasyphora cyanicolor. Next base: position 218,458,569 of record OZ005735.1, on the reverse strand, counting down.
CGGATAAGATTTAGATATAGCTCCCATATATATGTTAACCCCGAAACTGTATTTTACACCCGATCTGTTCGAAATTATGCAGAGAGAGTTTTCTTATACGGAGAAAATCCGTTTAGATTTAGATATAGCCCCCATATATATGTTTCACCCAATTTAACATGTAAGCGCTGTAGAAACCTTGTATTATATCCGATCAGTGCGAAATTCGCAGAGAGAGTTTTCTCATTACATGTATGAACACTGCCAAATTCTTATCGCAATGCACATTTTCGCATTGTGAGGGAGGTGTAGGGTATTATATAGTCGGCCCGCCCGACTTTCTGTCATTCCTTACTGGTTTTTCATTGATTTCGAGTTATACATTACGATTTAAAATGACATAAGTAGCAATAACCTTTGTTTTAAAGCACTAATTATTAATTTATATTTATTCCAAGTCATCATTTGTTGTCATACGATTTCAATTACAAAAGAATTGTGTGGGAGGTCCCAAAAGGGGCGATGTGCCCATTTTTCTTAAGATGATGGCGACATATAAACTATTACTATGTTTGGAGCTACAGAGGATTCGAGAAGAAAGTATAGAAGTTATTTGGAGAATCAATATTTCACAACATGGACCGGTATAGTCAATCTTAGAACGTAGGCTGACACACACAGAATACAGTTTGGTTGCCTCAACCGAATTATTTGCCACCCGAATTTTGGTAGTTCTGTCTACTATCATGCGATTCCATCAGGACAACCAACATTTTGGTTGTGGTATACTACTGCTTCCATGTTGACAACAATCATATATGGTTGCGCCAACTACGAAAATGGTGGCTAAAATTATCTGTTGTATGTTGCCACAACCAACTGTTTTAAAAAATTGGTTGTTCTGACAATTTTTCAGTCTATACTGCCGACAATTTATTAAAAACAGTTTTCATTAATTTTTATTTTATTTATTGAACAAGAAACGAAACAATTCATAACAAAATTAAAAATCCCATATTACAAATTCATCACTAACATGAGATGTGAAAATATTTGACACAAATTTTAGTACCCGAAAAAAATCACAAAACTTTTATGCAAATATCGCTTAACCCTGTGATTTCAATTTCATGATTGTTGCTTTTATTTTTTATTTATATAAAATATTTTGCACAACATATTCTGCATTCCACACATTATTATCCACACGAGATTATTTTTGACTACATATACCGTTCTTGAACAAAACGTTGAAAATTTATTTACGTCGAGTAATTTTATTTTTTGTTTGTCAGGTATCAGCAAAAGAACAGCAACCAATATTTCGGTTGTATTTCCCAAAATACATTTCATTATTCTTAATTTGGGAAATTATTGGGATAATCAAAAAAACTATTAATTATTAATATATATTCTGTTGTAGTAACCAATTATTCATTGCAATAATAATCTTTGGTCTATTGATATAATTTCTGTTGTCAAGACTAAAACATTGGTTGTCACAACCAAAAATCGATCATATGGTACTATAATTAACATTTAAATTGGTTACCACAACTAACCGAGTGTCAATGAAAAAAACAATCTTAATTCGATTGATACAACCATCGATTTATTTGCAAGCATTTTCATTTGGTCGTATCCATGTTATTATTGTTGTTTCAACTAATTATATATAAATACAACCGACAGACGGTGTAGGCAATATACTTTTTGTTGCTAGTACTAATTTGTTATTGTTACAATCGAATTCCAACCAATTATTTTCCTGGGTGCATAAACAATTTTTTATAACATACCAAATTTGAAGTCAATCCGCTACTCCTTTCGAGAGTTATCGTGCGCTCCAGCCAGCAGACAGACAGACAAACGGACATTGTTCAAATAACTTAAAATGTCCTAAAACGGATTTCCGCCAAACATACATACATAGGCCCTCCTTGGATGTGTTACTTTTGTCCCGTAGCAGATGATATATAGCCTCCTTCACTAAGGTGAGGCTGTAACTATGAGTGTAACAATTGAATTAGGCCTGCCCAATACTTAAATTAAGTCTGATAATACTTAATTTAAGCCTGATCAGTTCTTGATTTAATCCTAACCAATACTTGATTTAAGCCAGATCAGTTCTTGATTTAAGCCTGGTCATACTAGATTTATTGTGCTTTCGTTCGTTTTATACCTATATACCATTTATATTAATTATACAATTTTTTCCACTGTATTGAAAAGAATGCATCTTTTTAAAATGGTATATCAAAATACAATTGCTTGACAGCAAAAGTAAAAGTTTTGCTGCATTTATTCGATTTAAATATGAAACGTATAAGGAATAGCATCAACGAAACGAATAAGAATTATTAACAACTTCAAAAAACTAAAATCAAAAAAATTCACGCCAAGTAATGTATTTGCAAACACTGCTTGAACGAGAAACAAATTGGATATGGTCGCACACAAATGTTTATACATATACATCTCGACAATTTATATGCATGTGTGTTTGATGTTGCGTCAGCCAAAATCAACCACTTGCATGAGACTGGTTGTGCTCTATAATGGTTCTGTCTCTCAGCGATAAAAGTAAAATTTTTTTTCTTACTTTAGGCCATATTAGGCTTAATTTTCCTTTTCAAGAAAGGTTTACTTGATTTTAAGGATTAAATTCTTATTGTAAGCCTTTCAGCGTTTAATTTTTCAATTTAAGCCGATTTATACTTGTTTTAAGAAAAACTTAGTACGAACGTACTTAAATTTTTAAGTACGATTTCGGCTTAAATTAAGAATTTTTTACTTGAATTTAGTATGGTTTTTTTCTTTCTGTGTAGGCATTCATTTATTTCAGAGTCCACCTACAGTCGACCTCTCAGGTCTTCCTTTCTGTCAGAGTCGACTTCAGAGGTTTTGCTCTCTGCTAGAGTCGATATCTGAGATCTTCCTCTCTGTTAGAATGGACCATCCATTTTACAGTCGAATTCCGAGATTTTTCGGAAGTACAATCATTTGGTGTAGGATATTAAAACAAATAAAATCCCAAAATTGGGATTTTTCATATATTTTGGAATTGTATTTCAGTTTTCGGTTTCTTAAAACAACTCTTTATTTGATCAAATTTTAAATGTTTACCAAACTAAAGGTCTTCCGGCTTCATAGTATTCGCATTCAATGTTCGCAATGACTATTATCACTTCTACTAGATTAAAGTTAAATTAACCGATTTGTCATTTTGGGGGAAAATTGCCAGAATTCTTTTTCGGTTTAACTCTTTGTGCGCCCTATCGCATCGAATGGTAAATATTTAAATAAATTAACTAAGAAAAAACGTAACCCAACGCACTTTTTTGTTCTTCGGCATCATAACAATGCTCCACATTTGTCACAAACAAATGATAAATACTTTTTATTTGGAGCAAAATAAAAAATTATTAATTTCCATTTTGCTACGCAGCAGCAGCAGCACTTGAATGTAACAAAAGTTTTCACTTTTTGTTCTGCAATTTTATTTAAATTTATTGCGCTCTCCAATTGTGTGTGTGTGTTGGAGGACGGACAATGGACGCTGCTTGTTCAACATTTATTTGCGTTTGCATTTTTTGTCTAGATTCGGTGCTGTTTTTCCATCATAAATATTTTTCCATCATAAATATTCATTTTCACTGCATTCGAATGTAACCGCTTTCAATGGAATTCGTGTTTGGTTTGGTTTCTTTTTGATGGAGTTCTTTTTTTGCAACATTTTTTTTGTGCACACAATATAAAAAAAGAGTTATATAATAGCTAGAAATTGGAGAGATATGGAACAAAAGAGTACAGAAATTGTAAATGACATGGTATGGCCGGCCGGCCGGTCTGCCGTCCCGCCCGTCGTTCGGTCCATTGTTGTTGATTTTAGAATAGAGTTTCGCATTGCCGCCGGCTGACAAATTGGAATGTGATAGGAATGGCTGTAACAAAAAGCAAATATTAAAGTTATTAAAATTCAGGGAAAGAAATATAGTTAAATTTTGCAAATTTCCCAAAAATCTCTACTTAGTTCTAATATTTTTAATTTTTTTGGTATTTATTCAAATTCACCTTTAATTTATGTTTATTTAATTCTTTCGAAATATTACATCTTGCCAACGCTGCATCAAATGTTATAACACCTGACATTACATACACACTCAAGTGTGAGTATGTCTTGTCTTCAGAGGAAATTGTTTTGAACTAATAACAGTACTTCGTGTATCCGATCATTCATCAGTTGATATAATGTGTTGTGATGTACATGCACAGCAACACTTATTTATAATATGAGGCTGACAGCCTGTTAACACATTAGATGGGGTCGCATGATAAACGTTTGCAAATAGAAATAAAAGACAAATTAGAAAGTTTAAACGAAATATCCCAGCAAACAAATGTTTGGAAGTTTTGTGAAAGTCGTGAAGTTTTTTAGTATGTACTTCCTAGGTAGTAATTTCTACATTTTTACATTTAACCCTCCACCTTAGTACTGTTGGAGGAATTACTTCCTAGAGAATGTTCTCAATTAAAACCAGTAAGGAAAGGCAGAAAGTCGGGCGGGGCCGACTATATAATACCCTACACCTCCCTAACAATGCGACAAAGGTCATTGCGATAATAATTTGGAATATTTGGTAAGTCGGCAGCAACATATTATCTAATTCTGAGCCGATAATCGCTAAATTAAGCAATATTTGTTCCTAAATTGAGAAACATCTTTCCGGAAAATATTAATGATCGGAAGTAAAGTACAACTTCTATAGCGCTTTGATACCAAATCAGGAGGAACATATATATGGAGGTTATATATAAATCTGAACCGATTTTCCCTGAATACTCATTCATGTAAAAAGACCTCTTTCTGTAGAATTTCGTACTGATCGGATTTAAAATACAGTCTCTACAGCGCTTACATGTCAAATCGGTGGTAACATATATATGGGGGCTATATCTAAATCTGAACCGATTTTCTCCGAATTTGGCAGTATTCCTTCATGTAATAAGAAACCTCTTTCTGCCGAATTTCGCACTGATCGGATATCAAATACAGTTTCTACAGCATTTACATGTCAAATCGAGAGTAACATATATATGGGGGCTATATCTAAATCTGAACCGATTTCCCTCAAATTTTGCCGTGTTAATTCATGTAATGAGAAACCTCTTCTGACAATTTTTTTTTACTGATCGGATTTAAAATACAGTTCTACAGCGCTTACATGTCAAATCGGGGGTAACATATTCATATATGGGGGCTATATCTAAATCTGAACCGATTTCCCTCAAATTTGGCAGTGTTAATTCACGTAATAAGAAACCTCTTTCTGCCAGTTTTTTTACTGATCGGATATAAAATACAGTTTCTACAGCGCTTACATGTAAAATCGGGTGTAACATATATAGGGGGGCTATATCTAAATCTGAACCGATTTTCTCCGAATTTGGCAGTATTCCTTCATGTAATAAGAAACCTCTTTCTGCCGAATTTCACACTGATCGGTTATAAAATAAATTTTTTACGGCGCTTACATGTGAAATCGGGGCTAACGTATATATGGGGGCTATATCTAAATCTGAACAGATTTCTTCCAAATTTAACAGTGTTCATTAATATAATAAGAGACCTCTTTCTGCTGAATTTCATACTGATCGGATATAAAATAAAGTTTTTTTGGCCGATAGCCTGAGATGCTAGTGCCTTTTACATTAAGTTTATTATAATTTTAATTGTAATAAATAAATACAAATAAAAAAAATAAAGTTTTTACAGCGCTTACATGTCAAATCGGGGCTAACATATATATGGGGGCTATATTCAACTCTGATTCAACCGATTTTAACCAAATTAAATAGGGATCGTCCTTGGGCCAAAAAAAAGATATGTGTAAAGTTTCGTCAAGATCGGGCCATAATTGCGACCTGTACTTTGATTACAAGAATACATCTACAGACGGACAGACGGACATAGCTAAATCGACTCAGAAAGTGATTACAAGTCGATCGGTTTTGGGTGTTACAAACAAATGCACAAAGTCATAATACCCTTTACCACAGTGTGGTGTAGCCCGTCTTAAATATTAACTGGTGTTGTTGCCAAGCTGCTCCAATAAACACAAGTTTCAAAAGTAAACCTTTAGCATTTGTATACGTAGTAAGGTTTACGGGCGGAAGTTGGGCCTCAGAATAATGAACCCCATTTTAAGAAAGAAAATGCGCCCCAAATTTGGGGCCTATTTTCGTTACAAACAGTGCTTTAGGAAATTGCATCCCAATTAAGAAAACAACTAGAAATGAAAATAAACTCCAAAAAAACTACACCCAGGAAAACAATTGGTTGGAATTCGAATGTAACAATAAAAAAATAGTACTAGCAACAAAAAGTATATTGCATACACCGTCTGTCGGTTGTATTTACAAAATAAATGGTTGCAACGACAAAAATAACATGGATACGATCAAATGAAAATGCTTGCAACTAAATTGATGGTTGTATCAATCGAATTAAGATTGTTTTTTTCATTGACACTCGGTTAGTTGTGGTAACCAATTTTAAATTGTCATTATAGTACCATATGATCGATTTTTGGTTGTGACAAACAATGTTTTATTCTTGACAACAGAAATTGTATTAATAGACCAAAGATTATTATTGCAACGAATAATTGGTTACTACAACAGACAAAATATTAATAAATAATCGTTTGTTTTGGTTATCCCAATAATTTCCCAAATTTAGAATAATTAAATGTATTTTGGGAAATACAACCGAAAGATTGGTTGCTGTTCTTTTGCTGATACATGACAAACAAAAAATAAAATTACTCGACATTAATAAATCTTCAACATTTTGTTCAAGAACGGTATAGGTAATCAAAAATAATCTGGTGTGGATCATAATGTGGAGAATGCAGAATATGTGTGCAAAATGTTTTACATAAATAAAAATAAAAGCAACAATCATGAAATTGAAAGCACAGGGTTAATCGATATTTGCATAAAAGTTTTGTGTTTTTTTCGTGTACTAAAATGTGTGTCAAATATTTCCACGTCTCATAATAGAGATGAATTTGTAATAAGGGATTTTGTAATTTTGTTATGAATTGTTTTGTTTTTTGTTCAATAAATAAAATAAAAATTAATGAAAACTGTTTTTAATCAATTGTCGGTAGTAATGACTGACAAATGATCAGAACAACCAATGTTTTAAAACAGTTGGTTGTGGCAACTACAAACAGATAATTTTAGCCACCATTTTCGTAGTTGACGCACCCAAATATGATTGTTGTCAACATGGAAGCAGAAGTATACCACAACCAAAATGTTGGTTGTCCTGATGGAATCGCATGATAGTAGACAGATTTACCAAAATTCGGTACTTCGGCAAATAATTCGGTTGAGGCAACCAAACTGTATTCTGTGTGTAAGAAATGTTTTCTTCGTAAATCTGGGGACCACACAATAATATACGTATACGAACTCACTTTTTAATTATACCCTCAGGAGGGTATACGTAGTATGTATACCCGCGAATTTTGTATTTTTTCAAAAAGTATTTATTTATTCATTAATATTTATTTTATCCCCTTCAAAGTAATTCCCCTCGGATATAATACGCTTCCGCCAACGTTTTTTTTTTTTCAATCCTTGAAGCACTTAAAATGATCATTTTTTGTGATCTTGTTCAGCTCCTCCTTCGATGGTGTCTTTATCTCCTCAATCGTCGTCGTCCTTTTATGGGCCTTTTCAGTTTTGGGAACAAAAAATAGTCACAGGGGGCTAAGTCAGAGGAATACGGTTGCTGCGGCACCATTACTGTGTTGTTTTTGGCCAAATTTTGCCAATTTTGGCAAAAGCCAGTTTTTGTTCTTCCACAAATCCAGGCGTTTTTGGCGGATTGCTTCGCGCAATTTGCGCATAACTTGCAGGTAATATTCTTTATTGACCGTACTACCCTGTGGCAAGAACTCATAATGCACCCTGCAATCAAAGAAAACTGTGAGCTCGGGCGTCCGGCACGCTGTTCGTCCTTCGCATCATCTCGGCCCTCTAAGTACATTTTGTACCACCGATAAACGTTGCTTTGGTCCAAGGTAGCTTCACCATATGTCAGAGTCAGCATTCGAAATGCGTCAGCGCACTTTATTTTGTTTTTCACACAAAATTTGATGCAGATTCTTTGATCCATTTTCTGAAATAGATAAAAATCGAAGACAAGTTAAAATACATCCAAGCACAACAGCTGTCAAAAATTAATTAAATTTTAAAAATGGCCGACGTTGTCAGCATAAGTAAGGGACATGAGTACCAACATAACGCTACAAAAATATCAAAAATCAAATACACGTAGCCCGCGGAAATTAAAAATTCACGATATTCTTTGAACATACGTACATCATTTGCTACGAGCCAAAAGTGTAACACATGGAAGGAGTGAGCTAAGACACTAAGTATATTCGGCAGAAATCCGTTTTAGGTCATTTGAGCAATGTCCGTCCGTTTGACCGTCCGTCTGTCTGTCTGCTGGCTGGTGCGCACGATAAATCTCGAAAGGAGTAGCCGATTGACTTCAAATTTGTTATGCGGTAATATTTTTCCCTATCTCCAACTCCAAGTTTTAAGATTGCCCGTATTGGTCCACTTTCTAGTACCTCCCCCACAAAGGGTAACTTTTAGTGAAATATTGATTCTTTAATACCTTCTACACTACTTACCCGAATATTCTGAAATTGCACACCTAGTAAAGGGTTTTCCAACAAGAGGTTTTATTTTGGTATTCAAAGAAAAATGCCATTTTGTGAGATAAATGATCGGATGTTTATTTCATAATAAAGAGGAAGGTATGCCGTTAATAATAAAAGACAACATCAACCAAATGGCCACCACGACCACGATTACAGGACCATATCCTTTTCATGAAATTTTCCATAACCAAATCGCAAAGTGGCTGCCCTATGTCCTCGATAGCCTCACGAATTCTATCTTTGAGGTCTTGAATCGACGCTGGGCTGTTGGCGTATACCTTATCTTTCACGTGGCCCCAAAGGAAGAAGTCGCAAGGTGTTAAATCACAAGATCTCGGTGGCCAATTGTGATCACCTCTTCGAGTGATAACATGGTCCGGAAACTTTTCCCGTAACAGAGCAATGGTTTTGTTGCTTGTGTGGCACATAGCGGCGTGTTGTTGAAAGTAAACGTTGTCCAGATCAATACCATCCAACTACGACCATAAAAAATCATTAATAATTTCTGTTGATCATTTTCAAAAAAGTAAGGTCCAATGACCCCGCCGGACCATAAACCGCACCAAACAGTCACACGTTGAGGATGGAGAGGCTTCTCAACAACAACTCTTGGGTTTTCCGAGCCCTAGGTGCGAAAATTTAGCTTGTTGACGTAGCAACCGAGGTGGAAATGGTCCTCATCAGTCAAGATGATTTTTCGATGGAATTCCGGATCATTTTCAATTTCAAAGTGTTGGTGAATCGTGTATCGTTTATTTTTATACCCTACACCACATTGTGGTACAGGGTATTATGACTTTGTGCATTTGTTTGTAACACCCAAAAGGAGAAGAGATAGATCCATTGCTTATTGTACCGATCGACTTGTAATCACTTTCTGAGTCGATTTAGCTATGTCCGTCTGTCTGTCCGTCTGTCTGTAGATGTATTCTTGTAATCAAAGTACAGGTCGCAATTATGGCCCGATCTTTTTTTTTGGCCCAAGGACGATCGCTATTTAATTTGGTTCGGTTCAGATTTGGATATAGCCCCCATATATATGTTAGCCCCGAGTTGACATGTAAGCGCTGTAAAAACTTTATTTTATATCCGATCAGTATGAAATTCAGCAGAAAGAGGTCTCTTATTATATGAATGAACACTGTTAAATTTGGAAGAAATCGGTTCAGATTTAGATATAGCCCCCATATATACGTTACCCCCGATTTCACATGTAAGCGCCATAAACAATTTATTTTATAACCGATCAGTGCGAAATTCGGCAAAAAGAGGTTTCTTTCTACATGAAGGAATACTGCCAAATTCGGAGAAAATCGGTTCAGATTTAGATATAGATATGTTACCACCGATTTGACATGTAAGCGCTGTAGAGACTGTATTTTATATCCGATCAGTACGAAATTCTACAGAAAGAGGTCTTTTTACATGAATGAGTATTCAGGAAAATCGGTTCAGATTTATATATAACCTCCATATATATGTTTCTCCTGATTTGGTATCAAAGCGCTATAGAAGTTGTACTTTACTTCCGATCATTAATATTTTCCGGAAAGATGTTTTTCAATTTAGGAACGAATATTGCTTAATTTAGCGATTATCGGCTCAGAATTAGATAATATGTTGCTGCCGACTTACCAATTATTCCAAATTATTATCGCAATGACCTTTATCGCATTGTTAGGAAGGTGTAGGGTATTATATAGTCGGCCCCGCCCGACTTTCTGCCTTTCCATACTGGTTAGTAATGGCATAGTTTCTACTTGTTTTTTTTTTTTAGATATGGCCCATATTGTTCCACTCCAACTCTTCACCGTAGTACTGCCCCACAAATGGTTAAAATTTTGTGAAATAGTGAACATCAAATAACTTCTATTCTACCTATCCAAATCCTCTGTAATTCCACACATTGCAATAGTTTATTCATTGCTAATACCTTGAGAAAAATGGACGAAGTTATTCTGCCTCTTTTGGTACCTCCCAGACAAAGTTAACTATTTATAGCTTTAATACCAGTACATATAAGTACTTGGTATTGTTTGCAGAGTAATGCTTTTATACTACCTACCGTCCAGTGTATAAAATTGTGTTATTGTCACGCCCCTTTAGGTACCTCCCACACAAAATGGCTGAACTGAGGAAAATTTGCAGGAAAATTGTTAATTGTGATCTTTTCGTTTTTTCAATTTTCCAAATCTTTTTCACTTACTAAAAATACAACACTTTTGGTAAAATATCTCCTATTTCACGGTGTAAAATATTTTAATTTTCTAAACATCTAATAAATATTTAATGTTCTATATTTGTCGTTCTCCTCTAATAATCGAAATGTTGGCAAATAAATGTTTGTGAATAAACATTCATTTAATAATGCATCACTGCTACATGTAGCAACATTATTTTTTTTGCATACAATCACATATCTTTCATAATTTATTATAACTACAGGTATCCGACTGCTCACTCTTCTCGATTAACGCCCATTATTTATAATGATAGTGTGAAATTCACGCGAATATTTCGCAAAACGACAAAATCGTTATTAACGCCATCTGTGAGCCATTAAACAAAACGAAGAAAAAAAAAACAAACTTTAAACGCATTTTTGGCTTTAATTTCTTTAAAAAGTGTACACCCGTTCAAAGAGGTGAAATGGAAATGGCCATGCAGTCAGACAGATAGACGGACAAATAGATAAATCCTATATGGAAACGGACAATTATAAAGATAGTGAATGATGCAGATGCAGATGTTGATGATGATGACCATCAACATCCTCATCATTATTATAATAATCATCATTTTGGGATATGTTTGTCATAAATATACAGAGAGTTGTGAGTGACAAAACAATTGTCACGGCTGCGCTTTCCGATGCTATGCTATGCTGGAAAGGTTTACATTATGCCGAAGAGTTATGGTCACAATTTGTTGCAAATCTTAGCTTTGCAGACAGACTGTCTGTCTATCTGTCCGTCCAGCTGTCCACCCATTTAACCGCCAGACAGACATCTTTGTGCAAAAATGCAATTTTTTGATTGTTTTTCCTTTGGCTGTGTCAATATTTCAGCCATGTTTATTTGTACATTTGCACCTTTTGGAAACTCGGTGGCATATCTTGTTAGGAGACAACATTGTTGTTGTTGCAGCTGCTGCTGCCGCTGTTGCTGTCATCTCGAAAATGTGCTGGAAAAGTGCTAAAATACAGTTGGGCACACAGTTGCTTGGAAATTTCTTCTGTCTCTGTCATAATTCAATGCCAAATTCATACGTAGGTTTGCATTTGTCAGAGGAGTGCTACTGATAAGCCTTATGAAATGCAAATATTTCAGAGAGAAATTCGGAAATTATTGAAAATATATTGACATATTTTTTTATTAATTCAACATATTTTCTATGGATAATTACTAGGGAAAGTTTAAGCTTGAAAGATTTTCGTAAATTATTTATATAGTTTTATTTCCTTCGACGGTTTATGAAGACGAGATAAGTGATTGGCGAAAGCTAATGCAGACGCAGAGCAATTGCCCTTTATTCCTATATTAATACTTAGGGGTATTCATTGGTTTCCTGTACCAGTTCCATATTCCACACACAGAATACAGTTTGGTTGCCTCAACCGAATTATTTGCCAACCGAATTTTGGTGGTTCTGTCTACTATCATGCGATTCCATTAGGACAACCAATATTTTGGTTGTGGTATACTTCTGCTTCCATGTTGACAACAATCATATTTGGTTGCGCCAACTACGAAAATGGTGGCTAAAATTATCTGTTGTAGTTGCCACAACCAACTCTTTTAAAAAATTGGTTATTCTGACAATTTGTCAGTCATATACTACCGACAATTAATTAAAAACAGTTTTCATTAATTTTTATTTTATTTATTGAACAAACAACCAAAAAATTCATAACAAAACTAAAAATCCAATATTACAAACTCATCACTATTAGGAGATGTGGAAATATTTGACACAAATTTTAGTACAAGGAAAAAAAAAACAAAAGTTTTTACAAATATCGCTTAACTCTGTTCTTTCGATTTCATGATTGTTGCTTTTATTTTTTATTTATGTAAAATATTTTGCACAACATATTCTGCATTCCACACATTATTATCCACACGAGATTCTATTTGACTACATATACCGTTCATGAATAAAATGTTTAAGATTTATTTATGTCGAATAATTTTATTTTTTGTTTGTCATGTATCAACAAAAGAACAGCTACCAGTATTTTGGTTGTATTTCCCAAAATATATTTAATTATTCGAAATTTGGGAAATTATTGGGATAACCAAAAAACGATTATTTATTAATATTTTTTCTGTTGTAGTAACCAATTATTCGTTGCAAAATAATCGTTGGTCTATTGCTACAATTTGTGATGTCAACCAAATATATGGTTGTCATAACCAAATATCGATCATGTGGTACTATAATGAAAGTTTAAAAGTAGTTAACACAACTAGCCGAGTGTCAATGAAAAAACAATCTTAATTCGATTTATATAACCATAGAATTAGTTGCAAGCATTTTTAATTGATCGTATCCATGTTATTATTGTTGTTTCAACTATTTATATATAAATACCATCGGCACACACACGGTGTATGCAATATAATTTTTGTTGCTAGTACTATTTTTTTATTGTTACTATCGAATTCCAACCAATTATTTTCCTGGGTTAAGTGTCAGACAATTTTGCAATGTGGAAGTAGACGCTCATTCGAATGGGTACATATTGTGAAAAAGTGATATCGCCGTAAAAAACAAATACCACACCTCACAAGCTGAGAAATATAGCTTATATGTGGAGCGCAAATACTTCGAGAAATTGCCTTTTTCTGAGACCTATATTAAAATGTAGCTCCTGTCCTGTAGAAATGGCTCTAAGCTAAATAAAATTCAAATTCCTAAATATTATTCAGATCGTTTGAAAATGTGGATCTAAGAGCGTCGCACAGTGGGAAGAAATGTAAGCAAACGGAAAAAAATTCCGCCGTTTCTAAACTATACATTCGATTGCTACAAAACTTGGCATGCTTGTAGAAGAGGTACACCCAGGAAAATAGTTGGTTGGAATTCGATTGTAACAATAAAAAAATAGTAGTAGCAACAAAAAGTATATTGCCTACACCGTGTGTCGGTTGTATTTATATGTAAATAGTTGAAACAACAATAATAACATGGATACGATCAAATGCTTGCAACTAAATCGATGGTTGTATCAATCGAATTAAGTTTTTTTTTTCATTGACACTCGGTTAGTTGTGGTAATCAATTTTAAAAATTCGTTAAGTACCATATGATAGATTTTTCGTTGTGACAACCAATGTTTTATTCTTGACAACAGAAATTGTATCAATAAAACAAAGATTTCTATATCAACGAATACTTGGTTACTACAGAAAAAATGTTAATAAATAAACGTTTTTTGGTTATCCCAATAATATCTCAAATTTAGAATAATTAAATGTATTTTGGAAAATATAACCGAAAGATTGGTTGCTGTTATTTTGCTGATACATAACAAACAAAAAATAAAATTACTCGACATAAATAAATCTTCAACATTTCGTTCATGAACGGTATATGTATGTAGTCAAATATAATCTCGTGTGGATAATAATGTGTGGAATGCAGAATATGTTGTGCAAAATGTTTTACATAAATAAAAAATAAAAGCAACAATCATGAAATTGAAAGCGCAGGATTAAGCGATATTTGTATAAAAGTTTTGTGTTTTTTTTTTCGTGTACTAAAATTTGTGTCAAATATTTTCACATCTCATAATAGTGATGCATTTGTAATGTGGGATTTTTAATTTTGTTATGAATTGTTTGGTTTTTTGTTCAATAAATAGAATAAAAATTAATGAAAACTGTTTTTAATCAATTGTCGATAGTATATGACTGACAAATTTTCAGAACAACTAATTTTTTAAAACAGATGGTTGTGGTAATTAAAAAAAAAATTAGCCACCATTTTCGTAGTTGGCGCAACCAAATATGATTGGTGTCAACATGGAAGCAAAAAGTATACCACAACCAAAATGTTGGTTGTCCTAATGGCATCGCATGCTAGTAGACAGAACTACCTAAATTCGGTTGGCAAATAATTCGGTGGAGGCAACCAAACTGTATTCTGTGTGCGGCACTAGCTGTTGCCATAGCGTTTTCGCGATATTTAGCCGCAAAGTTTTCTGGATAAATAAAGCGATTAATAAAATCAGACACAATTTTAGTATATAAGGCATCGGAACAGATGTTTCATGTCAAAGAACAAAATAAATGGGACACTTCTAGAAGTATTTCTCCCAACACCCCCGACACCACTGCTCATCCTCTTACCACTGAAAATCCCCCTCCAAAATCAACAAAACGATTATATTAAAAGTCGTAGAAATCAATAGATTTTTTGGATGATGTATTCGACTAAAAAAGATACCTTGTAAAAAAAATCACTATGGTTTTATGTTTGAAAATTGTATACATATCTAGACTGGCGTTCCATAAAGTGACTTAAATTTATTTTGGATTATTTTGACTCCACTAAGAAATGACTTTTCAGATAAATATCTGTATAATAATATTTTGCGATACCAAAATGTACAGGGCTAGAGCTAGTTAAACTATAATAATTATGTATATATAATTGACCTCCCACATAAATTGACAAATATCTGATATGCACATTACAGCGAAGTCCTATCACTTCAGAATACTTCCCATGTCTTCCGTATAATTACTAAGAGAGTCCTGTGATTTGTTATATTCCATTGCAGGTATCTGAGACTGAAGATGAGTCGGTTTACACGAATGCAATATTCCAAATTATTAAATTAAATATTATTAAATATTCACTATTGAAAATTACTCTACTGATTTGTCTATAGTATATGTATATTCGGTAAAAACTACTAACTTCCAATTGTTGTTAATAATTGAAATTTTAATAAAAAACAACTTTATTTTTTCACAATATTTAATTTTTCTCAATTTTCTAAAATTTCTAAAAAGTTAATAAAATTTATAGATTATTTTTTGTGGCGATATTTAGTAAGCAACAAATTGTATTTACAACACACGGACAAGTCGTAGAGTGGCCATAGCAGCACAATACATAACGGATTTTCAAATAGGGATGATATGATTTTGAAGTGACTTTTTGGAAATTTGTAATATGACATGATCTGTCATTTGTTTTTCATTGTATTCAGTAGTGTTTACAATTTCATCATGGAGAGATATACGCAAGAACAACGTTTACAAATTATTCAGTTTTATTATCAAAATAATCGTTCTCCAATTGCAACTTTTCGTGCGCCTAGTCCATTTTTATTAAATCCAAAACACTTTCCAGTCGACCTACGACCTTGATACCCATGAGCAATATTTTAGCTCTCGTTAAGAGCTATCTTTTTGCCATTGACCGATTCCCGATCCGACTGTTAAGGAGCTAGAGCAAAAATAATCTTTCCGTTCACATTTGAAAATGATGCAAAGTGCATTTTCTTTACATCGAAAAAAAAAACTTTCCAGTCGACTTACGACCTTGACACCCATGAGCAATATTTTAGCCCTCGTTAAGAGCTATCTTTTTGCCATTGACCGGTTGTGGTTACATGCCACACAGCAAATGAAACAATTGAATTGTTGCGAGAAAAGTTTGGAGATTCGATTATTTCAAGATGTTGTGATATTGAATGACCTCCAAGAAGTTGTGATTTAACACCATTAGACTATTTCTTGTGGGGTTAATTGAAGTCATTGGTCTTTCGAAAAAAACCAGACTCTCTTCAAGCTTTACAAGTCAATATTGAACGTGCCATTCATGACATACGACTTGATTTAGTGGAAAAAGTGCTCGAAAATTGGGTTTTCAAAGAAATCATACCACTCTTATTGGAAAACCCTGTATAATTTCTTTAGTCCAAAAAATAGATATATGATTTTTTGGTGAGATTTAGCAAAATAAAAGCATTCCAGATTGATAAACTCTTTATTATCTGAGCAAATGATGACAAAATGATCCTCTGTCCAAACATTACGTTAAACGTTATTGTTAGTTTCGCGTTAGTGTAACTGCCAAACGATGCGATAATTATGAAACATCCGTTTCTGAAGTATTTTGCTCAATGATCATGTGCATCGATGATGAATGGGGTGTGTTGCTTGCCGAACGAATGAATGAACGACTGGCTGATTGAGTGGCTAACTGCCTGGATGGCTAGCTGGCCAGCCGCAGCAGTCTAATGCCATAATTAATGCTACTGCCAATTACAAAGCGAGGCAGATTAACCTCAATTTCACCTACAACTTGTTTCTGGTCATAACTACACAAGCCGACACAGCAAACCACAGTCTCTGGCCGACCACTACGACCAGCACCAGCACCACAACCACCACCACCGCCTTCAACACCATCATCATCATAATCATGAAGCAGTTGCAGACCATCTCAACAGAGTGAGTGGTAGTGGGAGAGGCAACTGCAGCAGTTTTAAAAAAAATCAGGGCATGTTTTTCGATTTTCGAGATACACTCTGGCTGCTGGCAACATCTTACATAGCCAATGTAAAAACTATAAGTAGAGGCAGCTTACTAACCCACCTACTATTCGTGCAACTCTACAAATATGGCCAAATCCTTACGACACAGCAAACGAAAGAACCGGCAGACAGACGGAGAGACGGACGGACGAACAGACAGACAGATGGAGGGCCCGACCGACCAACTTACGGACGGATGGACATGTTGAAATTCTGCTATAATACTCGCCAAGTATTAGCCGTAAACTGATGTCCGTTTGATGTATCCACACATCCATTAGATTTCATGTCTTTGTGTGGTACAGAGCCATCCAGCTCCAGCTCCACATCTACCACCTACACTCTCATAACCAACCACTCAATGAACAACAACATATTGACCAAGTTTAGTCATTGAAGCCACGAACCACACAACACATGTACCTATTCTGCTGTCTTGTGTGAGTGTGCATGTGTGCGTTGTGATTTTATATGTATTGTGCTGCTATGGCCACTCTACGACTTGTCCGTGTGTTGCAAATGCAATTTGTTGCTTACTAAATATTGCTAACAAAGAATCTATAAATTTTATTAACTTTTTAGAAATTTTAGAAAATTGAAAAAAATTAAATATTTTGAAACAATAAAGTTATTTTTTATTAAAATTTCAGTTATTAACAACAATTGGAAGTTAGTAGTTTTTACCGAACATACATATCGTCATCAGAAACGAAAAAGGGCGTAACAACAAGAAAAATGGAAACTCAGTTTTTGATGGATTTCGGTACACTGCATCAAAATACACATCCTTACAAATTTTTAGCGACCTACTATCAAAAATGGCGAATTTATAAACGAAATTCAAAAGGGCCTAACAACAAATTATTTCTTTTTTCATAGTTAAAAATACTATTTCACGCAATTTTTACAAACCAGTTATAAATCATGTTTGTGTGCTTTTATATATGCCTCAATATGTGTAGATATTATCCTGAAAACCCTGTTTATCTAACTACAGTACTTTTCACTTTTATTTAGTTGTTTGCTTCTCCTGTAAAATTTTTAACTATGATGATAGGCCCTTTTTCGTTTCTGATGACTATATACTATAGACATATCAGGAATGTAATTTTGCATGTGGATATTTAATAATATTTATTTAATTTAATAGGTTGGAATGCTGCATTCGTGTAAACCGACTCATCTTCATCCTGCAATGAAAAATAACAAATCACAGGACTACCTTAGTAATTATACAGAAGACATGAGAAATATTCTGAAATAATTAGACTTCGATATAATGTGCATATCAGATATTGATATATTTGTCAATTTATGTGGGAGGTCAATTATATATAATAATCATAGTTTAACTAGCTCTAGCCCTGTTCATTTTGCTTTCGCAAAATATTATTGCGAAAGCAAATCAGTCATTTCTAAGTGGAGTCAAAATAATCCAAGATACATTTTAAATCACTTTATGGAACGCCAGTCTAGATATGTATACCATTTTTAAACATAAAACCATAGTGATTTTTTTACAAGGAATCTTTTTGTCGAATACATCATCCAAAAAAACCTATTGATTTCTACGACTTTTGATATAATAGTTTTCTTGATTTTGCAGGGGAATTTTCAGTGGTAAGAGGATGAGCGATGGTGCCGTGGGTTTTGGGAGAAATATTTCTAGAAGTGTCTGATTTATTTTGTTTTTTGAAATGGAACATCTATTCCGAAGACTTATGTATATACTAAAATTGAGTCTGATTTTAATAATCGCTTTGTTTATCCAGAAAACTTTGCGGCTAAATATCGGAAAAACGCTATGACAACGGCTAATGCCACACACAGAATACAGTTTGGTTGCCTCAACCGAATTATTTTCCAACCGAATTTTGGTAGTTCTATCTACTATCATGCGATTCCATTAGGACAACTAACATTTTAGTTGTGGTATACTTTTGCTTCCATGTTGACAACAATCATATTTGGTTGTGCCAACTACGAAAATGGTGACTAAAATTATCTGTTTTATGTTGCCACAATCAACTGTTTTAAAAAAGTGGTTGTTCTGACAATTTGTCAGTCATATACTACCGACAATTAATTAAAAACAGTTTTCATTCACTTTTATTATATTTATTGAACAAAAAACCAAACAATTCATAACAAAATTGAAAATCCCATATTACAAATACATCACTATTACGAGTATGAGATGTGGAAATATTTGACACAAATTTTTTAGTACACGAAAAAAAAAACACAAAACTTTTATGCAAATAACCCTGTGCTTTCAATTTCATGATTGTTGCTTTTATTTTTTATTTATGTAAAACATTTTGCACAACATATTCTGCATTCCACACCTTATTATCCAAACGAGATTATTTTTGACTACATATACTGTTCTTGAACAAAGTGTTGAAGATTTATTTATGTCGAGTAATTTTATTTTTTGTTTGTCATGTATCAGCTAAAGAACAGCAACCAATCTTTCGGTTGTATTTCCCAAAATACATTTAATTATTCTAAATTTGGGAAATTATTGGGATAACCAAAAAACGATTATTTATTAATATTTTTTCTGTTGTAGTAACCAATTATTCGTTGCAATAATAATCTTTGGTCTATTGATACAATTTCTGTTGTCAAGAATAAAACATTGGTTGTCATAACCAAAAATCGATCATATGGTACTGTAATGAAAATTTAAAAGTAGTTACCTTAGCGAGAGTTCAAGGTCGTAGGTCGACTGGAAAATGTTTTTTTTTGGATTTAAAAAAAATGGACTTAGCGCACGAAAAGTTGCAAATGGAGAACGATTATTTTGATAATAAAATTGAATAATTTGTAAACGTTGTTCTTGCGTATTTCTCTCCATGATGAAATTGTAAACACTACTGAATACAATGAAAAACAAATGACAGATCATGACATATTACAAATGGCCGAAATGTCACGTCAAAATCATATCATCCCCATTGGAAAACCCGTTACATACGAAATTAATTTTCCCGTTCCCGTGTTTCAACCCTTCTGTAATTTTACACATCAAATAGGATCAGCATTTTTATGTGTACCTATGAATTTTATTTAATAATAAAAATTCTGACCCAGTATCAAATTCCATATTATATTTACTTCACGCAAAGCGAGAATTTACTTCAATCGGTGCACACAACTAAAATGTCTTTACATCTTCTAATATATTTTATTGGCATAATAAGAAAAACGCTCGGCGGTTTATCTTATACTGCATTTTGTCAACTATTTAAACTGTAGATTAATTCCGATAATATGAAAAATATTCTAATTTCCAATCTTTTCTCTTTGCAGGTACGTTTTGAAAATGTCGTCATACGAGTAGGTTTAGCTACTGCTGTTGTAAGTATTATACAAATCCCCCATTTCCCTTACAATATGAGCTCATTAGTTAATAAATAAATTTCGCAAAATATGAGCAGAGACGGATGGACGGTACCGGTTTCTTCGTAAATACATAACGGTTAACATCAGGGATATCCTTTGCGTTTTGATTTTGCCCATTTGCAATTTCCTTTCATTTGAAAACGGGGCAATCTAATCAAATGTGTCTCTTAGGCTAACAGACAATTAATGGCAGTTTCTGTTGGGGTGGGAAAGAGGGAGAGAGCGGGTGAGGAGTGGGAACAACCAGGAACCAACTTTCTTGTCCATTGCCCGGCATGAATATTCATTCTGACAACCAAACTCGCCCGGCCTACTCGTACATATATCTAGACTTTTGTTAGCTGTTAATGTCTTTTAAACGCAGGCGCGCATGCGATGTTTGCTAAGAAGCGGTGAGATATTCTTAAAGCTAACCGCCGCCATATAAGACTTTATTTGCCGCTTCTCTCTCTCTCTCTCTCTTCTACGAACTGGGGAAAATGGTTATGGCTAGAAAGAAAAAAAGTTTATTTTTTTCTTCTTCTAGAAATCCCGACAAAGAAATGCGGATGAAAGTTCTTGGCGTGTTTGTTGTGTGTGTGTGGCAGACGGTGCTCGTACTTGGCAGGCCAGTTTTGTGGTCTGATCCAAAAAACGAAGAAGGAAATATGATGGCAAACATATTTCTTGCTTTGGTCATGGCCAAGATGTACTCATATGTCCACTCGTATCTTCCTCAAGACTGCCAAACATCTGCCCGAGGCTTCCACACGTACAACTGCAAGGGCCGGAATCTTCTGAAAAAGAATTGTAGCGGATCTTAAGCTTGTTTTGCTCGTATGCTTTATATTTGCAGTGTCTTCTTCTTCTTTTTTGTTCGTTTTTATTACATTTCCTCAAGTCAATCATCAATAATTTCTAGCTTTTATTTATTTTTCTTAATGTTCTTTGTGTTTTATTGTGTTAATTATGATTAGTAAATGCACTTTTTATGTTATCCACTAATTAGTTGGGTTGCCAGAGTAAACATAGATAGATAAGTTAGTATGTGTGTGTGTGTGCACATACGCTTCTGTGTATTAGGGTGTCCTGAGGAAACAAAGAAGAAGAAAAGAAAATTTTTCTATTTAAGAATTAATATATTTGACTAGCAAGAATTTTTCATAATTCAAATGTGCAGACTTTCACTTTAGTGACCTAAAACTCTGTTTGTTTTTGGCGGAAATCCATTTTAGAACATCTTAGTCTTTGAACTATGTTCGTCCATACATCCGCCTGGCTAGAGCGCCTGTTAACTCTCGAAAGGAGTGAACGATTAACCAAAAATTGTGTGTGTGATAATATGTTCTCCTATCTCAAGCCAAATTTGAAAGTGGCTTATATTTATCTCAAAAGGGTTAACATTTTGTGAAATTTTGAATCTCTTAAAATGTCGGTACTACTTTCCCGAATCTCAGCCCCACACCTGAAAATTTTAGGATTACCAAGGTCATTCATACACAATCCCATAGTATTAGCTGTTACTTTACTCAGAATTTCATTAACACTACTAACACATTGAATTTTGTGAAATTCATCAATACTACAGTGTCTTGGGCTTCCCAACCCTTTCAAGTATACACCTCCCCAGAACCATTTAAAACCAGTAAGGAAAGGTTAAAGTCGGGCGGGGCCGACTATATAATACCCTACACCACCACGGCAATGTACATTAAGCACTTCTAGTTGGAATAATTAGTTTCCTTTCTTTTACGAAAGTACGTACCTCCACCACGTCAAGGCTTTCTCTGAATTTGGAAGTATCCCTTCATATAATTAGAAACCTCTTTCTTTCGAATTTCGCACTGATCGGATATAAAATACAGATTGTACAGCTCTTACATGTTAAATCGGGGGTAACATATATGTATATGGGGGCTATATCTAAATCTGAACCAATTTCCCTCAAATTTGGTTAATTCATGTAATGAGAAACCTCTTTCTGACAATTTTTTTACTGATCGGATTTAAAATACAGTTTCTACAGTGCTTACATGTCAAATCCGGGGTAACATATATATGTGGGATATATCTAAATCTGAACCGATTTCCCTCAAATTTGGTGGTGTTAATTCATGTGATAAGAAACGTCCTTCTGCCAAATTGTTTACTGATCGGATTAAAAATACACTTTTTACAGCGCTTACATGTAAAATCAGGGGTAACATATATATGGGGGCTATATGTAAATCTGAACCGATTTTAACAAACTTCAATAGGGATCGTCCTTGGGCCTAAAGAAGGATATGTGCAAAGTTTCGTTCAGATCGGACCATAATTGCGGACCTGTACTTTGATTACAAGAATACATCTACAGACAGACGGACATAGCTAAATCGACTCAGAAAGTGATTACATGTCGATCGGTATAATAAACAATGGGTCTATCTCTTATCCTTTTGGGAGTTACAAACAAATGCACAAAGTCATAATACCCTGTACCACAGTGTTGTGTTGGGTATAAAAATCGTCATGCCCCCTTTACACAACAAATATCCTAAATTATATTTCTTTTTTAATATGACTAATAACATAAAATGTTGGTTAAATTGTAGTTTTTATTGAAAAGTTTCTCAAAATTGCATTTTCTACAAAATATCGTTGATATTTAATTTTTTTTAGAATATTTAATTTAAATTGCACTTCTCTAAATAAATACGTTGGAGTTTAATTTTTCTACAAAATTTGGTTGAAATTAAGTTTTCGAAAAAAATTAATGAAAATTACAATTTCCAAGAAAATTCAATCACAGTTAAATGTTTAAAATTCGTGATTTTTTTTTACAAAATTCCATCATTTTCCATTTTTTATTTTTAATTTTGTTTACAAAATTACGCTAAAATTGTTAATTTTTCTTTTTGAAAATTTCATCGAAATTGCACTTGCAGAAAAATCCTTGAATGGCTAGAGAATTTTCTCGTCGTTGCATTTCTCTAGAAAATTTTTTTAAAATTGCATTTCATTACAAAAGTGGTTAAAATTCAATGTGTTCTAGAAAATCTTGTTGAAATTTCAACGGTCTATGAGCGGATTAAAGGTCACTGAACAGATTCAAGACCGATGAGTCGTTTAAATGGCGATGACCCTGATAAGTAGACACTTCCCGGATTAAAGGACTTTTTCAAAGGCCTATAAAGGACATTTTCTGGAAAAGAGCAGTTTCGAAGAAATTTTAAAAGAAAATAAATCTTGACGAAATTTTCTAGAAAAATTAAATTTTGTAGAAATTTTATAGAAAAATACAATTTTTTTACAAAAATGCAATTTTGATTTTTTTTTTAAAAATACCAAATTTGAAAAAGTTTTCTATAATTTCTAAAGTTGTCAATAGTATTGTAAAAAATATATCGTTGAACTTTTCTAGAGTGGGACTTATCCCAGCAAAATGTAAGATAAATTTATCAAATTATATAGGGTCAGAATATTTTATATCGGCCTATGTAGTTTATTTTGGCTAATATGTTTATAAGCAGTTACAAATAGGTAAAATACTGTAAAAACTTTATTTTATATCCGATCAGCATGAAATTCGGCAGAAAGAGGTTTCTTATTACATGAAGGAATACTTCCAAATTCGGAGAAAATCGGTTCGGATTTAGATATAGCCCCCATATATATGTTACCCCCGATTTCACATGTAAGCGCTGTAAAAACTGTATGTTATATCCGATCAGTATGAAATTCGTCAGAAAGAGGTTTCCTTTTATATGAATGAACACTTTTAAATTTGGAAGAAATCGGTTCAAATTAAGATATAGCCCCCATATATACGTTACCCCAGATTTGACATGTACGCACTTTAAAAACGTTTTTTTATATCCGATCAGTGCGAAATTCGGCAAAGAGAGGTTTCTTATTACATGAAGGAATACTGCTAAATTCTGAGAAAATCGGTTCAGATTTAGATATAGCTCCCATATATATGTTACCCCCGATTTGACATGTAAGCGCTGTAGATACTGTATTTTATATCCGATCAGTACGAAATTCGACAGAAGAAGGTCTTTTTACATGAATGAGTATTCAGGGAAGATCGGTTCAGATTTATATTAAAGCTCCATATATATGTTCCTCCTGATTTGGTATCAAAACGCTATAGAAGTTGTATTTTACTTCCGATCATTAAAATTTTCCAGAAAGATGTTTCTCAATTTAGGAACGAATATTGCTTAATTTAGCGATTATCGTTTCAGAATTAGATAATATGTTTCTACCCATTTACCAATTATTCCAAATTATTATGGCAATGACTCTTATCGCATTGTTAGGGAGGTGTAGGGTATTATATAGTCGGCCCGCCCGACTTTCTGCCTTTCCTTACTGGTTTTATTTTTAAACTGTGCAACAGTGAAAATAAATACACGGACTTGAAATATAGGTTCGATTCTACTATCAAAGGACAGGATAACCCTATACTCGGTTTGGCGAAATTGGTGACCAATTTTTTAAAAATCGGCAGGTCCATTTGATCATTAATGCTGAATCCACCCCCCACATAGCTAGTGAAACCTTGCGTTATTCCAGATACTAGGAATATAAACTGTACTTTTTAGATCAAAACTAATTATGGTCATATTTAAAAAATTGCATGGGACATCCTAATTTGTACTCTACTAGTATCTGTTTAGGTGATTGACACACACGCAGTACGAATAAATAGTACCATACAAAATACTTCAAAAGTTCTAAATATAATTAAAGTTCATGCGTTGCGGGTAGCATCAAAGTGGATTAAGTGCGTGATTGCGATTTTAAAATCTTGTAGAGGACTACAAGATTTATAATGACTAATGAAATTTCGAATCCCTTAGTTGCTTTATCGTGCTTGAGATAATAAATAAAAAAATTAAAACTGCAAAAATCAGATGTCTTCGTTTTTAATTGATTTTATTTATAATTATTTCCAGATATTTCGATCTTCAGAGTTTTTTAACAAAATATAAATTATATTTGTTTTTATCCCAAAATTATCAAAATAGCCAGATCTTCATTACGATCTTAAGGCACTCGTTCCACAGATTATAGATTTGTTTGAAATTCGTTCGATTTTGTCGTAAACAAATAAAAATCAATAATTTTATTACCTTTAGTTTTTTCAAACATTATCTCTTAATCCGTTAGGTTTTTTTAGATGTTGTATTTTCGTTTGTTTTTGGTACTTTCGTTTGTTTTTTTAGACATTTAAAATGTTGAAATAAAAATTATATTAAAATTTTCTTTTTAATATTTTCTAAGGAAAGATATATCGAAAACAAAAATTATGAATGATTTTCTTATGAATTGATTTTGATTTTTCTTATGAAATCAGATCTAATTGGATATTTTAATCCCATATCAGGTGAAAATTGATGGAATAATAAGGAATTCGTTTTTACAAACATGTTTTAAGAAAATTTTCATATTAAATTTAAAAAATTTGTGAAATTTTTTCTGCATGGACTTATTCCCATTGGCTATGTTAACGGCTAAATACTGCCTGAATTCATAATACCCCATGACGTCGAGTTACTTGTGAACAACTATCCGCATCTATAGATTATATTACGTTCAGTCAGTCAGTCAGTCTTCCGTAGTGCATCAAAAACACAAAAAATAAATACATTAGTCTACTTTATGAGTTGTATCTTTTGTCTGCTCTTTTGTATTGTATTGGATTATAACTACGTGCATATGGGGCATTCAATGAAGATGGGAACATATTCACATATGGGTCATTCTACAAACCAAGTCGATATTTTCACAATGTCAATCCTTTATAGGATAGGTACCAGTAAGATGGTGGATTAACATAGAGCATGATCAAACTAAAACTAAGTTTTGGAGAAAATATTACAACATACATAAAATGTAAAGTTATTTGGCCACTTCATATATCCTATGCATGAGCCAGCCAGTAGGACGGATGAACATAGCTTAAATGAATTATAAATTGCAGAATATAAACATACTTAGCATCACCTTTTCGATGTCTTAATGGTTTAGTCCATAACAAATGATTCAGTTCCTCATTTACTACAGTGGGCATATAAAAACGTAAAAGGCAGATGCTATAGTATTTCAGCAGTTTCTCAAGGCAGAGCTTCTAAATGATTTACTTATCATCCTGCAGAATCAGTGCTGATGTTTGAGGGAGATGTCCCGATTCAGCGCAGATCTCGAGCAAATATGAATGATTTCTCTCGCTTCACTGAAAAATGTTCTTTTTAATGAATAGGACAGATTTCTCTCTCTCTGCAGAGTGCAGTTTAGGCTGCTTTTCCCGCTCTGTTCTATCTCGATAAAGTGACACAAATCTTCAGCTTTGTAGGAATTTTTCGTCTCTGGCTTACTCTATTGTATCTAATTCATGCACAGTTTCAGCAATGGTGATTTATTTCATGCACAGGAGCGCTATAAATTCCTAATCTGTTCAATTTTACTGCTTCGATATATCACTAAGATGGGGTTATAAAAATGATTTGATATTGAAGAAAATTCATATGCATTTTTTATATATTTTTTGTAACGGGTTTTCCAATAGGGATGATATGATTTTGAAGTGACGTTTCGGCCATTTGTAATATGTCATGATCTGTCATTTGTTTGTCATTGTATTCAGTAGTGTTTACAATGTCATCATGGAGATTAATACGCAAGAATTATTCAGTTATCAAAACAATCGTTCTCCAATTGCAACTTTTCGTGCGCTTAGTCCTTTTTTTTAATCCAAAAAAGCACTTTCCAGTCGACCTTCGACCTTGACACCCAGCAATATTATTGCTCTCGTTAAGAGCTATCTTTTTGCCATTGACCGATTCCCGATCCGACGTACCGTTCAGCTAGATCAAAAATAAACTTTCCGTTCACATTTGAAAATGATGCTATTCCATTTTATTTTAAATCATGAAAAACACTTTCCAGTCGAACTACGACCTTGACAGCCATGAGCAATGTTCACGCTCTCGTTAAGAGCTATCTTTTTTCCATTGACCGATTGTGGCTACTTGCCACACAGCAAATGAAACAATTGAATTGTTGCAAGAAAAGTTTGGAGATTCGATGATTTCAAGAAATTGTGATATTGAACGGCCTCCAAGAAGTTGTGATTTAACACCATTAGACTATTTCTTGTGGGGTTATTTAAAGCCATTGGTCTTTCGAAATAAACCAGACTCTCTTCAAGCGACTTGATAATTCGATTGGGTTCATCGAATTCGTCCCTGCAGAAGAAGTCGTGGAGGCCATTTGAATGACGTTTTATTTAGAACTTAATTGTATTGATTGTACTTCTCATTAAATAAAACACTTTTGAATTTCCTTAACAATAAGTGTGTTTTTTTCAAAGAAATCATATCAATCTTATTGGAAAACCCTGTATAATTAAATTAATTACGTCTATTTGCTCGAGCTAGACCAATAGTTAAAATTTGTAAAATCCATAAATTTCCTTATTTCAAAAATTAATTAATTGTATTAAGTCTTCATGTTTTATATTTTCCGCTCACAATGTTACCTCATCATCTAAAGAAAACAAGTAATAAATATTAAAGTTAAAATAATAAAAAAAAGTATATGATTTATTTTTACCACCATTATTAAACGTCCTCTGGTTATTCATAGCATAAGCACATAAGTGTACTGCAAAACATCACTTCAATGTGATTAATAGCATCCGTTATAGTTTTGCAGTAGTCAGTAAAACTGCAACAACTTCAACAAATTAATTCAGCTTTTAATATGTTTTTTGCTCTTCATATGTAGTATGTATCTATCTATGCGATTTCCTAATACTTTGTGAAGTGTTTTCTGCCAGCTCTGTTTTCCTTCACACTTTTGTGAACACATTAAGGTGCTTTACAGGCAAAGATTAATGAAGAATATGGCTTTTATTTTGTAGACGATTTTTATGTGAACAGTGTTTTTGTTTTTTTAATATTTTTATTGGCCAATATATTCCTATATTATAGCGACAATCTGCTGAAATAGCAGTTACACTGACTGCAGAAAATTAGATTAAAGCACAAATTTTTATTCCGGCGAAAACACGGCACAAAATTTAAATTAAAAAAATCTTTATTTGCCGAAAAAATATATGGTTGTGGTGATAATATTTGCATAACGTAGTGTACTCGTTTTTAAGAACTAATTATGGTCGCTGTCTTGATGACAGAAATTCGTTGTCGAGCCATGGTCTATTTCACCATAATATGGTTCCCGCGTAATAATGTTATATTTAACAGTACCATAATATCGTTCCCTTGTAACCATGTTATGTTCTCCATAAAGATAATATGGCCACCATGACCATAGTATATTCCCTTCTAACCATGTAACTCTGTTAAGGCAGAATTCTCCGATAACATCCCCAAGGCCGAAATATGGTTACGATGTAAATATTATATGGTTCTGTTGTACGCGGAAAGAATGCTTTGGGTGTGACAACCAATATGTTTGCCAATCGAAACATGATTTTAATTCATGTCACTACCACTTGATCGATGTCGATGCCCTATGTTCACTTTGAACCATTTACAATTGCGTTATATATGCTGTGTAATTTAACTCAGTTGTAAATAATATATACATATATATATACCACTTGATCGGTAGAATAGTAAAAAGTTTTTAGAAATCATTTCAGAGTTCTACAAATCAACTAAGAATCACAACAGCAAATGAATGGTAGTGACAACTACAAGCCATAATGTTATAGTTCCTTTTGAACATTGTACCCAAAGAGATCCTAATCCATAAACTTATTATTTATCGTACTCAAAATTAGAATACATATGTATACATTTATACATATGTTTACAAAATATTTTTTTATTTTTTGTAAAAAAAAAATCTGTTACCCGAAATACTCGGTTTGTATGTAGTTTCAGCGAAGCAATTTTTGTTTTGAGTGTGAGCTCTCTAAGCCACCTTACTCCCCCAATGAGCTCTACGCCATCATCTTACTTCCCTTATCCATAGATAAGGATCTACTTGCCAAGTACTGTATGGGATTAGTTGTCTTCATAAACATAATTTTCGCTTGTGAAAAGTTTCGAACAAATTATCACTAAATGCTAAATCATGATGTTAGTTTTTCTTTCTTCGTCATACTCTGTTTTCTTTACACTTGCTCTTCAATGAAAATAATGAATCTTAGGGAAAGACAATTATATAATTTTGCATGACTTGCGCATAAAAAAATTGTTTGGGCCAATCTCGCTTGATGTATAATATTTTATATAATATTTCATATTTTCGTTATGAATTTGGTCAAATATTTTTCTTGAATATTTTGGCCGACTTCTGTTCGGATGAACCCCTAAGTGGGTCTAATTATGTAATAATAATGGAAATATTTTTTTGTATGAAAAAATAAAATAACTAAGGCATTGAAACAACGGGGTGCTTTGTTGTTATGTTTTCTTAGTTATTTTGATATAAATATATTCGTAATTAACATAAATTTGTTAAGAAAAAACAATTAATGATTTTATCATAATGGACTTCTCAAGTCCATAAACATTTTTATTGCAGATGTTTTGCTAACGATGTCAAAAGCGTGACTTAAATTTTTCATTCGTAAGATAATTTACATAAATGCCAGTGATCATTCCCTAAACTCTGAAGAAATAAAATTAAAACAATATTTCTATTTTTTCCTTTGGAATTTGTAGGTTATGCTATGCAAAAAAGATATGATTATGGTTTAAATTCCATATTTTCTGATCTATGTACGCACCATAGCACGGTGGGAGAAACATCTAATTTAGCGAGAAAAAAATCGAAATATGAACTTACAACAAATCCTAAAATATTGGTAGACCACTAATCTAAGGGCTTGGCTGCACTTACCGGCATTCCACATTTCTCAATTATTGATGTATTTTAATTGTAAAGTTTACATTCACATAAACAGAAAACTGATTGTTTTTGGTACAATTTATGATTTTTTCTTATATTTTACAACTAAAGGTAAACAATTTCATTGAGTTGTTAATTGTTAAAGAAAAACAAAATTGCGGAAACAATTGAAATATTTTAATATATTATTTTTTCCAATTGTTATACTTTCGGTAAGGGTTTAGTTAGGAATGCTGTGCGATGCAGCCTAGATTTTTATTTTATTTTTTGCTCACCTCACGGAAGTATAACTTCCGAAAATTTTGGCTGCCAAGATTTGCCTATTGATTTTCGATAATTATTTTTAGGAAATATGCAGATTAAGCGATGGGAAATTTTGATATTTGGTACAAAGCCAAAAAAAAAAATCGGAAAAAGTTCTTCACAAACGCATTATGGTTTAGGGAAATTTGGACTAAGTATTAGTAACAAAATTTAACAAAAAATAATTTATTTGTTTAAACCACATGCATTAAATTCGAAGATTATCTTTATCCATTTTAAATAAATATTTTTCAAAAAAAAAAAATTAAAACTGAACTTATAAAAAAATTTTAAATGACACATTTTTCAACTAAAACTATCGAAAACATGCGAGTCGAAACATGGAAAAACTGTAATATATTTTTTCGCGCTAAATTGGAGATTTCTCCCACTGTGCATAGGAAGGGGATATACTTTCTCATTTGCTTTGAAATATTGATCTGAGATCCTATAAAGAATACAGATACCTCCATTCCAAAGTATGCTAAGTCGAAACGAGTAGTATTTCAGGAGAGGCGATCAATGTTTTTTATTTTAGTCTACATTACATTACGTTATTTTATTTTATTTTATTTTATTTTATTTTATTTTATTTTATTTTATTTTATTTTATTTTATTTTATTTTATTTTATTTTATTTTATTTTATTTTATTTTATTTTATTTTATTTTATTTTATTTTATTTTATTTTATTTTATTTTATTTTATTTTATTTTATTTTTTTTTTTTTTATTTTATTTTATTTTATTTTATTTTATTTTATTTTATTTTATTTTATTTTATTTTATTTTATTTTATTTTATTTTATTTTATTTTATTTTATTTTATTTTATTTTATTTTATTTTATTTTATTTTATTTTATTTTATTTTATTTTATTTTATTTTATTTTATTTTATTTTATTTTATTTTATTTTATTTTATTTTATTTTATTTTATTTTATTTTATTTTATTTTATTTTATTTTATTTTATTTTATTTTATTTTATTTTATTTTATTTTATTTTATTTTATTTTATTTTATTTTATTTTATTTTATTTTATTTTATTTTATTTTATTTTATTTTATTTTATTTTATTTTATTTTATTTTATTTTATTTTATTTTATTTTATTTTATTTTATTTTATTTTATTTTATTTTATTTTTTTTTATTTTATTTTATTTTATTTTATTTTATTTTATTTTATTTTATTTTATTTTATTTTATTTTATTTTATTTTATTTTATTTTATTTTATTTTATTTTATTTTATTTTATTTTATTTTATTTTATTTTATTTTATTTTATTTTATTTTATTTTATTTTATTTTATTTTATTTTATTTTATTTTATTTTATTTTATTTTATTTTATTTTATTTTATTTTATTTTATTTTATTTTAGAATTCAAAACAATTGCCTTCTGGTTTACATACTTTTTAAGATAATATTTTTCTGTTTTACCTACATACGAATATACTAGTTGCTACATCATCAATACCTACTTCGCTGCCTAACCTAAGAACTAAAATCACCAAGTTGCCACATTCTCTCCCTCCAAAGTTACCAAAAATTCCCGTGAAAACCTACCACCCTTATTTTAATTGCAACCATTGTGTAGCATTTAACCCGAAATTTCCCTAACCCAACATGCGTTTAAAAGACCACCAACAACATCATATTCACCACAGACTCTTCACTACTTACCTGTTCTCATTAACATTAAAAGCAAAAACATGCATGTCTGAACATGCTTAATGCGTGTAACTTTGCAGAAGCGCGTGGCTAGGTATCGCGCAGTGTACGCAACCATAGGTAGAAGAGGCTTTAAACCTCGGGATTCGCCAATGGTCATTGAATTTAACGGACTTAGGCCATAATGTGTGTCCGTCCGTCCGTTAAGTACTCAGCGTAGAGGTAGTGGCGAGGCGAGGAAAAACAAAGTTGTAACCACATAAAATGCCACGAAATTATCGACATGCATGAGCATGCATGTTTTGTTTTCGGCCTAGTTGCTGCGTTCATGACAGCAATGGTGTGCCGTTTTGCAGAGTATATATGTATGTGTGTACTTAGGAAGAAGTACCCAAATCTCGGTTAAGATTGTCACGGCTTAACTAGTGGATTTGCACTTCTGTTTTTACAAAACAAAAGGTTTAAATATTATTATTCGAAAACAAGAAGTTAATCTAACTGCCCTAAATTTAAGAGAGCATAGAAAGTTATCTTATTTTCATTAACACTTCTGTATTAACCCATGGCCTTATATTGGAGGGCCAATGCTAGCGGAATGCGGCGCGACATGTCAGAAAAGTTGAATTTTATTCAAATTCCCTTGCTGCCGCTTGATTTGGCATTGCCAGATTTTATTATTCTTAATTTGATACAATTTCTTGTTAAACTTTTATTGAAATTCACCTTCACCATAGGCTGAGTGCCTAACTCACACTATAAGTGGTGCGATACATAATACAAACCATTTCACAACATGCTTTGTCGCTTCAAGCTTCGCTCTCACTGTGACTTAATTTTAGCGCCATGTTATAGCGTCGATTACAGCATGAACTCTGAGGTCAGCCTCAGGATGATTGCAGAGTATACGCTGTTGCATGAGCGCACAACGTGTGCTTTTGTTGTCTTATTCTACAATTTCATTTATCTTCGCTCTCATTCTGTCATTTTTCGATCGGTCAAATATGAAACCACGCACATTCACAGCCAGGTTAATACAACAGCATCAACTCTGCAAGCAGTTTTAGAGTGTAGGGTTCCATAAGAAATGATTTTCGATTTTTCGTGACAAAATGACAGTTTTCGTTTTATATGACATTTTAGCCTTTTTAATTATGCATCGTTCCCTCTCCAAAGGTAAGTTGTCAGTTCTCAAGTTCTCCCCAGAATATCCACATAATTAAATATACCAATACCAATAAATATAGCCGCGGTATTCCTCAAATGATATTCTGTACACTACATAAAGTCGAACGAACTGAAATCTTCCTCAATACTAGAGTCGTCCTCAGTGATCTTAGTGTATACTAGTTTCGAACACTGGGGTCTTCCTTTTGCTAGAATCGTCCACTGAGGTCTTCCTCGTCATTTGGGGCTCTATACTAGCTCGACTACTGAAGTCCTCATCTATGCTATTCGACAACTAATACTAAACAAGTAATTTCTTACGCTATAAAAGTGGCGTCCATTGAAATTTGCTCCATACATACTAGGGTCTAACAATAAGGTCTTCATTTATACCCGAAATTACTTATGAATAGCGTCGTCATCTGAAACCTTTCTTTATACTAGAGTTTGTCCGTTGGGGTCATCCTCCATATTAGGGTCTCTGAGCTTGTCCCCTATACTGGAGTCGCCCACTGAGGTCTTCTTCTGCACTAGAAGACCTCTGGGGTCTTCTTAAATGCTAGGGTTAACCTCTGACTTTTTCCTGTACATGAGTGTCAATCTCTGAAATTTTCATCTATTCTAGAGCCGACTTCGGAAGTTTTCATCTATTCTAGAGCCGACCTCTGAGATCTTCCTCTATTTATAGAGTCGACCTACATTTATAAAGTCGACCTCTATGGTCTTCCCCTATACTACAGTCGACCACTGAGGTAATCTTCTATACAAGAGTCACCCTTTGAGATACTCCTCTATAGCTGAATCAATCTCACTCCACCACTGATGTCTTCCTCTATACTAGAGTCAACCTCTGATGTGTTCCTCTGTACTAGAATCGACCTCTGAAGCCCTTCTCGATACTAGAGTCGATATCTGAGGTTTTCCTTTGTACTAGATTCGACTTCGGAAGCCTTCCCTATACCAGAGCCAACTTTTTATGTTTTCCTCTCTACTAGAGCCGACTTCCGAAGCCTTCGTGTATACTAGAGTCAACCTTTGAAGTTCTTTCCTATGCTTGCTCTTCCTCTATACTAGAGTTGACCACTGAGGTCTTCATCCATTCTAGAGTCGACCTCTGAGATATTCTATGTATAGAGTCGGTCTGTAAGGTATTCCTCTACACTAAAGTCGACCACTAAGGTATTCTTCTATACTAGATTCAACCTCTGAGATCCTACTCTATACCGATTTAATCTCAGTCGACCATTGATGTCTCCCTCTATGCTAAGGCCAACCTCTGAGGTCTTCCTCTTTACTAGAATCGACCTCTTAGGTTTTCCCCTATACTAGAATCGACCTCTTAGGTTTAACTCTGTACTCGAGTCTACATCGTTGGTCTTCATCTGTACTTGAGTCAACCTCCCAGGTCTTCCTCCATACTAGAGTTGACCCCTGAGGTCTTCCGGATTTAATGAAAACCTTTATGAACTTCTCCCCACTGTATGTCGCATTTAGTAGCACCTATCAATGACATTGAGCTTCAATGCATGTGTTAAAAACCCATGAAATTATTTCAACTTTATTGTCACTGGTGACTACATACAGTGATTACGTTACCTGCCGATGATAATAACGATGATGATGACGATATTTAGTGGTTTTTGGTTTGGTGCATCTGTTGTTGGCTTGTGGCGACACTGTGGTCAGTCGTTAAAAAGCTATAGCCAAACCGCGTTCGGTGTGAACTGAAATTTTGTTTTAAATATGACCAAAAATTGGAAAGGCACACATTTATGGCACATATGAAGAATCCCAAAAAAACAAATAGTGTATGTACCAACAAAGTTTTTTGAACAACTAAATATGAATTTAAAATCTGAATAAGGAAAATTTCTTTTATAGATTTAGGATCATTTATTTTGTTAAGATTTTTAATTAAAACAGCTTATGTCGATTAGTTTCAAGTTATTAAGATAAATTCGTAAATTTATGCGATTTATTGATTTTTTAAAGACAACAGGAATAAATAGGTTCCTCTCACTCTTTCCATTACAAAGAAAATCAGACGGACATTTCTATGCCATTTCCATACATTTCACAAAGTTAATGAACTGCAGAAAAAATAGACATTCACATTCGCCTTATCTATCGCTAATGTCCATTGTGCATGTGGGGGGGGGAAGGGGTAATGGAAGTGTAGCGCCTAAAGTTCACAGAACTTCCGTTTTATTAAAGCAACATTTCTTTACAACAGCTGCAGTAGCAACAACAACGACCAAGGAAAAGATGGTTGGAAACAGCAATGACGCCGCCACAGTGGCGATATGATTATGGACTTATTCGTAAATATCAACATTAGGGTGTACTAATAATGTGACAAAAAAATAGGACAATACATGACTCTAGTTGGATGAGGTAATACCTCATCATATAACGCTACAAAAATTTTTAGTGTCCGAAGTCCTTAAAATTCTGTTTAAATGAGTACTATAAAAGTTTATTTTCAAATATTTGCAGAATTGTCCTTTTAAGCTAATTATTAGCATAAAGTACCGATATTTCTCCGTAAACAAATGCGTATACATATGGTTGGTTGCACTTTTGAAATGTTATAATTTCAAAATGGTCCTAAATTACCTAATTGTCCTTCAATAATTTTGTTGTACACTTTTAACAAGCGTTATCACAAATATGTTCAGAGTTATATTTGACATGTTTTTCGTAAATTTAGAATCACAAAAATTTTAATTTTACTAACGATACGCGAGTTTTTGTGGAACACTTTTAGAGTCTTCAGAACCTCAAATTCGAATAAATTTGCAATGTGCAAATATATTATAGGGAGTAGAAAACCCAAATTGTGCTCTACTTAGGAGTGTAACCCAACATGGTGTATATTAATGAATAGATAACACAACTGGTCGTCTCCTAAGAAGTAGATAACTCAACCTGTTGGGCTATCTAAGGAGTAGATAGCCCAACAGGTCCTCTAAGAAGTAGTATAAAACCCATCTTCTCGTATATTACAACCCAACTGTTTCTCTCCTAAGGAGTAGATAACCCTAGTGGTCCTCTAATAAGGAGTAGATAACCCAACTGGTAGTCACCTAAGGTATAGATAACCCAACTGATTCTCTGCTAAGCAATAGATAACCCAACTGGTCATCTGTTAAGGAGTAGATAACCCTCCTGGTCCTCTATCCAGGAGTGGATAACCCAATATGACCTCTACTAAGGAGTATATAACCCAACTAGTCCTTTACTAGGGAGTAGATAACCCAAGTGGTCGTCAACTAAGGAGTAGATAACCCAATTGCTTGTCAACTAAGGAGTATATAACCCAATTGATTGTCAACTAAGGAGTATATAACCCAATTGGTAATCTACAAAGTAGTAGATAACCCAACTGGTGCTTTACTAGTGAGTAGATTACCCAACTGGTCCTCTGCTAATAAATAGATAACATTGGTCCTTTTCTAAAGAGTAGATAACCCAACTGGACCTATACTAGGTAGTAGATAAACCAAGTGGTCGTCAACTAAGGAGTAGTTAACCCAACTAGTCGTTCGTCAGCTAAGGAGTAGATAACCCAATTGGCTGCCTACTAACAAGTAGATAACCCAACTTGTCCTCTAATAGGGAGTATACTCGTATAAACCAACTGGTCCTTTACTAGTGAGTAGATAACCCAAGTGGTCGTCAACTAAGCAGTATATAACCCAATTGGTCCTCTACTAAGGAGTAGATAATTCAACTGGTCCTCTACTAAGGAGGCGATACCTCAACTGGACCTATACTAGGGAATAGATCATCCAAATGGTCCTCAACTAAGGAGTAGATAGCCCAACTGGTCGTCAGCTAAGGAGTAGATAACCTAATTGGACGCCTACTAATGAGTAGATAACCCCATTGGTCGTATTCTAAGGAGTAGATCTCCCTGCATGTCATCTACTAAGTAGTCGAAGTCCCACCTGGGCCTTTACTAGGGAGTCGATAAATAAATAGGTCGTCATATAAGGAGTATATAAACCAATTGGCCACCTGTTAAGGAATAGATAACCTAACTGTTCGATTGTTGACTTAGGTAAATTGACATTTTATATCTCTGGCAGGGTTAGCTTAAAAAGAGTTTCCAATTTCGAGGGACTGGCTAGTTAAAGTAAAAACGATATACAGATTTTTGAGGTACATCATTAGGGTTATTTGATGCTACCAAGTGGAAAAAATAGCTCATTTTCCAATTTGATTCGTTTGAAATTTTCCAAATACTTAAAAATTTGTATTTGCTTCAAAAAAATGTGTGAGATTATCTAAAAATTTCTGTTTACCGGAACGAATTTTCTTAGTGAAATTATCTTCATATTTTATATTATTTACATTACACCCTAATTAACCTATGAATGTATGAAAACCTTAATCGCATTTTATTACTTTCATAATCTCAAACTTACACAGACACACACATAAACACTAGTATGTATGGCAATGTAACTCATTTAGCGTCTCTTGGATGCTGAGTGATAATTACCCTGTGCTACACATCTCCGACAGATACTTCCACATGTACATGTGTATCTATATATATTTCAATATTTGTATATCTTTGAATATATGTAAGTCCAGATATGTATCTACATATAGCTTCTACGTTATGAATGTGTGCCTTTAGGAGCCTCTATCACACGCTAATAAACAATTAAAGTGTTAGCCGGTGGTATTAGCCATCTCAGCTTTAAATGAATGAACGAATGACAGACGGACGGACGCATACACACACACACATAGAGAACGACTCTCAAGATTTTAATGAATCTAATGAATTTCTACGATTATGTAAACGTTGAATCTCCGTCGAATCTTGCGAAGCGATGATGGCCAATCATTAGATTGGATCATCCAATGAGGATGGCTGGCGGTAAAGTTTCGATTAACTCCAACTGATTTCATTAAGATGACGGTGTGATGGTTTGGCATGGCATGTCGTGGTGTGGTGTGGCGTGGTTTGGTGTGGTCTCCATCTATCCATCCATTGGCAGTGACACAAGATTTTAATCGCTTTTCCCCAGCAAAGCAATGATATTGTTATGGATTTTCGACATGTGAATGACTTCCTGTTTGGTTGTCTTTTTCTTTGTTTGTTTTTGTGGCGGAGATTAGCAAAAACACTAATATTCAATTTCTTGGGAAAGATTGAGTTTTGAAGAGCAAAGACCATTTAATGTCTTATACCGTATAATATATATTTCCGTCTCAGAGCATTGAAATGTAATAAGTGAAAAAAAAAACGTATAGGAAAAAATCTAATGATATACTAATTGGAGAGCGCATAATTTATTATGTATCTTTGTAACTAAAAAAGTTGCAATTCTGTTTTTTTAATACATAAATCTAACCAAGAAACCACATCTCCGTCTATTAAACCGACTGAATAATATTCCCACCTTCACAGAAATATAGTATGGCATTTGTTATTTTATGTAGGATATGTCACAACGAATATGATACCAGGCCTCCGGTTCTCCCAAACAAGTTGAAGTGAAATTCCCCCGAACTTCTAATACAACCCCTCGGGAAATTTGGCCGGTACAAGACCAAACGCTTAATAGGTCCATTGAGGGCAGGAAACGCCTCTCAGTTTGTCCCTTATATATGAAAACAACCGGTAACTTCAAAATGGCTTGATCACTGGAGTTGGTAAATCTCCATCTTGTGACATATTCAAGTACTGCTCTAAATAAATATGTACGGTAGCTTATTCTTTAATGTCAGATACAGCAAAAGTTGCATTTGAAACCAATTAAATGTTTACTATTAAATCATTGTACTTTGAGTACTGGATCCAACTAGGCCTCTACGACACAATGTGTCCTCGTCCAAGGAGTAGATAACCCAACATATCGTCTACTGAGGAATACTTAAGCCAACTTGTAGTTAAGTGAGGAGCATATGACCCTCAGCTAAAGCTAAGCTAAGGATAAACCAACGGTTATCGTCTACTGAGGAATACTTAAGCCAACTTGTAGTTAACTGAGGAGCATATGACCCTCAGCTAAAGCTAAGCTAAGGATAAACCAACGGTTCCTCAACAAAGGAGTAGATAAATCAATTGGTTATAAACTAAGGAGCAGATATCTCAACTGTTGCCTTCTAAGCTGTAGATAACCTGACCGGACGACAACCAGGGAGTGGATAAACCAACACTTCGTCCCCTAAGGAGTAGATAACTCAACTGGACCTCCACCAAGGAGCAGATAGATAATCAAATTAGGCCTATGAAGTAGATAACCAAACTGGCATTTTACTGAGCTGTAGATAAACCACCCGGTATTTTACTAAGTGCAGATAACTCAATTGGTCCCCTACTAAGAAGTAAATAATCCGGCTGGTCGTCATCTAAGGAGTGAATAACCCAACTGGTCCTCTACTAAGAAGTACACAACACAACTGGTCCTCTACTAAGGAGTAGATAACCCATTTGATCGTCAGCTAAGGTGTAGATATCCCAATCAGTCGTATACTAAGGAGTATATAAATCAACTGGGCATCAACAAAGGAGTAGATACCCCAAATGGTCCTCTACTAAGGATACTGATCGTCATCTAAGGAGTAGATAACCCAACTGGTCGTCTAGGGAGGTATAAATAAACCAACTGGTCGTCAACTAGGGAGAAGAAACCCCCAACTGCTCGTCAACTAAGGAGTAAATAACCTAACTGGTCATCTACTAAGGATTAGATAACGCAACTGCAGCTCTGCTAAGGAGTACCTTACCCAACTGGTCATCTACTAAGGA
The DNA here is from genome assembly GCA_963930755.1 of Eudasyphora cyanicolor. Lineage (NCBI taxonomy): Eukaryota > Metazoa > Arthropoda > Insecta > Diptera > Muscidae > Eudasyphora > Eudasyphora cyanicolor. The sequence continues at coordinate 218,418,110 of OZ005735.1, read as the reverse complement.
TTAGATAACGCAACTGCAGCTCTGCTAAGGAGTACCTTACCCAACTGGTCCTCTATCCGGGAGTATATACCCCAACGTGACCTATACTATGGAGTAGTAAACATAACTGGGCATCTACTAAGGAGATAGTAATCCAACCGGTCACCTTATAAGAGTAGATAACGCAACTGGTCATCTACTAAAGAGTCGATAGTCCAACTGGGCATCAACTAGGGAGTATATATCCCAATTGGTTGTCAACTAAGTAGTGGAGTAGATATGCTAAATGGTCCTCTCCTAAGGAGTACATACTCGTACGTCTACTGGTCGTCAACTAAGGAGTAGATAACCCAACTGGCCTTTTACCCAGCTGTTCCTCATCCTTAGTAGAGGACCAGATTACTTAACCGGTCCTCTACTAAGGAGTAGATAAATCGTCAACTACGGAGTAGATTACGCATCTGGTCGTCAAGTAATGTGAAGATAACCCAACTACTAAGCAGTAAATATACCAAGTGGTGCTCTGCTAAGAAGTAGTTGATCCAACTCGTCATCTACTAAGGAGTATATAAATCATCTGGTCCCATACTAAGGAGTAGATAACCCAACTGGTCCTTTACTAGGTAGTAGATAACTCAACTGATCCTATACATAGGAGTAGAAAACCCAACTGGTCATATACTAAAAAGTAGATAATCTAACTGGTCCTTTACTAGGGAGAAGATAACTCAACTGATCCTCTACTTAAGAGTAGATAACCCAACTGGTCCTCATCTAAGAAGTGGATAACCCAATCTGGTTTTCTAGTAAGGAGTAGATAGTCCTCATCTAAGAAGTAGATAACCCAACAGGTCATCTCGTAAGGAGTAGACAACCATACTGGTCCCTTACTAGGGAGTAGATAACTCAACTGATCCTCTACTTAGGAGTAGATAATTCAACTGGACCTCATCTAAAAAGTAGATAACCCAACTGGTCATCTACTAAGGAGTGGATAACCCAACTGATCCTATACCTCTACTAGGGAGTAGATAACTCAAGCGGTCGTCAACTAAAATGCAGATAACCCAACTGGTTGTCAACTGTGGAGTAGAAAATCAACTGGTTGTCACCTAAGAATGGTATAAACAAACTGGTCCTTTACTAGGGAGTAGATAACTCGACTGATACTCTACTAAGGAGTTTATAACCCAATTAGTCTTCTACTAAAGAGTACATATCCCATGTGGACCTCTACTAAAGAGAAGTTAACCTTACTGATCGTCAACTAAAGAGTAGATTTGTCTGATGCAATTGTATATTATTTATATACCACCAGCAATATGTTTGCTGCATTTAATTTTATTACGTTTTGGTTTCTGGAAAAAATGCAGCATTTTTTTAGCCTTTTCCCTAAAAATGCGCTATTGTATTTCGATTTAAAAGTTGTAAATATTTTCTAGTATTTCACGTCGATGGGGTAAAATTTTGATGACTTTAAATCCCTTCGTGGTCAGTTCAGTGAGTGATCTCAATTCAACCAGTTCTTGGATGAGTAGATTTAAGTTAATTGGCAATTAATTTCTCGTAGGGAATCATCTAAATGTCTTCATGTACTGTATGACTTTGGTCTGTCGAAGAATGTTATCTGCTAAATAAATTACCAAATTCCATACAATATATTTCTCACAAATTGAGTTGGGTATACATTAGTCGTGTTACTCTATTGAACTAAATCAAAAAAACCCAAATATTTGCTAGAAACTTTTCCTAAATTTGGTATTTTACCCAGTTCATTTTTACAATATAAATAAAGACCAAAATTCATTCATACAAACACATTATAAAAACGAAAAGAAAAAAATGTGCTATCCACAAAGGAATTTGCATACAGGAAAGCCCCCTCCCTCCTCTGCAATCGACATCATGTAAAACCACACGAAAGATGATAATGGTGATGGCAATGACGATCAAGAGGCACCATCACCACACTCCATCGTCAATGGCCACTTAATGAGTTTTGGCCATTAAATGGTAACAATCATTTCACTCGAAAAAAATAAAATATTAACAACCCAACTTAACTCGGGAGAAAAAAAACCATAAACAATAAACAAAAGTAGGTGAATGTTAAGTAACGACCAACAAAAAAAGCACAACAACAATATGAGCTCAAATTTCCAACAAATACACAAAACACATATTAAAAATATAAATAAACTTGAAAAAGAAAAAAATGTGTAAAGTCAGCACAAAAATTATGTTTTTGCAACTAAAGAGAGCGAGAAAAAAAAAACAAATTTGATTTGCTTTTTATTGTTTGGTTGGATGGATGGTTGGGATTATATTTAGGTTTGTATATTTCATTTTTTCATTTGTTCATCAAGAAGAAGAGATGGGTTTAACGTTGTTGGTCGGTCTTATGGCTTCAAAGTGCCCCCAATGCTCAGGGACGGTACTTACAGAGGAAATCGTAAATCTTTCTGGGAGGGTCAAACATAGAATCCGCTGGGAAATGTTAACCTAGTTTAGATCATAGATTATTAGGTTTTGTAATACTTTGGCACATTTATCGTATAATTGTTATAATATTTAAAGAGTGTTATATCGTTGCCTTAATTCATAAAAGTCGTAAGTGACGTTTTTTTCAAAATTTTCAAATTCTGTAAGAATTCCAAGAAAATTCAAAATGAAATGCAAAATTTTCCCCTGCAGATTATGTTTGAAATATCAGAAATATTTTTTAACGTGTAGTTGTATAATATTATATGACCTTTAACTCGCAAGTGTGTCAAATTATTGAGAATGAAATCGAATGATGAAAACCAATGCAATTGCTTTGAACAATGTAAAGGTCACTCAGAACTCAACTCAAAGCTGTGACTTTGGCGAGTTGGTTTTCCCGGAAGTGTCCGTCCATATCAGAAACTGCAACAAAAATCGCAGTTTTCTTGCTCAGCTATAAAACTACAACAACGGCAAAATGCTAATACGAATTGACACAGTTAAAAACTGCAGATATACCAGTGCTTCGGTAGCCATTAGTAAATTGCGATTTTTTAAATTTTTGCAAATTTTTTCACCAATGAAAAACCGTCGCTGTTCAAGGTAAAAGCCTTTTGGGAAAACAATGAAGAAAACCGAAGGTCAGCGAAAATCTAGTTTTTCTGCGAACTCTTAATGATGCAATCCATTTGGTCTGTCTATTGTCATGGCAGAAGAAGGCACGTGCAAACATTGGATGTGTTTTTTGCCAAATGTTTTATGGTTAGCTAAAGATTACGTTTAAAAAAGGTCAAAGATTAAAAAAGAGGTAAAATCACAACACGAGTGGCGAAAAACAATTAGCACATATTAGCCATATGTCACTCAGCAACATCGTTGATAAAAAATATACCTGACCACGGAAAGCGTGTTGAGTCCTATTAGCCAGGGGTTGTGTCCTAAGAATTGTTACCTGTTATGCCTAAGATAGTATAAAAGGTCCTGTCGCTCACTAGAACAGCATCAGTATCCTGCCATTGGCAATTCGGTAAACATCAGTTTAACACTAATCACTTTATACACTCAGCAAAAATGCCTGCCAAAATTCTAGCACCCTCATCGTCATCCTCCGCCAAATCTTCCGTGTCTGTGAAAAGCAAATCAATCCAAAAAATGGGTTCCTTCAATTACGCTCTCTACTTGCACCGCGAAGAACTTAGGAAGCGAAATATCTCCTCGTCTAGGGTTTCACGCACCAAACTTTTGCTTACCCATGAACTCATCACTAAAACTGTGAAAAATATCAAGAAGTGTTCGGCAGAAGATCTGCAGATGCTTAGCCGTGAAACTGTTTTCAAAAAGAATCTCTATCGTCAGGTGATAATGCAGAAACAACGTCAACACATGGAAATGGGACGACTCCAGAGGCAACAAAATCAATCCGTGGGACAGGAAAATAGGTGCCAACAACAAATGCAGCAGCAGCAATTTTCTCGTCCACAGCAGCATTCGTCTCGTCCACAGCAGCATTCGTCACGTCCACAGCAACAGTCGCAGCAAAATGCTTCACAGCAACCGCTGTATAAAACTCGAGTTATTCCTGTGCATATGTATTAGAAATATCCGAAAATTCCAGAGGGAGGCGAATTTTAAAGAAGCCTTCGATTACTTTTTGTACCTAACTTAGACATTTACTTATTTATAGTCGATATTTCATAAAATAAAGATATCACTTTTAGTTTTTTAAATATATAATTCACTGTTTTTCATTGCATTTTCCCAAATTCTTATTTAAATTGAAACCTCAAAGAAGAACTTATTTAGTTCAATAATGATTTTGTATTGATTCAAAGATGATCGGTTTAAGCAAAAAAATATTCTTCGTTGAAAGATGATCTTCTGAGACTTTTTGATTCAAAGACCATTTTCTTCTAGCACACACATACACATTACAATATGTATGTGTACAGTGGGTAAACATTGGAGAGTCTCACCTATTTTTATTAAGAAAAACTGTAATATTTATATTTCTTGAAGGGTTATCTCGAAAATATTTATACCGTTGGAAACGGGACAAATTTCGTATTGGTCATTTGAAGCTATCGATACTTTCGGAATAGATTTCCTTAATATTTATAAATAGTATCAACAAATTTGTATTATTAGGTGTAAACTTAGGATAGCCTCACTACAATCAATGGAACAAATTACAGGGGTTTTCAATAAGAGTGATACGATTTCTTTAAAAAAAACACACTTATTGTTAAGGAAATTCAAAAGTTTTTTTATTTAATGTGAAGTACAATCGATACAATTATGTTCTAAGAAAAACGTCATTCCAATGGCCTCCACGACTTCTTCTGCAGGAACGAATTCGATGAACCCAAATTTCGAGCACTTTTTCTACTAAATCAAGTTGTATGTCATAAATGACACGTTCAATATTGATTTGTAAAGCTTGAAGAGAGTCTGGTTTATTTCGAAAGACCAATGACTTCAAATAACCCCACAAGAAATTGTCTAATGGTGTTAAATAAAATCTTCTTGGAGGCCATTCAATATCACAATTTCTTGAAATAATCGAATCTCCAAACTTTTCTCGCAACAATTCAATTGTTTCATTTGCTGTGTGGCACGTAGCCACAATCGGTCAATGGCAAAAAGATAGCTCTTAATGAGAGCTAAAATATTGTTCATGGGTGTCAAGGTCGTAGGTCGACTGGAATGTGTTTTTTTTTTCATTAAAAAAATGTACTTAGCGCACGAAAATTTGCAATTGGAGAACGATTATTTTAATAATAAAACTGAATAATTTGTAAACGTTGTTCTTGCAGATCATGACATATTACAAATGGCCGAAACGTCACTTAAAAATCATATCATCCCTATTGGAAACCCCGTTACCTGTATTTTAAAACTAAATATGAAAAATGTGACTTATATTGTAATATTCGATTATTCGGTTTTATTGATTACACTGTCCAACAAATTAAGACTTTTTGATAGGAACAGAATAGCGACCCTATAATTCTGAAAGGCATAGTAAGTAGACAGTTTTTGTAGAATAAACTTATGGTCCAGCTGGTCTGAGTTTTTTTGAACAGTGGGTCAAAATTTTCAATTTTTGGTCGAAGGGAGCATTATACTGAATGGAAAAAAATTTGTGAGTTAATGTCTGAGAGATTTCTTATTGTCAGAGTATACAGCGGAATTTTATGAGGATCATTTTTGTGAAAGATCTTAAACCTCTAGCTCCCCTCTTAATGGGTCGATTTGGCCCTTTTTCGAAAAAATCAAAAAAAGTCCTTTTAAAGATTAAAATATTCTACGAAAATTTTTGCCGGAAAATTTCAGTGGGGGTCGTTTAGTCTAAACTGCTTTGATTGCATTGATATTATATTTCAAAATAAAATTAGACGAATATAGCGATGTTTGAAAATGTCATCGTTTGGATTTGCAAATCAGCTCATTATCCTATAATGGGATATAAACTATAACATTGTAGAGCTGGACAATTAACTAGAGATGTTCACAGTAACACTAACTTTAAAAAAAAACCATTGAAGAAGGTCTTCTCTATTCTTTTCAGCAAATACTTCATGTACGGGTAGTAACCAGACAGAGCCGGGTGACTGTCATTCCTAACAGTGCTGTTATATTTAAATTAATTTTTAAATAAATTGCAAATAATTTTATTTCACCATTATTATGAAAAAAAAATAGTTTAAGTCATATGTGTTGCATTGAAAATGGAATAATCTTTGCAGAACCCACTAGCCAGCTAAGATAGTATCTGAATAGTCTTTGGGTAATTTATTGACTTGAAATGAAATGAATAGTATTCAAATAATTATTTAATTATTCCAGCTCACTTTTCTTGATTTTTAGTGTTAATGTGAACATCTCTCGTTAATTTTCCAAAACTACAATGTTACAACTTATATCCCTCGATAGGATAATAAGTTGATTTGCGAATCTAAACGATGAAATTTTCGATTTCGAATTCGCAATTTTATTTTTTTTTTGATTCGAGTTTTTTCTGCATTTGTAGCCATCATAATTTCCTTTAGTTTGAAGTTAAAGTGTATCTTGAAGAATCTCATTTATTTCGTTCTTTGGTGTCTGAAACTACTAACATTTTTGATTACCTACAGAATTTAGGTCCAAATATATAAAATATAAATGCGAAATAATGCGGGGTGAATCGTTTTTTTACGAGGACAAATTTTGCTATTTGTCTTAATATTATGTACACAATTTCCTCTTTGGATCCAACTGTTTAAAAGTACCTCAATATTTCATAACTCAAAAGTCATAGAAATTGTCAATATTTTGATATCTTCGACAAAAAATGTCCATTGGTCCATTTTAACATATTATTAAAAATCCACAGGTTTCATAATTTCGCCAAAAAACAATCTATAAAATTCTAAGTAAAAAATATATATGTACTCGTAAACAAACATTTTCAGCTATGAGCAGAAATATGAAACAAAAAGTAAAGTGACTTTATTTTTATCAAAAATTATAAATTTAATCACCTTCAAAGTAATTGAACAAATTTCCAAATGGTCCGAAAATGTAATAGAAAAGATACAATAGGGTCGAATCTATTTCGATCATGCTGGATGTAGTGGGGGTAACCGTTTTTAAAATAACTTTGTCCTTGAAATATTGATCTGCGACACAATAAAGTATATATATTCATGATCGTCGTGAAATTCTAAGACGAATTAGCCATGTCCGTCTGTCTGTTTGTTGAAATCACGCTACAGTCCTTCGGAATATACGCTTCTGTACAAAGAACAGACTAAAAAGTACACATGGAAAATTATTTCTCACAAAATCTCCTTCAATACCATCTCCTTCAATATTTTCAGTTGGCTTCGATTTTCCCCCTTTCAACACATTTAAGAACTATCCGCAGGGTTTTTCCGTTAGCTTTAAGTAAAAATGTCTAAGTAAAAAACATTATTAACACATATTTTCTGCTATGAGTAGAAATACGGGGTATGTTCAATAAGTATAAGTAGTATAAGTAGTATTAATTTTGTACCTTTCAAAATAATCAACTTCAGATTCCGATCTCCTCAATCATGCAAATCTTAGTTTTTCCTATGGATCACTTCAGTTAAGGGAACAGAACAAAGTCGTGAGGGTGAATACGGTGACTGAGATGTAGTTGCAATTTTGTTTTTTCTCACAAAAATCTTGAATAGACGACGGCATATGCGTTGGCATCTATTTTATTTTTGTGGCTTAATATCTCGAAAACGTGATGTCAGAGGAAAAAAGACTAATGCCATTCGATTTAGTGGGTCGAAATCATGTGGAGTAAGTTGTTTTCATCGAGGATATATTTGTAAAGTGAATTTTACACGCACAGTATAATCCCCAAAAAAAAATAAAAATCTAACACTAGTTAAGGACATTAGCACTAATACTAATAAATAGCCCGTAAAATTCCAAAAGTCGTCATATTTCTGAACAGATCTCGTATCCAAAAATTGTATAATAACTTGAAAACTATTTATTTCTCATAAAAACGTAAAAAAAATCCTGAGTAACTTTTCACGAGGAATATTTTGCAAATTTAGGGATTAGGAGGGTGAGCAGGAGAGAAATTAATCTCCATTGATTTTGTCTACCTTTGAACTTAAGCGTGCGCTCTAAAGACATAAAATTCACCCCTCAAAAATGACTAATCTTTATGGCTAGCCAACCCATAACACCTGAGGCTAGAAATAATTAGCACAGCTGAGTTAATATCACCCACTAAGATCATTGATAAAAAATATACCTGACCACTAAGCATGTTGGGTCATGTTTGCTAGCGACTAAGAAGGGTTAGTAGTGGTGGTGTGCTAAATATTGGTACCTGTTGATTATGTGTTAGTATAAAATGTCCTGTCGCTTACTGGAACATCATCAGTATCCTGCCATCGGCAATACAGTAAACATCAATCTCCTTAACGCAAATCACTTTACCAAGCACTCAGCAGAATGCCTGCCAAAGCACCATCATCGTCATCCTCGGGCAAATCTAGCTTGTCTCTGAAAAGCAAACCAATCCAAAAAATGGGCTCGTTCAATTACGCCCTCTACCTGCACCGCGAAGAGCTAAGAAAACGTAATACGTTCTGGACTCGGATAGTACGCACAAAATTATTCCTTACGCATGAACTGATCACCAAAACCGTGAAAAATATCAAGAAATGTTCAGCGGATGACCTGCAGATGCTAAATCGTGAAACTATTTTCAAAGAGAATCTTTACCGTCAGTTAACACTGCAGAAACAACGTCAACATTTGCAATTGAGACATTTCCAGAGGCAACAAAATCAAACCGTGGGACTGGAAAATAGTTGCCAACAACAAATGCAGCAGCAACAGCAGAATTATCAGCAGCATTCTTCTCGCCCACAGCAGCATTCTTCTCGTTCACAGCAGCATTCTTCTCGTCCACAGCAGCATTCTTCTCGTCCACAGCAGCATTCTTCTCGTTCACATCAGCAGTCGCAGAAAAATACGTCACAGCAGCCGTTTTATATAACTCGAGTTATTCCGGTGCATATGTATTAGGATTGTCCATTGAACTTGAAAGAAGCCTTCGTTCACTTTTTGTACCTTATTTAGTCATTACTTATTTATAGTTTATATTTTATAAAATAAAGATATAATTTTTAACTTTAAATTAATTCGGTGTTTTTTATCTTTCCTATTTGATTGTTTAATCCTGAAAGAAAATGTATTTGGTTCAAAGATGATTTTTATTGATGACTGCTTAGGTAAAACACTATTTTTCGTTTAAAGTTGAAATGTTTAGATACATATGGGCATTTCCTTGGGCTACACAAAAAATGCCTTACAATTTTGCAACTCTTTCTTGAGTATTTTTTTAGCAATGCACTCAAAGTTTCTGCGCCACATTTACGTGCTATGTAAACAAAAAAATTAACAATCTTGGCATGAAATTATTGCTTTAGAGCTTGTCGTCATTTCTAGGTAAACAAATTTGATAAATATTGTATAATATTGACCTTAAAAGACATATTTGAATAGCCTCTTTTTCTATATGAATTTCGTGCTGTTCGGAACATACCGTCCGCAATTCAACAACAATATAAATATCTAAAAAATGTTGCATTTTTAGAGTAAATGGTAAATCCATACTTTAGAAGCATTGCCTCTAGTATATACAAGCACAAAGTTAAGTTAAATTTATGATTTATTTGAAAAAAAAAAACATCTGTCTGCCCAACATAAATTTTTCATTAAGTACGGAAATGGTTAAAATAATCCACAAAATGGTATTGGATGACCATCATGTTGAAGGTTCGTGAGCTAGTTGAAGTCATAGGAATTTCAAAAAGTGATATACATCGCATATTGACCTAAACATTGATGATGACAAAACTGTGCACAATATGGGTGCCGCGATTGCTCATAATCAAGACAACGCACCATTTCACATATCCATATTGCGAAGGACAAAATTAATGAATTAAAGTTCGAATTGCTCCAGCAAGCACCTTATTTGCCAGATTTATCTCTCTCGGATTATTTTTTGTTTCCAAACTTGGACAAATGGCTCGGCGAAAAAGGTTTGTCATCAATGAAGAGATGCGAGTTGCGGTTGATAGATATATACAGTAGCTAGACAATTCTTACTACAAATCGCTGGAAAAAGTGTATCGAGCTAAAGGGTGATTATATTGAGGAATAGCGAAACATTTCCCCAAATTTTTTGTGTTTTCTTTGCTAAGTCGGCTAAATTTGGGACCGCCCTCGTTAACAATAATAAGGGTATAAAAACATGAATTTTTTAAATTATCTTAATTCTACTAAGAGGGCTACAATTTCGATATAATCCATAGATTTTTTCAAATAGACATTGTTTCGTTTCTTCGTTAGGATGCTGGCTTTCAAAAATTGGAACAAATACATTTTTGAGATTTTTTCCATTTGTTATGGGTTTTTCGTAACAGCAAAAACTATTTTTACTACTGTTTCTACATGAAAGTGATTTTTCAACGTTTGTAGCTCTCATAATTTTCTTTAATTTTAAGTTAATGTGTATCTTAAAGTACCTCATTTATTTCGTTCTTTGACGTAGAAAGTATATTCTGAAACCTTCTACAATAAAATGGTGTCTGAAGATACTAACCATTTTGATAAACCATCAGAATTTACGGCTAAATGTCTCGAAAACGCGAAATTATGCGAGGTAAGTTGTTTTTTTTTACGAGGACACACTTTGCCTTTGTCTTAATATATGGATTTAAGGATTATGACTCTTTGGGTCCAACTCGTTAAAAGTACGTCGATATATCATAATCAAATTGTCAATATTTTGATATCTTCTACAAAAAATGTCCATTGGGCATTTTAAAAAAATCCGCGGGTCCAAATATTTTAAAATTCGCATGTTTTGTCAGTTAGCTTTCTAATATCCATAGACAATAAGCAATTTATAAAATTCTAAGTAAAAAAATATATAAACAAAGATTTTCAGCCATGAGTAGAAATATGAAACAAAAAGTAAAGTGACTTCATTTTTTATCAAAAAATATTAATTTTATCACCTTCAAAGTAATCCAACAAATGGTCCGAAAATGTGATAGAAAAGATGCAATGGGGTCGAATCTATTTTGATCATGCTGGATGTAGTGGGGGTAACCGTTTTTATACCCTCCACCATAGGATGGGGGTATACTAACTTTGTCATTCCGTTTGCTACACCTTGAAATATTGATCTGCGACCCCATAAAGTATATATATTCATGATCGTCGTGAAATTCTAAGACGAATTAGCCATGTCCGTCTGTCTGTTTGTTGAAATCACGCTACAGTCCGTAATAATAGAGCTAGGTTGATCATCTGGTAGAAATACTTCTTATAGTTGCAGGTCCTTTAGGACTGCAAATGGGCCATATCGGTTAATGTTTTGATATAGCTCCCCTATAGTGGTCGCTCCAAAATACGGGTTTTGAGCCATAGATTCCAAATTTTTAAACTACTTTTGCTCAAACTTTGCAGTTTGTATTCTATTTTTACTAGAATTCATCACAGTAAAAATTTTGCAAACTGGCTCATATTTTGTCTCCCTATAGAGGTAGCTCTAAAATAGGCTTATTTAGATCATAAATACCACATTTTCTAAGAATTTTAAGCAAATCTTTGCAGTTTGTGTTTTATTTAGACAAGAACTCATCACAGCAAACATTTTTTTAAATCAGTTCATATTTTGTTGTAGTCTACCTATTGATGTTGCTCCGAAAAACGCATAAACACCACATCTTGTAAGCAATTTAGCTGAAGCTTTGCCGTTTTGTATTCTATTTTGGCAAAGATTCATCTCAAGAAATTTAATTAGTTTATATTTTGTTGTAGTCCCCGTAAGCCATAAATACCACATTTTTCAGATGAAGAGTTTGGCTAAGAATTTGGGGCCTACAATTTAGCTAAAAATTGCGGCCTTAATTTTGTTTTAATATTTGCTCCAACAATTTTTTCAGTAATAGAATTAAATGCAATCCATGGTGGAGGGTATATAAGATTCGACATGGCCGAACTTAACGTTTTTTTACTTGTTTTTCAGAAATTTGGCCACAAAATCTGCTGGGGAATCAGATAGGTTATTTATATTGGTGGAGAATTGCAATTGGAAACCTTCGGAATTTCCAAAGAACGAACTAAAAAGGACACATGGAAAACTATTTCTCTCAATACAGGCGATCCAGTTTCTCATCCCCTCCAATATTTTCAGTTGGCTTCGATTTTCCCCCTTTCAACGCATTTAAGAACAATCCGCAGGGTTTCTCAGTTAGCTTTGTAATTTTCATAGACACTAACCAAAAAATAAATTAAAAAAAGTCTATGTAACGATCAATATTAACAAATATTTTCTGCTATGAGTAGAAATTCGAGGTATGTTCAATAAGTAAATTGACTTTAGTATTAATTTTGTCACTTTCAATATAATCATCTTCCGATTCCATAAACAAGTGCCAGCACTTTTTCCAATCCTCTGTGAAATTCTGATATGCGTTTTATCTCCTCAAAATGGATCTCTTCAGTTATCTCTCAAAGAAAAACTAAAAATCTAATACTAGTTATGGTCATTTGCACTAATACAAGAAAAATCCGAATATATATAGCCCGCGGAATTCCAAAAGTCTGCATATTTTTGAACAGATCTCGTATCCATAAATTGTATAATAACTTGAAAACTATTTACGAGTATTTCTCATAAAAGCGTGAAAAAAAATCCTGAGTAACTTTTCACGATAATTATTTTGCAAATTTAGGTATTAGGAGGGTGAGCAGGAGAAACGACTGTTTTGAGAGAAATAAATCTCCAATGATTTTGTCTACCTTTGAACTTAAGCGTGCGTTCTAAAGACATCAAATTCACCCTTCAAAAATGACTAATCTTTACGGTTAACCAACCCATAACACCTGAGGCTAGAAATAATTAGCACAGATGAGTTAATGTCACCCACTAATTGATAAAATTGATAAAAAATATACCTGACCACTAAGCATGTCGGGTCATGTTTGCTAGCTACTAAGAAGGGTTAGTAGTGGTGGTGTGCTAAATATCGGTACCTGTTGCTTAAGTGTTAGTATAAAATGTCCTGTCGCTTACTGGAACATCATCAGTATCCTGCCATCGGCAATACAGTAAACATCAATCTCCTTAACGCAAATCACTTTACCAAGCACTCAGCAAAATGCCTGCCAAAGCACCATCATCGTCATCCTCGGGCAAATCTAGCTTGTCTCTGAAAAGCAAACCAATCCAAAAAATGGGCTCGTTCAATTACGCCCTCTACCTGCACCGCGAAGAGCTAAGAAAACGTAATACGTACTGGACTCGGATAGTACGCACAAAATTATTCCTTACTCATGAACTGATCACCAAAACCGTGAAAAATATCAAGAAATGTTCAGCGGATGACCTGCAGATGCTAAATCGTGAAACTATTTTCAAAGAGAATCTTTACCGTCAGTTAACACTGCAGAAACAACGTCAACATTTGCAATTGAGACATTTCCAGAGGCAACAAAATCAAACCGTGGGACATGAAAATAGTTGCCAACAACAAATGCAGCAGCAACAGCAGAATCATCAGCATCTTTCTTCTCGTCCACAGCAGCATTCTTCTCGTTCACAGCAGCATTCTTCTCATCCACAGCAGCATTCTTCTCGTTCACAGCAGCAGTCGCAGAAAAATACGTCACAGCAGCCGTTTTATATAACTCGAGTTATTCCGGTGCATATGTATTAGGATTGTCCATTGAACTTGCAAGAAGCCTTCGTTCACTTTTTGTACCTTATTTAGTCATTACTTATTTATAGTTGATATTTTATAAAATAAAGATATCATTTTTAACTTTAAATTGAATTCGGTGTTTTTTATCTTTCGTATTTAATTGTTTAATCTTCAAAGAAAATTTATTTGGTTCAAAGATAGATAAAACACTATTTTTCGTTCAAAGTTGAAATGTTTATTTACATATGGGCATTTCCTTGGGCTACACAAAAAAAACCTTACAATTTTGCAACTCTTTCTTGAGTATTTTTTTAGCAATGTACTCAAAGTTTCTGCGCCACATTTACGCGTTATGTAAATAAAAAAATTAACAATCTTGGCATGAAATTATTGCTTTAGGGATTGTCGACATTTCTAGGTAAACAAATTTGATAAATATTGTATAATATTGACCTTAGAAGATATATTTGAATAACCCCTTTTACTATATGAATTTACATACCGTCCGCAACTCAACAACAATCTAAATATCTCAAAAATTTTGCATTTTTTGAGTAAAGAATAAATCAATACTTTAGAAGCATTGCCTCTAGTATATACAAGCACAAAGTTAAGTTAAAGATATGATTTATTTAAAAAAAAAAACACCTGTCTGCCCAACATAAATTCTTCATTAAGTACAGAAATGGTTAAAACAATCCACAAAATGGTATCGGATGACCATCGGGTTGAAGGTTCGTGAACTAGTTAAAGTCATAGGCATTTCAAAAAGTGCTATACATCGCATATTGACCTAAACTTTGATGATGAGAAAGCTGTGCGCAAGATGGGTGCCGCGTTTGCTCATAATGAAGACAACGCACCATTTCACATATCCAATATTGCGATGGCCAAACTTAATGAATTAAACGAATTGCTCCAGCAAGCACCTTATTCGCTAGATTTAGCTATGTTGGATTATTTTTTGTTTTCAAACTTGATAAAATGGCTCGGCGAAAAGGGTTTGCCAGCAATGAAGAGATGTGGGTAGCGGTTGATGACTATATACAGGAGCTAGACAGTTCTTACTACAAATCGCTAAAGGTTATGGTTATGGTTTTTTCGTGACAGCAAAAAACGATTTTTTGAAAAAAAATTCCAATTGTTTTAACGAAAGTTACTAAACTACTGTTTCTACATGAAAGTGATTTTTCAACGTTTGTAGCTCTCATAATTTCCTTTAATTTTAAGTTAATGTGTATTTTGAAGTACCTCATTTATTTCGTTCTTTGACGTAGAAAGTATATTCTGAAACCTTCTACAATAAAATGGTGTCTGAAGATACTAACCTCTTTGATAAATCATCAGAATTTGGGGCTAAATGTCTCGAAAACGCGAAATTATGCGGGGTAAGTTGTTTTTTTTGCGAGGACACACTTTGCCTTTTATCTTAATATTATGAACTAAATTTGCTTTTTTTTAGGATTATGACTCTTTGGATCCAACTCGTTAAAAGTACGTCAATATATCATATTCAAATTGTCAATATTTTGATATCTTCGACAAAAAATTTCCATTTGGCATTTTAAAATATTTTAAAAAATCCACAGGTCCAAATATTTTAAAATTCGCATGTTTTGTCGGTTAGTTTTCTAATATCCATAGGCAATACGCAATTTATAAAATTCTAAGTAAAAAATATATAAGCAAAGATTTTCAGCCATGAGTAGAAATATGAAACAAAAAGTAAAGTGACTTCATATTTTGATGTTTCCCTATGCGGGATTGATCTGCTATTGATGTTATTTTATGGTTTTTCTCACTGTGGGGTTGAGCTGGAGATCAAAGAGTTCCTTCAAAGTGAAGGAAGTTATTTTTGAATAGTCAAGTGAAAAAGAAAACGACCTTGAAATCCAACATCAACCAATGCATGACGTTTGGTTTATGGTTGGTCAACTCTTCGGATGCAGTAATGTTGTTTTTGGGCTGCGGTCCACATGTCATTACTTCTTTTTATACGAAAGTTATTCCAAATTTACATATAGGAATTGTTTTCAAGTAAGAGTACTTTCAAGTCGATCGTCATTTTTTTATCTAAAAAATATAAATTTTATCACCTTCAAAGTAATCCAACAAATTTCCAAATGGTCCGAAAATGTTATAGAAACAAGTAAGAAAGTTTCAGTCGGGTAAACCGACTAAGGTATACCCTCACTTTGTGAGTAATGTAATATATAACATTACACCAATAAATCTGTCAATTTGTGTGGGAGGTACCAGAAGGGGTTTTCCAAATACACATATTTTTCGGTAAACAGTACATTCTTAAATACATTGCATTGTGCTGAACTATAAGCGTTTATGTGCACTGGTATATTAAAGTTACGAGCTATGTAATTTTGGTATGAGTTGGTCATTTTGTGTGGGAGGTACAAAAAGGGGCGGGGTGATAACGCCCACTTTTTACAGGACTATAGGCACTATAACAGCATTACACTGTACACAATTTCAAGTATTTGTATGCACTGGTATTAAAGTTACAAGCCGTTTACTTTTGGTACGAAACGGTCCATTTGTGTGGGAGGTACCAAAAGGGGCTGTACAATAATGCCCATTTTTTACCGGACTATAGGCGCTACAAAAACATTATACTGTAGAAAATTTCAAGCATTTTTATGCACTTGTATTAAAGTTATAAGCAGTTAAATTTTGATGCAAAATGGTCCATTTGTGTGGGAGGTACCAAAACGGGCATGTCAACTTCACCCATTTTTCTCGAGTTAATAGCGACTAATATACTAATATTATGTGCAGAATTTCAAAAGATTCGAATAAGTAGTATAGAAGTTATTAAAGAATCAATATTTCACTAAATTTTAACCCTTTGTGTGGGAGGTACCAGAAGGAGTAGACCAATATGGCCCATCTTCGAACTCATCCGGAGATAGATCAAAATATTACCACATACCAAATTTGAAGTCAATCGGTTACTCCTATCGAGAGTTATCGTGCGCACCAGCCAGCAGACACACAGACAGACAGACAGACAGACAGACAGACAGACAGACAGACAGACGGACGGACATTGCTCATTCGACTTAAAATGACCCAAAACGGATTTCCTCCGAACATACTTAGGGTCTTAGATCACTCCTTCGATGTGTTACACTTTTTTCCGTAGCAAATGATATATACCCTCGTCACACTAAAGTGAGGGTATAAAGATACAACAGATTCGAATCTATTTCGATCATGCTGGATGTAGTGGGGGTAACCGTTTTTATACCCTTCACCATAGCATAGGGGTATACTAACTTTGTCATTCCGTTTGCTACACCTTGAAATATTGATCTGTGACCCCATAAAGTATATATATTCATGATCGTCTTGAAATTCTAAGACGAATTAGCCATGTCCGTCTGTCTGTTGAAATCACGCTACAGTCCGTAATAATTGAGCTAGGTTGATCAAATCTGGTAGAAATACTTCTTATAGTTGCAGATCGTTTGGGACTGCAAATGGGCCATATCGGTTAATGTTTTGATATAGCTCCCCCATAGAGGTCGCTCCAAAATACGGGTTTTTGAGCCATAGATTCTACATTTTTAATGCAATTTTTGCTCAAACTTTGCAGTTTGTATTCAATTTTGACTAGAATTCATCACAGTAAAAATTTTGCAAATCGTTTCATATTTTGTTATAGTCACCCTATACATAGAGGTCGCCCCAAAATAGGCTTAATTAAATCATAAAAACAACATTTTCTAAGCAATTTAAGCGAATCAGTTTGTGTTTAATTAGACAAGAATTCATCACAGTCAACATTTTTTAAATCAGTTTATATTTTGTTGTAGTCCACCTATTGATGTTGCTCCCAAAAATGCTTGTTTAAGCCATAAACACCACATTTTCTAAACAATTTATCTGAAACATATTTTGGCTAGAATAAATACCACATTTTTCAGATGGAGAGTTTGGCTAAAGAATTTGGGGCCTAAAATTTGGCTACAAATTGCAGCGTTATTTTTTTTTTTATACCCTCACTTTAGTGTGACGAGGGTATATATCATTTGCTACGGAAAAAAGTGTAACACATCGAAGGAGTGATCTAAGACCCTAAGTATGTTCGGAGGAAATCCGTTTTGGGTCATTTTAAGTCGAATGAGCAATGTCCGTCCGTCTGTCTGTCTGTCTGTCTGTCTGTCTGTCTGTCTGTCTGTCTGCCTGTCTGTCTGTGTGTCTGCTGGCTGGTGCGCACGATAACTCTCGATAGGAGTAACCGATTGACTTCAAATTTGGTATGTGGTAATATTTTGATCTATCTCCGGATGAGTTCGAAGATGGGCCATATTGGTCTACTCCTTCTGGTACCTCCCACACAAAGGGTTAAAATTTAGTGAAATATTGATTCTTTAATAACTTCTATACTACTTATTCGAATCTTTTGAAATTCTGCACATAATATTAGTATATTAGTCGCTATTAACTCGAGAAAAATGGGTGAAGTTGACATGCCCGTTTTGGTACCTCCCACACAAATGAACCATTTTGCATCAAAATTTAACTGCTTATAACTTTAATACAAGTGCATAAAAATGCTTGAAATTTTCTACAGTATAATGTTTTTGTAGCGCCTATAGTCCGGTAAAAAATGGGCATTATTGTACAGCCCCTTTTGGTACCTCCCACACAAATGGACCGTTTCGTACCAAAAGTAAACGGCTTGTAACTTTAATACCAGTGCATACAAATACTTGAAATTTTGTACAGTGTAATGCTGTTATAGTGCCTATAGTCCTGTAAAAAGTGGGCGTTATCACCCCGCCCCTTTTTGTACCTCCCACACAAAATGACCAACTCATACCAAAATTACATAGCTCGTAACTTTAATATACCAGTGCACATAAACGCTTATAGTTCAGCACAATGCAATGTATTTAAGAATGTACTGTTTACCGAAAAATATGTGTATTTGGAAAACCCCTTCTGGTACCTCCCACACAAATTGACAGATTTATTGGTGTAATGTTATATATTACATTACTCACAAAGTGAGGGTATACCTTAGTCGGTTTACCCGACTGAAACTTTCTTACTTGTTTAATATTTGCTTCAACAAAAAGGATGGTTTGAAGATTTTCTCCATATCCAAATATGGTGGAGGGTATACAAGATTCGGCATGGCCGAACTTAACGTTTTTTACTTGTTTTCCAGAAATTTGGCCATAAACTCTGCTGGGGAAACAGAAAGGTTATTTATCTTGGTGGAGAATTGCAATTGGAAACCTTCGGAATATACGCTTGTGTACAAAGAACGAACTAAAAAGAACACATGGAAAATTATTTCTCTCAAAACAGGCGATCCAGTCTCTCATCCCCTTCAATATTTTCAATTGGCTTCGATTTTCCCCCTTTCACCACATTTAAGAAAAATCCGCAGGGTTTCTCAGTTAGCTTTGTAATTTTCATAGACACTAACCAAAAAATAAATTAAAAAAGTCTGAGTAACGAACAATATTAACAAATATTTTCTGCTATGAGTAGAAATACGAGGTATGTTCAATAAGCAAATTGACTTTAGTATTAATTGTGTCCCTGTCAATATAATCGTCTTCCGATTCCATAAACTCGGTGAAATTCTGATATGCGTTTTATCTCCTCAATCATGCAAATCTTAGTTTTTCCTATGGATCACTTCAGTTAAAGGGACAGAAAAAAGTCGTAGGGGTGAATACTGTGACTGAGACATCGTTGCGATTTTGTTTTTTCTCTCAAAAATCTTGAATAGGCAACGGCATATGCGATGGCTTTTATTTAATATATTTAATATCTCAAAAACGCGATGTCAGAGGAGAAACGAATAAGGCTAGTTATGGACTTTCGCACTAATACAAGAAAAACCCAAATGTAAATAGATTGTGAAATTCCAAAAGTAGTCATATTTTTCAACAAAACTCGTATTTACAAATTGTATAATAATAATTGAAAACTATTTATTTCTCATAAAAATGTGGAGAAAAATCCTTAGTAACTTTTCACGAGGAATATTATGCAAATTTAGGGATTAGAAGGGTGAGAAGGAGGATCGACTGTTGTGAGAGAAAAAATTATCCAATGATTATGTCTACCTTCGAACTGAAGAGTGCGTTCTAAATACTTCAAATTCACCCTTCAAAAATGACTAACCTTTATGATTAACCCACAACACCTGAGGCGAGAAACAATTAGCACAGCTGAGTTATTGTCACTCGCAAATACATAACAATGATAAAAAATATACCTGACCACTAATCAGGTTGAGTCATGTCATGCTATCGACTAAGAAGGGTTAGTAGTGGTCGTGTGCTAAATATTGGTACCTGTTGCTTAAGTGTTAGTATAAAAGGTCCTGTCGCTCACTAGAACAGCATCAGTATCCTGCCATCGGCAACACAGTATACATCAATCTCATTAACGCAAATCACTCTACCAAGCATTCAGCAAAAATGCCTGCCAGAGTTGTAGCACCATCATCTTCAGCCTCGGGCAAATCTTCATTGTCTCTGAAAAGCAAACAAATCCAAAAAATGCCCTCTTTCAATTACGCCCTCTACTTGCACCGCGAAGAGTTAAGAAAACGTAAAA
Source organism: Eudasyphora cyanicolor (assembly GCA_963930755.1). Taxonomy (NCBI): domain Eukaryota; kingdom Metazoa; phylum Arthropoda; class Insecta; order Diptera; family Muscidae; genus Eudasyphora; species Eudasyphora cyanicolor. Next base: position 218,397,786 of record OZ005735.1, on the reverse strand, counting down.
CATTCTCGACTCGGATAGTACGCACCAAATTGCTGCTTACCCATGAACTCATCATCAAAACCGTGAAAGATATCAATAAATGTTCAGCGGATGACCTGCAGATGCTAAATCGTGAAACTATTTTCAAAAATAATCTTTATCGTCAGCTAATGCTGCAGAAAGTACGTCAACATATGGAATTGATACGTCTCCAGAGGCAACAATATCAAACCGTGAGACAGGAAAATAGGTGCCAACTACAAATGCATAATCATCAGCAGCATTCTTCTCGTCCACAGCAACAGTTGCAGCAAATTATGCCACAGCGGCCGTTTTATAAAACTCGAGTTATCCCAAGGCATATGTATTAGTGGTGTCCGAACATTCCAGATGGAGGAGCATTTTAAAGAAGCCTTCGATTGCGCTATGTACCTTATTTAATCATTTAATTATCTATAGTTAATATTTTATAAAATAAAAATAACACTTTTAATTTTAAACTACATAAATTCACTGACTTTTCATAAATTCGTATTTTGAACTAAATTCGCATACTTTATTTCATTAAAACAATAAAGAAAATTTTTTCGAAATTGATTTTCATTGATTCAAAGGCAAACATCATATAAAATGCTCTTATTTTATATGCACAACTACTTTATTTTATTAAAACAAAGAAGAACTTATTTGTTCTTGAAATTGATTTTCATTGATTCAAAGATAAATATCTTAGATACAATAATTAATTATTGTATTAATTAATTTTATTACAACAAGAAACAACTTTTTTTTTCGAAAGAGATTTTCATTGATTCAAAGATAAACATCGCCTAAAATGCTCTTATTTTATAAGCAGAACTACTTTATTTTATTATAGCAAAGAAGAACTTATTTGTTTTCATTGATTTAAAGATAAACATCTAAAATACAGAGATAACTTATTTAATCCAAGGTAAACTTTTTTGATTCTACAATGAACTTCTTTATTTGAAAGAAACGATTCTTTGGGACAAAGAAAATGATCGTTGGTATACATTAACTTCTAACTTCTTAACCTTTGCCTGAAACACAAATAAAAAGGTTTTGTTTATGTAAAATAAAGGGTCCGCTATCTAACGTTTTTTTTTTCAACTAGTGCTTATTTTGTGAATGGTAACACTTAGCTCATGTCTGATTTGACCAGAGTTCGGAAAAAACACTAAGGAACGGTTCCTTAGTGTTCTGTACCGTTCCTTCGTCGCGAACGGAACAGTATTGCAACCCTTACAAGGGAACAGAATACACTAAACATTTTTTAGTGTTACTTTTCGCGAACAGTACCACTACGATAACGTACCGTTCTTAGAACACGACGAACGGTATTACTACGATAACGTACGGTTCATAGAACAGTATCACTACGCCGTAGTGTAAAGGACGAATTTTTTATCCGATCATGCCGAGATTTAAATACTCGTATGTGTGCTTCCTATTGCATATAATCATGTCTAGTGAAAATGGGGCTCATCGGTACATACTTTGATATAGCCCCCATACGAGGGTCACTTTCGATAAGACATATTTACGCTCTAGAGAGCGCATTTTTTAACCGATCATGCCGAAATTTGAATATTTGTAATGTGTATTACATTCAATCTTGCCTAGTGAAAATAAGGCATATCGGTCCATATTTTGATATAGCCCCCGTACAAAGAGCTCGTTCTTTAACCGATCATGCCGATTTTTGAATATATTTTCATTCTATTTCTCTGAACACTGGATTTGACAGATAATTAGTTTTATCCTTCCGCTGAACGAATATGGTTGTGTATACGCTTGAACAAGTGGGCCTGCGATCGACTTACAGAAGATGCCGATTTTGCCAAAAAATCATCTTTTCAGATGAAGCTCATTTCGGGTATGTAAACAAGCAAAATCGTCGCATTTGGGGCACAGAAAACCCGCACGCATACATTGAAAATCCGATACACCCAAAACGAGTCACTGTTTGGTGCGGATTTTGGTCCAGAGGCATAATTGAACCATTTTTCATCGAAAATGAGCAAGGAGTGGCCGTTACAGTCTATGGCGATCGTTATCGAGCCATGTTGAACGAACTTTTGTTCACAAAAATTGAAGAGGAGGATATTGGCAACATTTGGTTTCAACAGGATGGCGCTACGTGCCACACAGCCGAAGCTACACTCGATGTTTTGCGCGATGTTTTCAAAAAAAAAGTTATTTGGCGGACCCTTTATATAATCACAGTTGTCTGATGATACACACCGACGCTGTGTGGACCGGATCTGTTAAAGGAACTTACAGGTTTTTTCATCGAAATATTGATTTTTGTTTGTGCCAATCATTATAACGGGTTTTCCAATAAGAGTGATATGATTTCTTTGGAAAAAACACACTTATTGTTAAGAAAGTTCAAAAGTTTTTTATTTAATGTGAAGTTCAATCGATACAATTAAGTTCTAAATAAAACGCCATTCAAATGGCCTCCACGACTTCTTATGCAGGAACGAATTCAATGAACCGAATTTTCGAGCACTTTTTCCACTAAATGAAGTCGCATGTCATGAACGGCACGTTCTATATTGACTTCTAAAGCTTGAAGAGAGTCTGGTTTATTTCGAAAGACCAATGACTTCAAATAACCCCACAAGAAATAGTTTAATGGTGTTAAATCACAACTTCTTGGAGGCAATTCATTATCACAATTTCTTGAAATAATCGAATCTCCAAACTATTCTCGCAACAAGTCAATTGTTTCATTTGCTGTGTGGCACGTAGCCACAATCGGTCAAAAAGATAGCTCTTAACGAGAGCTAAAATACTGCTTGTCGACTGGAAATTGTTTTTTTTTTTTTTGATTTAAAAAAATTGACTTAGCGCACGAAAAGTTGCAATTGGAGAACGTTTATTTTTATAATAAAACTGAAAAATTTGTAAACGTTGTTCTTGCGTATATCTCTCCATGTTGAAATTGTAAACGCTACTGAATACAATGACAGATCATGACATATTACAAATGGCCGAAACGTCACTTCAAAATCATATCATTCCTATTGGAAAACCCGTTATTTCGTTTTTGCTTTTTTTTTCAGAAATTCAAAGTTAAATTTTTTAAAAATGTTATGTTTGTAGAATTCGATTAAAATTTAAATCGTACAATCCTGGGTAGCGATAAATCGCATTGTTGGATTGACAGCAAGTGATGATTTGGAATATTTTAAAAAAAATATATTTTTTAATAAAATAAATTGAGTGCTGTAAAACAAAAATAAATGATGTTTTTTATATTTATAACTATAGGGTGATCTAAGTAGAGATAGCCTTTTTTGACAGATCACGTGTGAGTCGTGTCAGGCTGTCATGTTATTTTTGTTAAGTATTGTTTGGCATTTCATCATGGAAAGGCTTACGCCTGAACAACGTTTACAAATTATTCAGTTTTATTATCAAAATAATCGTTCGCCCATTGCGCTAAGTCCATTTTGTTTTAATCAAAAAAAAAACACTGTCCAGTCGACCCACGACCTTGACACCCATGAGCAATATTTTAGCTCTCGTTAAGAGCTATATTTTTGCCATTGACCGATTCCCGATCCGACGTACCGGAATCATCGGTCCATATTTCTTAAAAAATGATGCCGGTGGGAAAGTAACCGTCAATGGCGACCGTTATCGTGCCATGATAA